>OY744503.1:6187805-6427976 GCA_963556185.1 Pseudopediastrum boryanum
CCCCCCCCCCCCCCTTCCCCGCCCGCCCCTGCCCGCACCCCCTCCCCCCGCCCCTCGTCCTCCTTCGCCATCAGCTCCTCCCCATCTCCCCCCCCCCCTTCCCTCTCCTCCTGGCTCATGGGGCCCCCACTTCCTCCCTCCCCATAAGTTCCCGACCCCCACCTCAGGCCCCTCCCCTCCCCTCTAGCCCTCCACCCTGCGTCCCACACAGTATCTTTCCCTTCTCCGCAACTGAGCACATGTTATAGCAACAGTCAGCCTTGCTTAGGGGATATACGGTCGTGTGCTGGTTGTCGAATTTGCAGGGCACGGCTTGCATGCCATGTATTGAGACCGCTGTTCTTGCTTTACCCCAACATGGCATTTCATGACCTGATTTTTGTGGTCCTGGAGGCTGTCCATGCATCGTCATCCTTATTGCATCTGCTGCGCTGATAAGTCACTGTATAGGCTGTATCCTGACTTGTCCAGCAATGCATGAATGTATGGTATGGTGCCAGATTGTCGATAGAAATACATGCTATCTCCTGAAAATTTATCTTTGCTAAACGTCTTCCTCTATGCTGGTTGTTGTTGCTGCTGCTGCTTTATCGTTCTCGGGACTCCAGAGGAGGTCAAACCAACGTAAGTGGCTATTGGCAGTTGCAGTTTGCCGTGAGGACAGTATGCATGGAACTAGGGGTGGAATCTCGCACTTCTTGGTGTGGATAATCTTGAAATCATCCCATCGCATACCATCCTGCTTCATGTATCGGAGGCCATGTAGGCTTTTATGCCCATCATGTTTTTTTTTGCCAACCCTATTTGGGAGCTTTTGTGCCATGTTCAGCCATGATGTATCTAGCATGGTCTGTATTGCAGACGACTGTCTCTCACTCACGCGCATACTGTACTGCTTCGTTGTTCCCGTATATTGCTCAACTTGGCTCTTTCCGTGACAGCGTGAGGTGCGAGGCTATGGCACTTTGCTACTAAAGTGTGGTTTAGGAGTAAGTGTCCTGCACACTGATGACAGCTGTCGCCTTACATCTTACGTATGTTGCTCTACAGAGAGGAGACGGCACTGCCAGGCCGAGAGGCTGGTTTGCTATGGCAAATCACAAAAATATATATGCCCTGCTTTTGTTGTTTTTTGCGTCTGTTGCCTTACAGGGAGGAGACTCCACTACCAGGTCCAGAGGCTGGCTTTGCTGGTCCCCTGTACAGCCACAAGGGGCCTTCCTTGCGCTTGGAAGAGGTGTGGGCTGCAGAGGTGGCAGGCAGTACTGTTGTACGCGGTGGGCTGCAGGGCTGTGTGCGCTGGGCATCACAAGAGGCGAAGGTGCTGTCTGGGAGTGTGCCCTTTAAGCTGCAGGTGAATTGGGGGAGACGAGGCATTTGGAGGCAACTGGAGGCACGGGGGGTTGGGGAGGGGGAGGGTATCACCCTATTCAGGAGGAGAATTGGGAGGGATATGTGGACAGAAATATGATTGTTGGCAGACTGGGAGTGTGCTTCTTAGGCTGCAGGTGACTGGGGGAGGAGAGGGGGCGGGGCAAGGGAGGGATGGAGGGGGGTTTAGGCGTGGCATGATTGAGGCAAAGGGAAGGGAAGTCTGGAAAAGCTAGTCTGGACGAGGCCTGGTCGGTAAGGGTGGTAGGCAGTACTGTTGTATGGGATGAGGCGGGGCTCTTTTTGTGCCGCTTGACAAGAGGCTCACTTGCTGTCTGGGAGTGTCCCCTTTAAGCTGCAGCTGGGGATGGAGGGGGAGGAGTGGCGGTTGGAGGCAACGGAGGCACTGCAGGGGTTACGACTGCGTAATGGAAGAGCGTTGGGAGGGATACTGGTATGCAGACAGGACTGTGGTTGCTGGCAGACTGGTGGTGTAGTGCTGTAGCCTGCATGCGAATGGGGAACGAGAGGCGGTTGGGGGAAGTGGTAAGGGAGGCAGGATTAGGTGCCAGGTACAGGTGGGGGAAGTTGTGGTTGTGGATTGTGTAGGCATGGGCGGTGGTGGGCGGGTGAGAGGGGCGGGGGTGGGCGGGTGACAGGGGCGGTGGTGGGCGGGTGACAGGGGCGGGGGTGGGCGGGTGACAGGGGCGGGCGCAAGTGTAGGCTGAGGCATGTGTAGGTGTGGGATGGTTGAGGCACGGGAGTAGAAGTGCGGGAGAGCTAGTCTGGATCAGGCGTGGGCAGCAAAGGTCACAGGTCGCTTTTGTACAATAGAATGGGAGGCAGGGCAGTGTGTGCTGGGCTTGGTAAAAGGCTAAGGGGCTGTCTGGGACTGTGCTCTTCAAGCTGCACGTGAATGGGGGAACCGGGGTGGGGGTGGTGGAGAGGGAGGTGATTGTATGGTGTGGCTGCTCACAAGGCAGGCGGACGAAGGCCTTCATGGGCTGCACAGATGGCAGGTTAAGCAGAAAGGCAGGGAGAATGTTAAAGGGCGGGGGCTGGCAGAGGGAAGGTGTGTGAACAGGGGTGGGGTGGATGGGGGGTATGTGCTGTGGAGGACTCTATCCTCTGTATTGCAGGCTAAGGGGGGGCTTAGGGGCAGTGAAGGTTTAAACGGAGGAAATTTTAAAAGCAGGGGCAGAGCGGGTTTGCAGAAGAACAGGATGGCCGGTAATGACAGGGGTTCCAACAGCCCCGCAAGCTATGATCTACTCAAATATACGAGGCACAAACCATGCAGCAGCACACATCAGCAGCATGCTGCATGGGGGTGCCACCCGGTGGTGTTCAACATTCCTTTTTATCATTTTTTGGAAATGTGTTTGGTCACCTTGAATTAGCTGCCCTGTGTGCAGCCACACCTGAACTGTTTGCTTTGCTGTCTTCTTTCATCTTTCGTTTTTATTGTTTCTTTCATTGTCTCTTTGTCATTTTGTCTGCCTCCCTGACTTCCAGCTTTATTGTTCCTTCTGCAGCTGGCTGAGCCTCCTGAAGGAGAGGTCCTTCCTGCAGACAATAGCGCCCTCCAAGCAGCCCTCAAATGCGCCCTGGCCAGCGACCGCGGCACACGGCATGGGCCCGAGATTGGCAGCTTCGTGGCAGATACCCTGAGCCCCTTACCAGCCGTAAGCCCTCTGTTGATGTACCGCTTGCCTGCAGCTGCTTCAGGGCCTCTGCCGTTGCTGGTGCAGATGTCAGTTGGGTTGATTGGCCACACTAAGGGGCGGAAGGAGGGGGAGCTGGGGGTAGTGCTGGTTAGTGTGAACTTCACGGTGGCCAAGGAACTCACAGTGGCACCACAAGGTGAGAAGATGGGCAGGGGTTAGGAGGTGGGGTCGCTGCCTTAAACTGGGTCTATGGTCTGTTCAACCTAGGGGCCGATGTGCTCTGGTATAGTTATGCCAAGTGGGGTCAATTGGTAGGAAGTAGACCAAATAAGAGTGGGGACAGAAGGCAGGTGGGATTCCCTTCTACTCAGATGCATTATTGTGCCCCACCGGCGGTTGGCCAACCAGTCATTTTATCTTTTTTAGATCAGTCGGGCAGACATTCTGAAGACCCCCCTGCAACCTTCGGTAGAATTAGCAAACACCCCGGGAGGGTATCGAAAACTTCGAAGGAATACTGTGTTTTTGGCCAAAAATGACTCCAAATAGGCTAAATTGAATTGAGGGGACTTGACTTATCATTCTGAACAAAGTTCTAAAATGCTCTAAGTTTGGCAAATATCACAAATTGGTCAAAATCCTCGAAGAACCGAAGTAAGATAGGATTACTGTGACCAAACCATGGTACTGTCGCCAAATTGGGTCATCGAAGGGGGTTGAGGTAGGGAACAGGGTGAATGATGGGTGGTAGCAGGCAGGCCAAAGAGCGCTCTAGGGGTGCTGCTGGCCAAGGAATGTATGGCTGCACTCTGTTAAGCATGTGGTTGTGGAGGGTGCTCTACTAAACCCTAAACCCTCAATCTGTCTAAGGTTAAACCCTAAACCCTAAACATGTTGAGCTTGTTGTTGTGCCAAATGTGAGGGAGAACCGCAAATTTTCGATGTTGCAGAGTAGGATTTTGCTCAGTAAGGCATTGAGCCTGCCACCATCCATGGTATGCATTATGCATTGGTATGAGGGCCACTGGTGACATAACTTGTTTGATGTACTCAATATGAATGGTGAATGAAGAGATGAGACTGGAAAGTAAGCTAAGGTGAAGTGCTGCTGATGCATGATGTTGAAGTCACCCCTCATCTTGCTAACCTAAGTTCTCTGAATGATGCATGTAAGCACTAGTCGTAGGAAGGCTTGCTGTATGCTTTTGGACAATGGCAGTAATTAAACTCTGTGCTCCTGCTGCATCCGGTGCCTCTGGCAGCTTAAGCACCGGCCCTCCTCCATTGCGCTCTGCAACAGCACTACAGTAGTTGCATGTGTATCGCACAGGACATCATACACCCTAAAGCTTGAGCTATGTCTTAAACAGCGAGGTAGAACAACTGGTCCATCCCCTTCGGCATGCTGCCATGTTTGAATGACCAACACATACCGGTAGTTTACTACTTAACATGTACCGGTGTTAACGAAATCAGATTCTGCCTGGTTACGTGGACTTTTGCAGATGTAATAGCAGACTTGGTGGTGCCGCCCATCTTTGGGCCACCAAGGAAGGTCTCTCCAGAAGGTGCTAAGTGGAGCAAATCTCAGTGCGCGCTGCGGTGGAAGCTAGGGGGAACGTACCCAGGCTACAGAGGGGCCTTTGTGGCTGCCTTTGGAGTAGAAGCAGGGCTGGAGGCTGCTGCTGCGGGGCTTAGCACATTGCATGCTCTGCTGGTCCTCAAAGGACAACCAGGTAAGGGTGGAATAGGGTCTCTGGCTACCTTGCAGAGTTCATGGATCTGTGATCGGGAGTTTGTTTGCAATGTGCCTGCTATTGTTATTATTCCATCTCATGATATGCCATAGCAAAAAGTGCCATAGGCCTCGCACCTCAAGCTGTCACAAAAACAGCGAGATGGAACAGAATAGGGGTTGGTCTTCGGCATGTATGACAACATATGCCTAGACATGAGGTCCCGCAGATAGGTCAAAAGCACCCAAAACCTCCACTGCCCCAATGCGGGTAAGAGCCTCCCTCCTACTCCTGCTAGTCCAGCATAGCCTTCCACCACCACCATCAGAGTGCTTTTCCATGTTGCGCAAGTGCTGGTTCATGTCAGTGGTGGAAATTCATGCGGAAGTGCAGGAACACTGGCTGAGCATTCGCACATAAGCTGAGTTTTCAACGAACACTAACAAACTGGTTGGAGTCATATGGAGGGTGCTGCAGGGTTTGAGGGCTGTGCAGTGATCTATCTCATACATAAGCTGAGCTTCTGTGATTCATGCTTTAGAGCATAAGCTTAGAACAGAGAGTAAATTACAATCAGCAATCAAGGCAATCAGCAACTAATGAACCGTCTTGCATGGAAACTCATTGCGGTTCAATGCCCTGTGAGCTCCATCATTGCTTCAGATGTGTTGAGTAATGCATAATGCCCGAAGGACCCTGCCGACAGTAGCAAAGAGCCCCGCAGCTTACCTCCTGTGCTTCAGATGTGTGTGCTGAGGCTATGCACTCTGGATCATCCCTGCAGGTGTCACTTTGACTGGTGTGCAAGTAGCCCAACCGTCTGGACCAGGGGGGCCCACTCAGCCTCAGCAAGACACCAGCAGCTGGTCAGCGTGTGTCTTGGCTCGCCCAGGGAGAGCTATAGCTTGAGGTTGTGTCCGCATCAATGTAGGGCGCATGGATGCAGTGACGCAACTATTGGGACTGCATGTCTGTGCTAGTACTCTGGCTATGGACGGAGTATTGCCCATTCAGTGCAGGGGGTTGCACGCTAGACAGGCTAGATATGTTGAGGAGAAGACTGGGGCTTCTTGTCCTTCCTTCGGGACCTTTTAGTTGTTAGTGGTGGGGCAATCGCTTGATGAGCTCCAGCTGTCGACACAGCAAGCTTTTTGCCACAGTCCAAGGGCCGGTGGTAGCTTGTGGAGATTTATTAGCGTTCGTCGGTTGATCAATGTCAATCAGCAGTGCGGGTACGCTTTTCCATGTAAGCAAGAGCCGGCCTCAATTGCTTGCATGTGCTGGTCACCAGCTCGACCTAGCTGCCTTCCTTGTTGGCATGCTCCCGTCATTAAAAATGCAGCCTGGCTCCTTTCTTCAACTAAGGTAAAATACATGAATCTACCATGAGTGTTACCCGAAGCTTTCAAGCCGGTGTTGGCAGGATTCCCGGTGCGAGCCAGCCAGTTGGCGGTCCTGGTAGGTCCACCCATCCAGACATGGCACTCTGTTGGTGACTTTCAAATTGTAAGCCATTTATTGTTAATGCATGCTAGGCCTCCCTGGCGAGCACGGCCTCACTTATCAGACATTACGACGCAATAGTTTTTGGGGCCACCTTCAATCGATCATGTTACCGCTACAAGCGGGACCGTCCCGAGTCACAAGCCATTGCAAGCACGCAGCTCCCACGCAGCTCGCAAGCCATTGCCAAGCAAACTCATGTCACGTCTCAGCTACATGTATTAGTTACGACTCATGCAACGTTTATAACCGCACCTCAAAGGGTGTATAACCGCACACAAGGTTGCCACTGACACGCAGACCTCTACACACACGGCCGGCAACCAACAAAGCCCACTAGGTGGTAACTGCTGGCTTCCACACTGAGCAGATTTCAAAACTGGACAGTCTTCCTCTTAGCTCCTTCCCCTGTCATATACCCCTGAAGATTAGGCAGACATTCCCTGACACTGCTTGTGAACTCCTCAGACTCCGCACCAGGAACACCCCCAACATGGAATGCCTGCAGCTGCTGCAGCGGTCCCAGCCACTGAAGCACCCCTGCAGCAGTGCTACATGGACCAAGCTCAGCGTGTGGCTTCCTAAGCAACGCCATTGGCGAGATGAAGATCAGCATGCTCAGCTGGGTCATGCTACCCAGGTTAGGCAGCACCACCTCAGATGACTTCTGCTCCCACCCATACCCCATCAAACATAGCTCCTGTAGCCCTGGGAGCTCCCTGCCCAGGTCTAGAAGGCTATCCACACCCCCATACACACCTTCAATAGCAGAACCAAGGTACAGTGCCTTCAAAGATGTCATCCCACTAAGTGCTACTGCCAAGCAAGACACGTCCTGCCCGCTAGTAGACTTGGAGCCAGCTGAGGAGATGCCCAAGGTCTGAAGATTGGGGAACAGGCTGCACAAGGGCCACCTCCTACGCCTCAGCGACCACTCCTGAGCATCTTCTAAAATCACCGTCGTCAGCTGGGGCATGGTCACATCAGAGGGTGGTGGGGAAAGGAGGTGGAGGTCCAGCTTTGCCAAGCTCTTGAGGTTGGTGCAGGCTGCAAGCTCGCGGAGCTCTGGAGGCGTTACTACCTTGAAGGTGTACTGAGGAAGCTCCAGCTCTTCTAATTGCTGGACATACTTGAAGCTGAAGCTGGGGCTAGAGCTGGCTTGGATATCCTTGCTGAAGCTGACTTTGAAGGTGCGGAGCTGAGAGGCGAAGTCTGGGCAGCAGAAGAGGAGGCGATCCATGGCACTCGTCCACCGACTACAGTGCACCATATCCTCCAGAACCAGTGACTGCAAGCTCTTGCAGTGGTGAATGTGTTTCATCCAGTGGAAGAGGGCTTTGCTGTCTGCCCCACCCAGAACTAGCTCAGTCAAACTAGGTGGAAAACAGCTGGGAGGACCTGATGCGCCACCTTCTGCTGGCACTTGCTGCTGTGGCTGCGGCTCCCCGTGTGCAACTGACATGAGCACATGCATCACCTGGGCCATGTCCACGTTGCCCAACTCCACCAACCGCATAAAGTCATCCATGTCCCCATCATCGCCGTCTGCATCATCCCCAGCTGGATCCCCCCCCACCTGCCTCATCCTGCTGCTCAGCATCAGCAGCAGGAGGAGCTTCATTGCCATCAACCGCTGCAATGTCCCCAGCAGCAGCAGCAGCAGCTGCTGCAGGAGCGGCAGGCCCTGCCATGGGCTGCTGCTGCTGCTGCTGAGCAGCGGCACCACCCACGCCGCCATCAACAGCAGCAGCAGCAAGAACATCCACCCCAGCCCCAGGTGCAGCCACAGGACCCATACCAGCTCCCAGTGCTGCCACCCCCTGTCCAGCTTCCCCACGTGCAGGAGCAGCAGGCATCTGCTCTGCAGCTAGCTGTTGCTCCTGCTGTGCCTGCACTCCAGCTCCTGCTGCGGCTGCGGCTTCTTGTACCATAGCCCCCTCTCCCACCTGGAGCTGCACTCCTCCTTCCTCCTGTACTCCATTCCCTGCAATGGCTTGTACATCTTGTTCTGCCTGCGCTGCGTCGGCTCCAACATCTACTGCCGGCTCTTGGCCCTCAGTAGCTCCTTCTCCTGCCTTTACAAGCCTCATTACTATGCTCATCTTCATGTTGCCAGGGCCAGCTCCACTTGCAGTTCCAGCCTCTGCGTCTGCATCATCTTGCTGGCCCTCTGGGGGTTGCCTGCAGATGTCGATCCTGAGCTTGTGAAGCTTGGTTAGAGCTGTTAGAGTACTGAAAGCCTGGAGCTGCTGCCTGCTTGCATCACTGCAGAACATGGTGTTGGAGAGCTGCAGCTGGGTAAGGGAGCTGAGGGTGCTGATGGCTGACATCTCAGGTTGCAGATAAAGGCCTGGTCGAGAGAGATTGAGATGGCTAAGTGCAGAGATGTGTTGAAGTCCTTGAAGCACGGCCTGGAACGCCTCACTGGCTTCTGGTGTCCTGCACAGCATATTCGTTGTGGTTATGTATCATGCCTGAAGAGAAGTCAGTGGCTTAGACACAGCACATGCAGGTTCGCAGCAAGTCATGCATGGAACGTAAACAGCACTTAGCTTCACAACACTGACTCATTGGCTGAGAACAGCACATGCAGGTTCAAATTCAGGCATGCGTTGGTTGCAAAGGGCACATAAAGGTTACAGAAACCCATGCATGGGCTGAGAAGAGCACATGCCATTCACCTCAACTCATGCATGGGCTGAGAGGACCACATGCAAACAATAGCTTCTCACCATGCCACAGTGTGCTCGGAAGCCTTGGACACCTCAACAGCAACATGGTCAAGCATCCTCATGTTGGAAGGGGCAGCTTGCAAAGCAGCTGCAATCCCTTGCAAGCCAGCAGGGTCTGTCACAGTGGTGAAGTGGAGGGCCCTGGCATTGGTGAACGCCCTTTGAAGAGGCATGCTAGCCAAGGCATGGCCGTCTGACCCAGGTAGCTTCAGTGCTTTCACCTGCTGATGCACCTGCAAGCGCCATCGCTGGTCAAGAGCAGCAGCTTGGATTGTGCACCAAAGCTCCATTATGTTGGAACATTCAATCCTGACAGTGCAGTTTCAATAAAGAATCCCAACTGGATACTTCCTCTGGAATCAAGGTACTGCCAGAAGCATGCGCACCAGGCTGCAGAGCCGTTGGCAACTGACGGAGAGGCTGCGTAGCTCAGGTGGTTTCTGTCGCTCGCAGAGAGGGTCGCAGAGGACTTCATCAGGCAAACTAAGCAGCTCCGGTGTGTTGCTGGACATAATCTAATCGTGTCTGCTTCCTTAGCCCTGCTGCTAAGGGCGGGGGCCAGCAAAATAGCCACCAACCACCATTGCTCAGGTGAAAGGTTGACAGAGACTGAAGCACTTCTACACTACTCCTACTTGTGACGCAAAGACAGGCTATAGCTTCTAGGGTCTTTGTATGCCTCTGAGCACAAAGGAGCTTTCGCTCAGATAGCGAAAACTTCAGCCGAAGTTGCCACTAGAGAAGAACATGTTGCCACAGGAAGAGGTGGTGCAGTCAGAATCCTATAATGCTTATGCGGTACGCGGAGCCATCTGTCTGATTTCGCCGTACATCATAATCAACATGGACACAAGTGCGATTCCAGGGATTCCTGGTTTGAGTTTGACTAATGACCTGCGCCCTGCGGTGACCTCACGACCTGTCACGAGCCGCTATCGACGCCGGTACTAGGTAGCCAGGGCAGGTAGACGCGGGGCCGTCAGATCTGCTACCTCAACTTCAGCACTCTTTGCACATTGAGCTTTGATGAGTTGCAAAGTTTGCGATATGCTAGGTTAGGTGCCTGTGTCCGTGCATGCGCATTGCTGTTACGTCAGAGCTTTGGACGAAGACCTAGACAAAGGCATTCCCTTTTTCGTTGGGCGAGGCTTTCATTCTGGCGCTCGGATTTCTATCATCACGGTACTCGGCGGCCAGGCAGTAGTATGGACGCCGGCATTGAAAACGCTGCCAAAGCTCCAGCCGACCCAAAGCTGCCAGCACCAGAGGAAAGTGGGCTTAGTCCAGAAGATGCGGAGAAGATCCGTCGGGAGGCGCAGGACGAAGTAATAGCAGATCTGAAAGGCGAAATGGTGGCTCGTCAAGGGTCTGGTGGGCCACGCTATCCCGCTTGGAATGAAGGTCGGTGGCTGGGATTGTGCTTTATTTGTGACTAAGTAGTAGTGGTAGTAGTAGTAGTAGTAGTAGTAGTAGTAGTAGTAGTAGTAGTGGTGACCCGGGATTTATCAGATGCTTCAGCAGCAAAGCCTTTTGCCAATGCAGTGGGAGAGATCCAGATACGTTTACAAATGGACATCACTTGTAGCAACATTGAATATACATTGCCTGTCACATCAAACGGCAGATTGCTGTTCGTGCTGCTCCAGCACTGGGATAGCATCATGGGATACTTTACAGCATAATGGTTGCTGAGAACAGCCATTTAAAGGTTTTCTTACATCTTCAGTAGCCAGGTAGCTTTGGGACCGTGTTGGTGCCAGCTGCTGCAGCCTGGGGGTGTGCTTCCGCAAGCAGGCCTTGTGTTGGTGGCAATCTCTGCTGCAGCCTCAGCTGCAGTGCCCAGTACAAAACTAATGTGTGGTTTCCAGTCATATGTGGGTCATCCAGCAGCCATGTGTTTTCATTACAGGAAGTTTCAGTGCTGACCATCCTTCCATGGCGCAGCAGTATAGGTATTAACATGCCCTTTTACCAGCTGAGCCAGTCAGCCTGCATTTGTTTCCGTATCTCCGTCAGCCAGAGCTCTCAGCAGCACGTCAAGCTAGCCTCTCGTCCGTTCAGAAATGGATTGTGCTGTCATGCTGCAGGGGCTTTGGGCAACTATGCAAGCACTGTTGCCGTGGATCGCAATGACACCCAAAGGCACGTCATGGAGTCTGCACCAGCTGCACCTGTGGACTTGGCAGCCATTGATGAGGGCAAAAACCCGCACGACTGACATGCCGGTTTGGGTGCGAGCGTCGTAAGAACAGTGGCCATATGATGGCATGGATCTTACCTAATCCATCCATCTGCCCTGGCAGGCAAAACTGAAACCCGCTTTGACTGCAGGAGAGCTTGTGTTTGGTGTGGGCTGTTTTCCCACTTGCCCCACAACAGGCCACTGTCTTCTTCTGAGCGCTGAGGGCTCCGATTCTGTTTGATCTCAGGCATGCCCGTTTACTTGTGAATGTCTTTTATGCTGGTTAGCATGTACTTAGACAAAGCGTGATGAAATGTTTGTGAGAACTGCAGTGTGACTTTGCCCATTGGCAGCATCACATGTTGCATTGGGTGGTCATTGATGCTACATCATAAGTCTCGGTTATACTCTGTTTTAACCATCGTTTGCCCGCAGTTTTCTGTATGGAAGGCTTCAGTACCAGCAAATTCGGCTCAAGCAAGAACCAGTTCCGAAGCCTAAGACATTTAGGGACAGCAACAGTATGGAGAACTACACTTGACAATGGTATGTGTGTCTTTGCCCTTTGGACTTGCTTGCCTAATAACTGTAGTTCATGTTGGATCCTCCATAAAGCGGTATCGGGGTGTACAGATGCATGTGCGGCAGAAGTTATCAAATGAGGTGCATGTGGAAAGCCTGTGCTCAGTCAGACTGATGTTTGTGACCTGGCAGAACGGTCAAAATCAGTGTGATTCTTGCTTTCAACAGACTTGCTGCCTGCGTTTGCAACCTTATGGGCGGTATGCTTTTTTGACCACTTTTTGGATGGATAAGGAGTTAGCGTACGGAATTGCGCTTTGGGTTTCAAGCTGGCCGGTGTGGTTGGGATCATGAGTGTGTATTGCATGTAAAGTGCATGTGATTGAACGGTCTATGTCGATATCAGTGACCTCAGACACTGCATAAGTGGTGTCATTCGTTGCGTCCTTAGGGTTCTCAATGAGTGCGTGACAGGGCCTACAACGGGTCCTCATGTTGTGAAAACTGCTCACATAGTTGCAGTAGTTGTCTTGCTATGACGATATGTACCCGTGCCTCGATCAGCTGAATACCACAGGGCAACCTATGCTTGCAATAAATCCTTGTCGAGCACAACATTTCGCTGGGACATCAGCTCTGTCAGGCCGTGAAGGAAATGGCAGCCTTGGAAGACAGAGCGTCAAGCAATTGACTGTTGGTTGACTAGTCACTCAGAAGATCCGTCCAATAATGCGTAAAGGACATTTGCGTCTCAATTTATTCCCGAAATGTTGTATCAAACATGTCTGGCACCCTAGTCTCCCTCGCTGCCGACTGATACACCATGTCGCAACCTGTCGCACTGGAGCTTACCTCGCTGATATCTGCCGACACTCTGCATGTCAGAAAGAACCATGGCGTGGAGACAAACATTATAACGGTTGAGGGTGCTCAACCGGAGACGCGTCGCACGGCGACCTGGTACGTGCCATGCCATGGTGCAGATGCCCGACAGGGTAATGCTGCATTCAACTTACATATCCACAATGAACGGTCTATAGCAATGCGTGTATCCAAGTAGAGCAAGCAGTCGTACACCGCACAAGTAATGCTGTACCAGCTATGATCAAAGGGTAACAAATGCAGGTGTCACATGGTTGTCCTACCTTTTGTATGCATCCCTAAGAATACGAAATTAACCCACATACAGGCTTGATGCCGCCTACCACAGCGTTACCGCCATGATAGGCGCTGGTGTTCTGGGGCTGCCAGCAGCAATGGCCCCTCTTGGCTGGGGCGGTGGGCTCATCGTCCTTGTGGCAACCTTTTGGATCAGCTGGCACACTTATGCGCTGCTCGTGCATATGCACGAAGTGCCAGACATTGACAACAAGACTGAAGAGCAGGTCATAAGGCGCTTGGATCGTTATCAGGAGCTGACTACCCATATCCTTGGTAAGGACATAGTCCACAGCTCGCCCACACTGCCAGAATTGGCGTCCATGCGGGGCCTTGGAGCATGAGCACGCTATCTGCATGACATGTGCCAATCCTAGTCAAATCGGTGACTGCTTTGCCCAGGGTACTTTGGATCATGCCTGCGGCAGCAAGCTGGAACAAGCAGCAGCAGCAGCAAGACTTCTGCTGCATGTCCCTTTGCAACAGTTAGGGTAGAGCATATACTAGTAAGGTACTAAGTCTGCTGTGCATTGGATATATACACTGTTGAATCTCATACTACATAACTTGCGCATCCACTGCAACTCACAACGAAGTGTGTCAGGAATGCACATACGTTGCTACAGCGCTTGAAATCCGATCCCGTTGTGGTTTACTTCATCACCCCAACTCTGATGGCAGAGGCGAGGGGGGGGCAAGGAAAAACATTCGGACCCCATCCTCTCTTTTTGGTCAAAACTTGGCACATGCGTCAGGGAAGGGTTCCTCTATACCCCTGACACCCTCAAAAATTCTGAAGGAAAAACTTTTGGGGGGGGAGGGGGGGTCGATGGGTCTTGGAGGTCAGTTTCAGACTTTTTTGAGCAACTTTCTTTTTCTTATATGGCCCTATGTGACAGCTATTGCCCTTCACACCATGTAAAGGGATATAGGGACCTTCTGGTAACCCTAGCTTGCAGGTGCCATGCCAATTACATGCCCCCCAGCTTCTGCAGAGTCCCTTAGACTGGTTCAGAGGCGTCAGTTTGGCTTCGGAACCATAGATGTCCAACCTCTATCTCGGTTTCAGAATGGTAGTCATGCACAGACGTCGCTATGGTCATGCAGGAGATGTTGCAGCAAAAAATACAGCAGGAGTAGGTGCACATGGTGGGACTTAGGGTTTAGTGACCCCTAACCCTCAGTGTCAGGCTTGGTTCAATAGCGTGGTTACAACCACCTAGTCATGCCACTCAAGTCATTTATAGTGTGGAAGCATATGCTGACTCCTAGAACAGCCCCGAAGACACAGCAGGGGGGCCCTTGAGACAGTCTTTCGGGGGGGGGGGGGGGGGTCTGGAAGTCCATTTCAGATTTTTAGGATGGGGTCTTACACTTTTATCTTGCCCCCCCCTCGGCAGAAGTATAAAAAAAACACTAATACTATTATTAAGGATGTTTGGGTTTCATTACCTGTGCTGACAGCCAACGACGCAGTGAGTACCTGATGCCACCCTTTTCCTGTGCAGGGCCACGAGCAGGGAAGTGGGCTCTTCAGCCATTTCAGCTTGCTGTTCTTATTGGCATTGGGGTAACCTACACTGTGGTGGCAGGCAACTGCATGTCTGCCTTCTCCCAGCACGTGACCTCTTCAGGCAGCATCAACCTGCTAGGGGGAATGATGATCTTTGGGATCATGCAGATGCTGCTGTCTCTGGTGAGTGCTCTACCCAGTAGTGTTGTCAAAGGTACTTGATAGCAGGTGCAGTGATGTAACTGGCCCCTGAAAGCAGATGACATGGACACTGTTCCCAGTCGGTCACAGCTGCTCCTCTTAATCTACTGGAGACTTGTGGCCTGGCCCATCAGCCAGTACTCTTAGTGGGGCACACTACCGGGCCAATGCCTACTGTAGGCCATGTTCTAGTCGCGTACGTGTGCTGCCAGCAACAGGTTACAATGCAATGTCGCGCTTGAGGAGTGCTACAGCTTAGTGCTTGGTCTCATGAGCCCGCTGGCGTCGTAAGGAACGTCACCTCGACCCGCAGTTCTGGCGACACACCCATCCACCCAGATAACATAGGCGGGTGGGTACTTTACCCACCCACTTATGTGTTCTGGGCTCCGAATGGTAGTGGGCCTATCTATATATATTAGGTAAGGGTCCACTCCCTTAACATATGCAAGAAGGGATTTCCCCCCTTCTCTGCGTAGTTCTCTCTCTCTCTCTCTGCTTGGTCTCATCAGCATTCAGTAGCAAATGCATCGTGGAAGCAGGCATGTAGTTTCTCATCACTGACGCAACTGCTGCTTGCAACAGTTGGATGGTCAGGTTTGAAACAGAAGATCCCATGCTCGACGTTGAAAGACATCTGGAACGTAATTTGGTGCAAGCCCTGCACATTATGCTCTTGCTATAGCAATACAGCAACTGCTCAGACTTATTGCTGCCATGGGCCCCCACATAATTTTGTGGATCCCTGAGACTGAAGGTGTACGTGACAATGGTTTCGTGCCGTGCCAACGAAAGCAGGATTGCCATGTCTCTGACCACAGTGCTGCCTGCTGTCACTGCTGCTGCAGCTTCCCTCCTTCAATGACCTCAGCATCGTCAGCCTCCTGGGTGCCCTCATGTCAATCTGCTACTGCTCCATAGCTACAGTACTCAGCGCCATGCATAGACCAGGGCCTGACATATCCTACACCCCAGGTCATGGCTTGTCTACCATGGAGCACACGTTTGGGGTATTCAACGCTATAACCACCATGCTGTTTGCTTATGGGGGTCACAATATCGCACTGGAAGTTCAGGCGACACTGCCTTCACCCCCTTCAACAGTTGGGCCCATGATGCGAGGTGTGAATGCAGCTTTCATTCTGACTGGGGTGTGCTACCTCTTGGTTACTGTAACAGGGTTCAATGCATTTGGGGTTGGGGTTCCGGATAATGTACTCGCAGGCTTTGGCAGTAGCTACAGGTCGGCAGTTGCTACAGCCAACTTTATGGTTGTGTTGCATGTAGCAGCAGCATATCAGGTGTTTACACAGCCAGTGTTTGAAAACATGGAGAGCTATCTGGCAGTAAAACTTGGCAAGAGGCCCAACATACTCTGCAGGGTGAGTGTGAGGACCTTGTATGTGGCAGTGCTTACGTTTGTGGCTATTGTGGTGCCTTTCTTTGGGTCTTTAATGGGTCTGGTTGGAGCTGTAGGAATCACACCTACCACATTCCTATTGCCTTGCTTGCTATGGGTGTTGCACAAGAAACCTTCTGCATGGAGTATGAGCTGGGTGCTGAACTGGGGCTTGGTAGGTATAACAGCCTGTGTGGGGCTGTTGGGGACAATAGGGGCATTGTACAGCCTAGTCAAGCAGGCGTCAAGCTTCAGCCTGTTGGCAGGGCTGACGAGATGAGTTGTCTAATGAGTTGTCTAATGAGTTGTCTAAGGCCAGATCTGCGGTCATAACGCTGATCGCGGTGTATGTGCTACATAGAACGGTTTGTGGTTCAGGCAGTTGTACGACTATCCACGTAAACTATTTACTTCAGGCGTAGCAAACTCTTTGCAGCAGGTACAGGCAGAGACTAAAGTTGAAAGTCGTCGCGCAAACTATCAGTGACGGTAGCTGCACTCGCTCAATCAAGGGTGGTTCTTGACCCACACCGCACACCAGGGCCGCGAACTGATTTTGATGGCCCGCGGTCTGCGGTAGCACTAGTGCATGCGGTACGAGGGACACTAGATGTATTGCAGCTGGCGTGGGGGTCTCTCGATGGACGAGCAGCCGGAACAATGCAGATACCACTGAGTTCAGTTGCATTGCAGGAGCGCCAAGGTACCTGTCATACTTCCGTTTGATGCACACCTTTCAAACAGCTCATCGGATCTTTCACTTCACGACAGCTCTACCCTTGTTGGAGCTTAGCAAACCGGCGGGTTATGGCTACCTCTGGGCTGCAGCGGGTATGCGGGGATAGACTTACATGGTCCACTCCCGCAAGACAGGCATGGGTAGAGCTGAAGTCGAGGCCCAAGGCGTTCAGGTGCGTTTCCACCTGCATCGATGTCCGATACGTCCATCAGCTCCGCCAAGGGACATCCTCAATATCTCAGACCGCACGATTTTTCAGGTCATGTGCCGGGAGCAGAAGGCCTAACTCCCCTCTGGTCTGCAAAGCTAGCTCAAACTCTGGGGATGCCTCCACACGGCGGACCATCTTGTCATCGACAGTCACTGCAACTGCCTTAGGCCTTCTGTCACCCCTGATAACTCCACCCCAGCCTTCAGCCGCAGATGAGTTTGGAGAGAGCAGCAGCAGTCAACCAGACACGACCATCACACACAAGGTATTCTGCCCCATGCAGTTGTTCAACTGCATTAGCAAATAGCATCACCTCATAGCAGTGGCCATCGGCAGAAGTGAATTGCTTCTCATAATGACCAGCAGAAGCAGAGCAGCCAGAGCGTTAACTCACCACGTCCAGAACTGTCTGGCATTGATTTGCAAGTTAGGTATGAGTTCCTATCGCATCAGATGGTCTGCTGCAAGCAACCATGTCCTCCTGGGTCTTGGAGAATTAACCTATTCTGCCAAGCGCAAACTGCGATTGAATAACGCAGGGCTCCGCTCCATCCTGACAAAAGCAGAACTCTACATGAGTCGCACAAACTCACATGTGCATGCATGTCTTGCCCTGCCGGCATCTGCACAGGTATACCTGGACATTGGAATCTGTGCTACAGCCTTCAAGCCTGCAGGGGAGCGGACTCTGGGTGACAGGACTGTACTGCCCGAAGAATCTGTACCAGCCGGCAGGATTGTCCTCGGTAAGCTCTTTGCAGACATTGGTGGCAACAGCACTTTTGTGCAGCAACAATTGCATGGTATGGCAGAACCGCCATGTGCTTTGTACCTCAAGTTGTCACGAAAACAGAATATACTGTGTTGTTGTATTTGCAATGAACACAGCAACTTGGCAGCAGCCTGCCTTCAGCCTGCGTGAGGCCTTCACATAAAATGTATGAACCTGTGAAGCTCACCTTGAAAGTGCGTGGCAGTTTACCTTCAAGCCCATAACTTGCTATCTGGGTGGTTACATATTCTGCTACTGTGCAGTTTGACTCTTCACAAACCTAGCCTCTTGTGGCATGGCCAAGTCATATATTCCATTGCAGTTAACCTGCTGCTGCTCGGTGCCTTCCGGATCTCATCCCCTTAGTTCCTCATGTTCTCCACTTCCCTACATTGCCATTCACCGCTAGGGTGCTCACATTGAATTGCTGGCTCATACGGAGGGTTGCTGTGTGACTGCTATGATGCTTAAACATAGATTGTTTGTCTTAGATGTTAGGTTGCTGTGTCTCTGCTATGATGATTGAGACAGTGCATTGCTGCCTGCTGTTGGCGGTGCTGTGCCACTCCCATCATGATTCACAGCACCACCTAAACCCTGAATTGTTGGCTTGATGGATGTGGTTGCTGTGGAACTGCTATGATGCTGACTCATTGCGGTGCTGTCTCAGTGCCCAGCACTGCTGCAAGTGCTTACATAGCAGTGCAGTATTGTTTAAACTTAAGTTGGCTGTGCTGCTGCTGCTGCTGTTGAAGGTCTCTACGGCAATGCCGCCCCGGCGACAGTTGCCAACTTCCTCACTGTGTTGCAGCAAGGGGGTTTGACTGGCACCTCTTTCAGCCGCATATCCCCAGGAGAGTACATACAAGCTGGGAAACAAGGTTCCAGGAGGCTGGGGGAATTGGAGGGACTACTAGGTTTGCAGGTGCGGGGGCAGGGCTGAAAGTTGGGTTGAGGGTGTAAGTTTTAGGGCTTGCAAACCTTGGTCCCTAAACTTGAGGGAATGCAGGCCTTGCAGGTATGGTGGTCTTGGAGAGGGGTTGAGGGTCCAGGGTGTATGATGTGCAAAACCTGGTCCCTACAATTGAAGGATTGCAGGGCTTGCAGTTGTGGGGCCAGGCCTTGGACAAAGAGGTGTTGAGGGTGTGGGGATTAAGATTTGCAGACCGTGGTTCCTATGTTTGAGGGAATGCAGGGCTTGCTGGTGCCTTGGCAGTTCCGAGAGAGGGTTTGAGGGTCCATGTTTACAGTTTGCAAACCCTAAATCCCAAACTTGCCGAGAGGGGTGGCCTTGTGATGCAAATCACAGTGTGTGGCTGGATTTACATCATACAACCACGCTGAATGCAACATCATGGTTTTCAATGCAGTCTGGTCCTAAGACCTTTGGCTAATGGCAGCAGGATCGAGGCAGGAGGGCTCAGATAGTAAATGAAGCGAATTTTGTGTGCTGTTCCTGTTTCACTTTGCAGCCCAATGCAAACTTGTCCATTGGTTAATGGCAGCAGGATTCAGGCAGGAGAACTCAGATAGTAAATGAAGTGAATTTTGTGTGCTGTTCATGTTTCTGTTTGCAGCCCAATGCAAATTTGTCCATTGGGTAATGGCAGCAGGATTCAGGCAGGAGAACTCAGATAGTAATTGATGTGGATTATGTGTGCTGTTCATGTTTCTGTTTGCAGCCCAATGCAAACTTGTCCATTGGTTAATGGCAGCAGGATTCAGGCAGGAGAATTCAGATAGTAATTGAAGTGAGTTATGTGTGCTGTTCATGTTTCTGTTTGCAGCCCAATGCAGACCTGTCCACTGGTTCTGCCTTCAAGCTGCCGCTCTACTCCCCGGGTACCTTAGCCCTCAGTTTATCAGAGAATGATGAAGAGCCTAACATCAAGGACAAGGCAGGGTACAGGTGGGTCGTAAGCATGTGGTCCATCACATCACCGACATAAAGGAGCAAGAGATATTGGTATGCCTTGTTATTTTATTGCGCTGTTGTTTATGACAGTTTACGGCTCGGAGCTTGTCAGAGAATGTTGAAGAGCCCAACATCAAGGGCAAGGCAGGGTACAGGTGGGTTGAGGTGGCTACAGATGGGGTTTAGGTGGGCATAGGCATGTGGTCCAAGGCAGGGTACATGTGGGATAAAACCTGGTTAGCCAGCGAATCTCTGATCTGGCAAGGCCATAGGAGGGCAATTACTGAACATGTGGTTACGATTTCCAGGCCCAGAAATATGGTTTAAATGTATCATAAGTGAGTCAGCTTTGCAAAACTGCGGGCAGTGTGGGTTCTAGCCCCCAATTTGCAACATCCAGCAAAACCATGTAGGGGCTACTGCGCGACCCAGGGGCAAGTGTAGTTTGGACAAAATTTGTCCTTCCAAGTGCTTGCGGGCAAGAGACAGATCACCAAGTTAAGCCTAACCGCGGAGGCCTGTGCACCCCTGGGGCTCGCCCGCTTTGTTATCATAAGAATGGCTAAAACCTGCTGCAATCTAAGCCACCAATCGGGACGCAGAGATAGTCTGCCATGGGTCCCCAAATCAGCAAGAGATGCCGGTAGGCGTTTTTACGTTACACCGTGTGTCCTTTATGACAGTCTGAGCTGCTTTGTGTTTGGACATTGCTTCCTTCCTTCAGCATGAATCCAACAAGTGCCTCAAGCACTGTCTCCGACCCCTGCTGCTTCTTGACGCACTTCTCTGCTGTGCCGGAATGTGGAGTTCCTAATCTCCACAGGCCCTGGACCAGTGCCACGGCTGAATGGTCTGAATGTGGTGTTTGGCAATCTGCTGGAGGGAATGAACACAACGGCAGCAATGCCATTAATTTCTCCTTCCCGTTTACTTTTCTCTTGCTTACCTCTTTGGCAAGAAGCCAGCATGCGGCTCAAGTCCTGACTAGGACCCCTGCTGCTGCTTCACACTTTTCTGCTATCCAGGAATGTTAGCTTTCATCACCACAGGCCCTGAACTGCCCTGGCTCTTGTCTTCATGGTCTGGTACTTAATGTAGTTTTATGCAAGGTGCTGGACGGAATCGTTGCATCTAGCTAGCCTCAGCTTGTGTGTGGCAAATCCACCATCGGTTGTGTGGCTTTGTGATTGTGATCAGGAGCCTGTGTTTATGGCCTAGGTTTGTTTGGCGATTGGCATAGCTTGTCTTGCGTTTTGATTGATTGCTGGAAGGAATGGAGACAGCGGCAGCAACGCCAGGATTCTTTTTTCTCCTTATGCCTTTCTATCTAGCATGGAGCCAACGTGTGCCCCATGTCCTGACCCTATGCCTGCTGCTTCTTCACACTTTCTTCTGCTCTGCAGGAATGTAGAGTTCCTAATCACCACAGGGCCTGGACCAGTGCCTCGGCTGAATGGGCTGAATGTTGTATTTGGCAAAGTGCTGGAGGGAATGAACACAGTGGCAGCAGTAGCAGCAGTACCAAGCTTCCAGCCTGATATACGGAGCCAGCAGCTGAACCGATTTGCAGCTTTCCTGGGGGATGAGCGGGCAGACAGTGTGAGGAGAAGGTGAGGAAGGGGGGGGGGCGGGGGCAGGGCGTGGGGAGAAGCAGTTATGTGTGTGGGGTGCGTGAAGGTGAGATGGGGGCGTGGTGAGGAGGATCGAGGACATCCGTAGACCTGCCTTCCTGTCCCTCTGGGTGCTTGTGAGGGAATTTGCTATGGGAAGGTCCATCTTTACAATGCAAATGATTGCAATCCCTTTCTTACTAACAAAGGCGTTGTGGTGGAGTGTAAATGTTCTGAAGCTCCCTTGACTCGCTGTCGTTGCATTGGATCCGTAATGAGGAAGATTGTCAGCCTTCTTGTGTTGCCTGCTTGGCATGTGACTGGCCTAGAGTACACGTCACCAAATGGCCCCGTAGAACGTATGCCATTGGGGGCCAGGGGCACCCAGAAGTAGCCAACTTAGGCTCCAATGGCATAATCACACTTGCTGTTGAAGAGTCTTCCATTGGCTGCCACCAGCCCACGCTTGCCGAGGCCATTCTTGAACCTTTTAGAACAGCATGGACTGCTGGCGGAGCTTATGGTTGTTGCTTGTCCACAATAGTGATGCCTGGGTTAGAGTGCAGGACCTCAAAGATCATGATAACCCTTTGTCTAGCATACTGTAAGGGGGGTTGACCAAGAGTAAGACCTGAAGACAACTGGTATCTGATACACCCTCAAGTCTGTGTATCAGCTTGAGGTAGGGGCCTATGGCACTTTTGCTATGGCATGACTTGAAGTGTAGTTATGTTGGAGCTAGTTATGCATGTGTTCTGCTGTCCTTCATATGGCACAGCCATGAATGTGCCAGCAAGTAGGCAGACCGGGTCCCTGCACAATTGCGCTTCGAGCTGCTGGGGTGACCACCTGCCATTCTTGACATTCACACCTCAAAGCGGCATCAATTCGTCAATCTTTCATAAACCCCCACGCCCCACGCCCATACGCCCTTCCTTGGACGTCGGCTGGCTTTCTATGAAGGAACGCAATTGGCCCGGCGACACAACTGCCCACGCCGGCCCCGGCCACCTGTCACCCCACCCCGTCGCAAACCCAGGTCCTCCTGAACCCCACCCACACTTCACCACAAATCCCCTAATGAGAGTGGTGAAGCAGCATGATCTTCAAAGTGAACTGTGCTTAGGCGTGCACTGTAATGGTAATAACTGAGCGGTGCTTCCTGTGTGCCTGCTTCTGTGCAGGTATGGGAGGCCTCTCAAGGCTGTAGTGATTACTGACAGTGGCATCGTGAATCAAGATGGCAGTATCACCTCATCAGCAGCAGGAGCAGCAGCTAATGCAGAGGCTGGCAAGTCAGCACTAATGCGGGCCATGGCTCAAAGCGCAGGAGCGATGGAGGAGGACTTTTGAATGATAACGGCTTGGCCATTGCCTTCGGGTCCATCCGATGGTGTGTTTGGTCGTTTTCACCTAGCAGCCCTTTTGCGGATGCCACCTAAATGTGTGTTGTTTGTTTGGATGTGTATGGTTGGGAACTCAATTTGACTACGGCAAATTTCAACAAAATGAATGGATGGCTTGGTTTTGGCGCTCGGCCGCACCAGGTCACAGTTCATTTGGTAGGAGAGACTACTACACAGTTCTCCGGGCCCCGCAGGTCCGGGCCGTCCAGGTCAAAGTTGATTTGCGAGTATCGCTTGGAGTGCTCGTGCGAGCCTAGCTGTTATAACTTGTATGTAGGCAGGGGCAGTTCCAATATAAACTACACCTGGGTTTAAATTGCAATATAGGAGACAATTCTGCTCAGGCATGACCTGCCCTTGAGAAAATTGGTGTGGCATATGAGGCGGTCTTGAGCCCTGAAGCAAAAGATGTGTTTGCTGTGTGATTAGTGCATATGTGATGTATGCCCGAAGTAGCTAGTCATTCTTAGTGCTGGCGTTTTGTGCACCATCTGCTCAGACTTGTAGGCTTGGATCAAGTTGCTTTTTGCTTCCCAGGCTCATACATTTGGAGCAGGGTGCGGTCGAGTAATGAAAACATTGAGAAGCTGTGAGCATCAACTGTGTGAGCCACTCGATACAGCGGCGCTTGCAGTGGTGGACCTCCACTATCGACCAATGTGTGTGAAGCAAGGGCAAGTACTTAGAAGCCACTCACACTGTGGCATTCACATGGCTACTGGCATCAGCCCCCGAGGTAGAAGCCGATGGCCACTGCCCACTTTCGGCACTCATTGTGTCGATGTCCACGATGCAGATGCATTTGCAGGCCCATCAGAAAAGGAAGCCAGCTCTTCACAAATGCGGATGCATCCGACCCCGCCGTTGCGGCCGCTTCGGACTGCAAGCCAGTGACTTGGCAGCGGACCACCTGCCGGTACGAGGGAGCAGTACAAAAGCGGTTTCAATGCTTGGAGTGGGTTTTGACATGGGAGGAGCACTGGCTGGATGCTGTTCTGCGTAAGTAGAAACTTTGTGGGAGCCTGGTGACCCACACTGGGCTGCATAGGGGTCTCGGTTGAGCAGCGTAAGGCCGATGCACAAGTTTGATGCACACTGTTGATTGTGTGTCGAAGTCCGTGGAAAAGTGTAGCATGCCTGGATAGACCACATGGATAGAATCACAAAAGAGCACACTTGAGGTACCTGAAGAACTACACCGTCCATTGTGGTCTTGGGCCTCTTAAAGCAGTCGCATCAGGTTCCAATCGTCCACACCTCCGAGGACAACCAGTACCTGCTGAAGGCTGGAGCAGTCCATGCGATTCTGGTCCTACTTTACAAACTAGTCAGAATACAATCGAACATACAAACGGCACAGGTAACTTGGGGGGCTCTGGCATCCGGTGTGGCATCCAGAAATGCTGGGTAGATGTTTTACCAGCACCCAAGACTGAGATTCTAAGCGTTTTCCGTTACTTTGCGTTATATTGGATTTATATAATCAGCATTTACTCGCATAGATCACACATCATAGCTCTGCTCGCAGGCCTTCAGCGGATGGAATCATCATCAGCAGCTGTTCCATGCCTGTTTGTATGGCAGAGCGCACAGGCCATAACACTGTCCTGAAAGGTTACAGCCCCATTCTCAGCCAGCAGCAACAGATACCACAACATAGTCTGACGCATCATGTGTGCCAAAGGCACTGCTCGCCAAACTAGTTACACACAAGCACAGACGATGATTGGATTTGGTGCGGTCAACCTCCATTATGAACTGTTGTCAAAGTACCTCGCGTAGATCTGAAGGTTCAACTGCATGTTTTCCATCTTTTCACGACAGTAGATTTAGATGACAGGAAAGTAGCTGCTTTGGCTAAGTTGGACCCCCTGTCCTGCACATACATCATAGTGCTAGAGGAGCAATGCTACCAGCAGGCTAAGTATGTGCTTCTTGTTCCTGTGCATGCAGCAAATCATGGCTGCGCTTGAATTCAGCACTTCTCTAGAGCTTGCAGAGGAGACTGCTGGAGCCTTCAGTAGCGGTGAAGATGATGACAACGCACTGCTGAGCTGCACCTTCTCAGAGTGAGTATAATAAGCGTGCCAAATTGCAGACAAACAAACAACAGATGCGGCTGCACACAAGGCAGCGAGGTCAAGGACCAAACACAATGGAGCCAAAAACCCCTTTTCGTACTCAATGGAGGGACCCAGCATCATTTGCAACGATTGTGATAGCAGGAGGGCACCTCTCAGCAATGATGTCATTGTCATTTCTCTTGCATCAGTCCCCGACGCTTGTATGACCAAGCCAGACTAGATAGACTACCCTGCATGCCATTCAGGGTAGGATGAAGGTGAAGTAGACAAGGTTGATTTACTGGCTTGGCATTTAGATCTTACCCCCACACTTGTGTATATGTGCAACATGTCTTATTGTGTGTGTTGTTATTGCAGTCCCCACAGCCTCATGTTGCACAGCAGCAACCATGATGCCCCAGAACCAGCAGCTGTAGAACCAGCAGCTGTAGAACCATCAGGTTCACAGGACAATGCTGCCAGCTGCCAACTCAGTGACGATGAGGTCCTATTGCTCTTGAGTGAAATGGTAAGAGGGGTGGGCACAGCTGATTGCCTGAGTCACCCTTTCAGAGCAAGTGATATGGGAAAGCATGGTTAAAGTGTGTAGAGCAGCGAGGATGCCCAGATTATTTGAAAGAATGCCAAGCGATTGGTGGCTGCAGCCACTTCAGGTATATTGTAAACCATTAAGACAAATGGCAGAGGCTTTGTGGACGGACCCGGGTTTTGAAACATGAGACAATTGTGTAACATTGGGACTACAACCGGGACAAGTAGATTCATATTGCTTTCAGATGACTCTTGAGCAGTGTGTTGCAGAACAGACCCATGGCTGTCAAGGTTTGCAATTCGGGTGCTGCTGTGAGGTGTGCCATGTTCTTTTCAGCCCTTCTTAGCACCCTTCTCTCACAGCGCAGTGAAGGTTGAATAACCATTTCTCCACAAGTGCTGGGCAGCTTTCCTTGCTTGCTGCAGACACACTCAAACATGTGCTGCACTCACTCTTGCAGAGAACTATGGAGGGGGCCGTGATAGGCCTGCAGCATCAGAATCAAGACCTGAGCCGCCAAGTTGCTAACCTGAAAGTCAAGATTGAGCAGCTCAAGGTTGATGTAAGCAGGGGTGGCAGGGCGCTGAGCCCATCCTAGTGAAATTGGGTGTGTCAGCAAGAAGGAATGGGAGACAAACAAGAGCTAGGTCGGGCTGGGTGGGCGATTGCAGGGGGCAGGGCCTCCACTGCAGTCCGACCCTGCATAAGTTATGCCTCCTGTATTACAAAGCCCTTTGCTTGCTCTTGGACTATTGAACCCCATACCACTCCAGCATCAGCGTTCCTGCAGGTACCTGATTGAGATTCTAGGCACACAGTAAGAGTGATCTGGTAGCCTTTCTGATAATGCTATCCATGGTCTCTGGCATCGTCTGAGTAAGTTGTGATTTGACCCTAGACATATAGAATAGTGTCGAGCTCAACTGGTCTGAACATGCCTCAAACACGGTGGATGTGCACCTCGAGAACCCCATATGCAGATTCACTTTGCCAGGCTCGAAGTCAGAGTGCCAAGCCAATAGTGGATTAACTTGCAAGGGTGCAGCTGTGCCACCCGTTACTTGGCTGGTAATGCATAATGCTGCAAAGCAACCTATGTCACACAACCCTGAAAAATGGAGGAAAAGAAGAAAAGAGGGAAGGGAGGGGAAAAGAGGGCGGCCAAAGGAGGAAAGCAGTATGTGTACGACGTTGAGACTTGTGACTTTGGAACTTTGCAGCTCTCACTGAAGCTCTCTCTCTGCCTGGCGGCATGGAACGGCTAGCCTCGGTCATCTCACCTCATTTTGTCATGTTCTGTTGCAGAGTGGAGTGAAAGCAGCAGTGTGTGGGGTAACTGCTGACCTGATGGTTGTGAAGAAGGAGCGAGATGACCTTGCCACTGAGAACAAGGTGGGTAACATGTGCATACTGTGTGGTGACAGGTGCCACGCCAAGTCTGGGATAAAGCCCATGGGGAGCAGTAGAGGGTTTGATAGGAGATGCTGTTTCGTATCAATGCAAGCTTTGCAGTAGGTGCTACTTTGTGCTTGCTTTTAAGCTGGCTTCTGCTTCCCCACTCTTCATGACCCAGTGAGTGTCAGGCTGGCTTTGTCAGGCTGACAAGGGATACGCTAAACGGGACTAAGCAGCAAGCAGCCTTGGTTCTTTCTTCAACCAGCCCTGGGCTCTAGGGCATCTCTGGGCATAGCCAGTAATGAAGAGGTAGAGCATATGTGCAGTCATTGATAGCTGGTTCCCCTGGCTGTGGTTCTGTTCCACACGCAGTTCTTTCATTTTTTTTGTTTTCATCCTTTTGCTTGCTATGTTTCGCTTGCTTCTTTCTGTGGTCTCCTGTTCTCACAGGTCTACCTTTCCCCAGTCAAAGGTACGATCACTAACCCGCGCCAGGTGACTGTACCTTTGACTGCACAACAAAAGCCGCCAGAAACAGGTGCATGACTTCACATGATATCGTTCTGCTGTGCACAGGAAACCTCTCATAACATTTTATGATATGTCATATCAAAGGCCTCGAGTTGTCATACAAAGCAGCGAGGTGAAACAGAGAACAAAATGCTCTATACATGGTATTCTACACTGCACACATGTCATTTGTGCACTTGACCGTAGGTGGCAGGTTGCCTGCAGCCAGCAAAGAGAGTGAGAGAGCTACCCCATGCTCATTGATCACAATTCACTCCCCTGCTCCTTCACGTTATTGACATTACATGGGCTCCAGCACACCAAAGAGGTTTGCCCTTCTAATGAACAGTTGACCCATGAGTATCTGCTGCAGGGCTAGCTCCTGGCGTCCACTCACTCAATGCTACTGAAGTAGTTACTTTGGGCCCCCCTATCATGAGAAGCCCTTAGTGGCTGGAATGGAGGCAAACCCTTCATGAGATTGATGGAGTTCAACTGGTCGTGCTCTGGAAAGCTGGGCCCTATTTCCTTATTTGTACGGGCAAACATGTGTGTGTGTGTGTGTACACAGTGTAAACCAAAACCCTGCTGACAGGTACTTCTTGTTTCTGTGGCACTGCAGGCCCTTGCGCTTCAGCTGCGAGCCATTGATAAGGATCTAATGGTCATGCAGCGTGAAGCAGCCAGAACAGAAGCCAATGTTGTACGAGTCAAGGAGCTGGAGTCTATGGTGGTTGACCTCAAGCGGCAGCTAGAGGAGAAGAAGACAGCCCTCAAGGCTGTGGAATCGGTGAGTCCCATCATATTGAAATGAGATAGATCCTTGCACAAGTTTTCCAGGCCGTACCCGCGCTCACAGCACAACTCCAACGAGTTTGTGATTATGAAGAGAGCCGAAATTGAGACAGGGAGAGGCGCGACATAAACAGCCAAGGCCTGGCCCATCAAAAGAACTAAACATGGGTTTGGACCATTAGGTATTAGCAGTTTTTGCTATGGCATATCATGAAATGTAACAATAATAACAACCTGGACGAACGCCTATCATTATGTTAGTTTGGTGGGGCCGGGGGCTGATATTGCCTTGACCAGGATGCCGTGGTGGGAGGTATTGGCACCACCCCAAGTTAACAGCTGCTGGTGTCACATTACAAACTATCTCTCCCTAGAATAGCTCTGCACTGTCCAGCCAATCTGTTATTCTGGGAAGCCACTTGAAACTGAAAGATCTTGCCCAGCAGACTGGATGGGAGGTCACCATACCAGGCTTTCACAGGACAGACCCAGGATTGCTCCCTTGTAATGGCACTTTTTGTTCTAACCATTGTTTGCCTTGATTGCTGATTGTAATTCACTCTTTGTTCTAACCTTGGATTCTAAAGCAAGGTTGCCCAGGACATGCGATGGCCAGCTTTACACGACATAGACCTTGCAGGACCCCGACAGTGGTCAGTGGCTGTACTGTACTGTAGTTATGTATTGACCCACAGTATGCAGATAGCTTTATGGTGCAATTATGTCCCGTTATAGGTCCCAGGCTGCTTCTGCTTTTGTTCATGGGGTTCCCTTTCTTCTGCTGCTTACCTTTTTCCTGCTTTTCCGAATGTGGGTTTGTCCCTGCTTTCCCCCTTTATCTATGGCTTCGTAAATTTTCTCCACCATGGCATGGTCTTGCTTATTGATCGATTGATTGATTGATTGATTGATTGATTGACACACCATCTGTGGCGTACAATAAGTAAGTTGGCCTACTTAGTGAGGTCCCTGGAGTATGCTCATATTGGTCCAACTCCAATCAAACAAACCAGTCCTTTCCACCATATTCCACTTGCATTGGTTTTAGCTAATGCTTGTAGAGGGCGTAGGGAGTGTGCTGCCTGTGTTGTAAGCTTCGACCAATTGCTGCGGAGCACTATTATGCCGGTCATTGAGTGCTCCCTGTCTTGGAATTCTCCCTATGCTAACAGGCTCTCTACAAGACGAACAATGAGCTCAGCATTGTGCCGAGCTTGTTGGAGGCAGCACAGAATGAAGCAAGTGCGGCCAAGGAGGAGTTGCAGACAGTGACCGATGCATTAAAGGTGGGTATGCGTAGGGTTGAGAGTTTCTTCAAAGGCCTCCTTTTATTTGGTTTCAGATCCCCATCAGGCATAGTGGGCATAGTGGGCGCATGAAAGTCAGCAAACTGCCTGTGGCTGGGCTCCTCCTTTGCTCACAAGTAGTGCACCTTCGACAAGAGGCCAGGCAGGGCCGAAGAATAAACAATAACAATAAAACAATAAGAATGCTGATAGTAGTGATAACAATAATAATAACATTAATCATAATGACCTTCAGTCCATGACGGTGGTTTGTACATTCTGTTGGCTGCTCCACGCACAAGCTGAAAGCGGTTACCCTTGGGGACTGATTGTTGGTGTCATTTGCAAGTCATTGGACTGTGTTCAAACATTGTTTGATTGGTCCATGGAACATTTGCTGCACTTCTCAAAATGCAGCTATCACAGAGAATTATAAGAGAGCTGGAGCTGAAGCTTCTGGATGCCAATGAGGAACTGGGAAGGACAGCACTTGTAGCAGCACGAGTGGCAGGAACAGAGTTTAGGCAGAGGGGCATGGCCGAGAGCATGATTCCGGTAAGGGGCAGCAATGGCATATCATGAAATGTACTAACAACACTTCCCCACATGGACACATGTTAATCGTTGGTTTGGGAGAAGCGGGGGCTGCATCACCTTGGTGAGCAGAATGCCGTGATGGGAGGGGTGCGATTAGGTACCTAAGCCCTAACCTTAAACCTTAAGCCCTAAGCTCAGGATTCCTGGCGATGGAGTGATGAAAGAGGAAGCAGCATGCTACTCACTGGTTGACACGTACCAAACTTCTCTTGTATTCTTCTTTTGTCCTTGCCATAATCCTTGGGATGCTTTTGAATGGAAACTGGCTTCAAAGAAAGCAAAATCTCACAAAGGGCATTATTGAACGCATTTGCTGAATCCACTTCTTATACAACACGTTACAGACTCCTTTATCTCTGTGATCAAGCTTACTCAACTTTAAACCCCTCTGATGTTGAGAGCTAGTTTGGTCGACTGGCCATCAATTTGGTCTTTTGGAATGTTTTGTGTACTGATCTGACAGCTGACACAGCACTCAGAGGAGGTAAAGTACTTGAACGGCAGGATCAGCTCCCTCAAGGAGAAGATTGTAGCACTGGAGAAGGAATTGGAGGTATCACATGGGCTCAAGGTGAGGTGTATTGTTATGCTCCTTTGACTTGGCAGTGGCATGTAGGTCCCCCAGGGCATCCTATTTTGCACATCCAATTTGGAGGTATCACATGAGCTCAGGTTGAGTTGTATAAGGGGACCGGGGGACGAGTAAGAGGATGTTCATTTCACTGCTAGGAACGGAGCAAACATCACGACAGGCTGTTCGTGACTTGGCAGTGGCATGTAGGTGCCCTGGGACCGGGCACCCAATTTGCACTGCTTCTCTGTGTCCCATGTGGGGGGCAGCTGGGGTCTGCGCCCAGCCTGCGGGGGCTTTGGGTGGGGCCTCATTCTGTTCTCAGAGAGTTGTCAGTATGGGTTCACCTAGGAATAGTGTTCACACTAATTGTGACCTCAGCAACTTCTGACCATGAATAGTGTGGCGCATGAGCTCAAGGTGACTTGTGTTATGCTCCTTGGACTTGGCAGTGGCATGCAGGTGCGGGTCAACCAGGCTGGGCCCAGCCTTGTGTTTTTGTTCTCACAGATCATCCCTTACCTCCCTCCTATGGTGTTATCATGCAGGAACGGTACCGGAGGGCCTCTGAAGTTGAAAACATCTTCACCTCCACACGCCGCAGCAGTGTCAACCACGGCACTGCAACAGCCGCCGCAGCAGCGGCCCTACGCGGTGATGCAGCAGCAGCGGCAGATTTAAACCATGCCATATCTGGCGCTGCCGCTGCAAGTACGACTCTTTCAAGGACCAGGACCCCCAGTCCTTACTCTCTGCAGATGTCTAACGCTGGCGCCACTGACAAGACTTTTACGACTATGCGGCATCACTCACTCACTAGGAGGAGTGTGGGCGGTGTCACTGCTACTGCTGTCATGTCAGCGCCTGCTCCTAGAGCCACTGCTGCTTCTGCTGCTGCTATGGCTGCTAATGCCGTGCTGACTGCAGCTACTGCTTTACTGTCAGCGCCTGCTGTCATGGATGCTAATGCTGTTGCTCTGGTTGCTGAGCTGCAGCGCGGCAGTAGCACCCACAGCATGAGCTACGGCAGCAGCAAAAACAGCAACAGCACTGGCCAAGACAGCAGCAGCAATGAGAGTGGTAGCAGTGACAGCAGTAGTAGCAACCACATGAGCAGTAGCATCAGGCTGATGGTGGCTTTGGAGGAGAGTGGCAGGCTTGCTTGTAGCATCCAGGAGATTACAGAGGTTAGTAGTGCTGGAGTGGGGGAAGGATGCTGCAAGGATCAAAGCACATATCATGGTGCTGCGGCTGCAGTAGTTGCCGGCACAACTGGGCACTACACCAGCCCCTTCAGCAGCGTCTGTGACCTACCAGCTGGAACCCAATCAGCAGATGCCCTGGGTGCGATTGAGATGGTCAGAGATGGTTTGGAAGTTGTTGAGGACAGGGAAGGTGGCAGTGGGCAGAAGGCGGTAGAAAAGAGGGCGGCGGTAGCTAGTGATGGCAGCAGCAGCAGCAGCAGCAGCAACAAGCTTAGGAACGCCACAACCAGTGCTGTAGCAACAGCTGGCAGCATTGACAATGTCAATGCCGGCAGTACTGTACTGTCAAGATATAGTGGTGCAGTGCCTTCTGGCAGCGGCATTACCACCAGCAGCAGCAGTGGCATTGTTGACACTGTTGATGGTCAGCTCAGCAGCACCAAGAGAGGTGCCACCAGCGCTAAGTCAGGCTTCAGGAAGGTAGTGACTGGAAACAGCACCCCAGTGGTTGTAGCTAAGAGCAGCAGCAGCACACCTAAGACCTTGAGTAGTACCACTAGGGTACAGGGCTTCCAAGCTGCTGCTGCTGCTGACGGCGATGAGCATAAAGTGGAGGGTGTTCTGCCGCGTAGCGCTGCTCCTCATGTTGCAGCGCCAAAGATGCAGCCGCCTACGGCAGTTGTACAAACAGCGGCAGGAAGGGCAGCAGCAGTGACAGCAGCAGCAGCCCAGGTGAAGCAGTACACGGCGGGTAAGGCTAACAGGAGCTCGGGGCTTGACATATCGGCTATCATGGCGAAGCTGGAGAAGGTAGCACAGGCGAAGGCCGCGTCTGAGAAAGGAGCATCGATTAACTCGGCAGCACATCCTGCGCTAGCGGGAGGTGCCGCCGGTGGGGATGCGAGCACGCAGGACAGCGGCGGGGCGGCGATAGAGGGGACTTGGAGCGTGGGTACTAGAGGGCTGGGAAGCCTGCATTCTGACAGCTCGATGAAACTGTGGTCTGGGAGGATGGCGGCCCCTGGCAAAGTGGAGGATAGGGAAGGGGGGACACTCCGGCGGGAGTCAAGCGGCAGATTGGCGTCGACAGGCAAGAGGCCGATCGTGGTCAAGAAAGAAGCCAGCAAGCCCCAGAAGCTTGCAACCTTCAAGTTTTAATGGAGTGACAGAGGCTGCAAGGCTGTCATATCAGAGAAAGATGCCAGTGGGAGTGCCGCAATGGTAAATTGATCAAGGTAAGTGGCAGACGTGGACGGTCATACTGATGAGTGAGATGTGAGAACATCAGGAACACACAGCAGGTTGTATTGAGGGTGCGTTGAGGTATTGAGGTATTGAGGTATTGAGGGTGGCTATATGGCAGCCAGGGTCATATTCTGGATACAGACAATAGCCTTCTACAAACGAACAACAATAAAGCGGATGTGGCGGCTACCTGCTACTCTACCATCCAGAGTAGTTGGTAGGTGACTGTCTCCTGGTATTGGGATACTAATTGTTGTACTGCTGACTATCCTCTCATGACAGCAGGCTTGCTTAGTGGTTGTTGGGCCACCTAGAGTAGCAAGACTTGAGGCTGGCAGTATGACAAGGATGAACTAATGGACTGCAGATCTGTGTCTATCAATAGTGCCATTTCAGAGACAGAGCCATACCCCGAACGTCACAGTGTGATGTTATACTATCTCGATGTGATAGCAGCACTACAATACTCTCAACGCTGCTGTACTAAGTTGTCATCTGTGCGTCCAATTTGGGCAGGTTATATCAGACATCAGATCTAGGATAGGCATCCTAATAAACGTTGACGTGAGACCTGGAAAGAGCACAGGTTTTAGGGAATGGGTTTGATCTGTACAACATGGGCATTTGAGATGCCATAACACTGGCACTAGGTCCTGTTTGGCATACAGCTACTAGCTGGTTCACACCTGGCAACTAGTGGTGGCTGTTGTGTAAGATGAGCTTAGGAATCAATGGGTGTTTTTGGTGCACCCCGTCTAGATGGTACTCCGTGGTGAGAACCTCGCAAAAAATACTACCTGTGGCTCTGTGTGTGCAATGGGCACTCTACTTTATGACTGCGATACCAGAATCTTAGAAGTAAAAGGAAGTTCTGTTGAGGCGAGGTGGCTAGAAGTTGGTCAGAATCTTAGCCATGAACTACATTGCTGGCAGGTGGCTATCTCCAGCTGTAATCCCTGCCACCCTGACCATGTGGCCCGACCTTGAGAGGTGGTGCAGCACAGCCTGTTTTGTGCTGGGACCTAAGCCCTGCATGCATGCGCTGTGCTGCATTGAAGGTTTAATTAGAATTGGAGTTACCAGCGCCGGCGCAGTACTGAGGTGGGAAACGGTCCCTCAGATGATGCTTCTTTGGGTGCTATGTCCTTCTTTTCCATTGGGGTCCTCGGAGGTCTTTGTTTGCTGTCTTTCGATGGGGAGTCTTGTGTCAGCCTTTTATCAGACAGGAGCCTGTTTCAGCCGCACTCATCCCGCACTCATCCAGTGGTGAGTTTCTGCAAATGGGCAGCATTCAGGCGCTCAGTAGGCATGGATGGATATGGGTGATTATGTGGGTCTTATGTCATCCTAGGTGTGGGTGCCAGCTGCAATGAAACTAGTTCTGCATCGATAGAAGTTCACCAAGTATGGGCGCTTGCGCGGCCAAGCGTGGGTGGCATTGTACTAAGGAATCCAATTGTGTCTATGTTTCTATATGTGCTCAATTAAAGGTCAATCCAGCTTTGGAATGCCATTGGCCCTATCCTTAAAGTTTGTAAGTCTCTGTAGTGGTCTTTTTAGAAATGTGTTTGGAAGTTTAACTTGGAGCATGGGAGTTTGGTACTGAGGTTCATGTCCCGGTTGTGGACTGCAGAAATGATTGCCTTGATATGATCAGGGCAGTTCCTTCAGTATCGTACAGATACTTTAGTGAGCACTGGCAAGCAAGCGATGGTGAGTGCAGCGGGACTGTGGGTATTTCCTTTTTTTAAGACTGCCAATGTTTGCTGACATTGTAGCGGGACTGACCTAAGTGGTGCCACTTAGAAGAAACTACTTAGTGAGGATCGGCTTTGCAGAGTATGAAGGACGTTTGGTATATTATTATTACATTTCATGATATGCCATAGCAATAAGTGCCATAGGCCCCGCACCTCAAGCTGTCACAAAGAGCAGCGAGGTGGAACAGAATACGGGTAAACTTCGACATGTATGACAATATATGCATGCCTAAACATGAGGTCCAGCAGCTAGGTCAAAATCACCCAAAACCTCCACTGCCCCAATGGGGGTAAGAGCCTCCCTCCTACTTAAGAAAGCAAGGAGGGCTTGTAAGCCCGGGTGCAAGCAATAGTTGGTAACAAACCCCATTGGTTGGACCTCACGCCACATCAGAAGGGTGAGCATAAGCATTCCTAATCTTCCAAGCAGCTGCAACATATTTAGCTATACACTTAAATGCATGCTTGAAAGGGCCATATACTAAGCCAGACTCCTCATCGACGTCTACACCCCAGAACTCTTCATTAAGCATGCTATGCAGCTTCTCCTCATCAGATTTGCCATCCAATATCTGACATTTTGCAGCAACATCAGGGTCAGAAGTCAGCTTCTCCCACAGCTTTTGCCTTTGTGCCTGGTAAACAGGACAGTCAAACAAGAAGTGTTCAGGAGATTCAACTTCACCTCCCAATTCAGGGCCAAGATCACAGGACTTGCAGCACTCCCTACGTGCACTTTGCCTGCTAGCGCTCTGCCTACCGAATTTTGCTGTCATAGCGTTGAGAGGAAGAATACCTGCACGCAGCTGCATAATGAGTTCCATGACTTTGCTCAGAGGGCCTGTGCACAGATATGGCTGCGGCTTGAAATAATTGATATCGTCATTGTAATGCTGCATATATGTCGCTAAAGTAGATTTATTCCTAGCACCCTCCTCCCGAACAGCCCTGTCTCTTTCATATATACTCCACCTGACATATGCCCTGAAGCTAGGTAGGTGTCCCTCTCTCACTCTTGCTTGTAAGGTTTCTTCCTGCATGCCTAGTTCAGCCCTGAGTTTATTGAACCTCTTCTGCCAAGAAGTATAATTCCTGTGGCTTGGCCAAGATGCTTCAAGTGCCTGCCTGCTAAAGCTAGTAGTATCCTTTTGCTGTAATTTGAACCACCATTCAACCTTCCTCTGGTCCAACCAGCTAGATAGAGGTCTAACACCAGCTTCTGCCCTCAATACCTCATGGCAGATGTTTGGCTTGCAATGCAGTGATCTCTTCAAAACCTCTATTTGGATCTTAGACTCTATGGTATTTGTCTGCTGGGATGATGCCCACCATACCTCAGAACCATACTCAACCCTTGGTCTTATCAAAGCCAGCAGCATGGCTCTCTTAACCTCAAAGCTTACATGACGATTCTGGAAGAATGTTTGCAATGCATTAATGGAGGCTGTAGCTTTTTCAATCATACCTGCAATGTGAGCGTCCCATTTGCAATCACTAGTGAAAACAATCCCCAAGTATGTATATGCATCTAGTACTGGCAAATTCTCACTGCTAAAACTTACCTTTGGGGACTCTTTATTGGGGGGCAAAGGACCAAACACAACAACAGCACTTTTAGTTGGGCTCAGCTTAAAACGCCACTTACGACTGTAGGCATGAATCGTGTCAGCCATCTTCTGAAGCTCTTCCTGCGATTCTGCAAGCCCTACAAGGTCGTCAGCGAGCATTAGTGCTACCAACTTTGATCTACCTTCAATGTTACTCTCATCAGCCCTTCCTATGCCCTGTTCCCCACTACCACTATTATCTACCTCTTTTGGTAGGGGAACCCCCGGGTGCTTTTCCCATATCTCTTTTAGGAGACCGTTGATGAACAAAGTATACAACAGTGGTGATAGCGGGTCCCCTTCCGCTAAGCCTAAATCGCTAGAAAAGTATTCTGATGACTCTCCATTATGCAAGGCACATCTAGAGAGGCTATCGTATAGATGTACAAGAACCCTAAACATTTTACCCCTAATGCCCATCTCCCAGAGCTTGTACCAGAGCCCGTCCCGCCAGACTGATGGGAAAGCTTTGACCACATCTACAAACAGTGCGTACGTCCGGAGTCCTGCACGCATTCGTCCGGATGTGACTGCATGCAATGTCCAGACATGATCAATGCAGCCTCTGCCTGGCCGGTACCCATTCTGGCTCTCGTGAAGGAGTCCCTTTGCTTCAGCAAAATTAGTTACCCTGTTGTTGATGATCTTGGTATAAACCTTGTCTACTACGCTTAGCAGCGTTATCCCCCGGTAATTATTACCATCTTCCTTATCCCCTTTCTTAAAAAGGCTGACTATTACCCCAGGGCGTTGGAAGGTGCATTCATGCTCCCAGGCCTTCTGATACATGCATAGGAGCATGTCTGTCATGGGTTCCCCGCCATACTTTAAAAGTTCAGCAGAAGTGTTCTCTAGAGGACTACCCGCTTTGCCTGATTTGAGACTTAGTCTAGCTCTGGCAACCTCAGAGCTTGTTAGGTCAGCATCTAAATTCTCATCCCCTGACCCTTCTGGCTCTGCTGATGCATTGATGTAATGCGCTACAGCAGCTTGGACTTCTTGTTGAAAGGCAGAGTCAAAGTCAGCATCAGCATTGAAGGTGGCAGAATTCCCGAGCTGCTTGTAATGCTCTCCAAAGGCATCGGCGATGGGTTTGTCGCCACATGCATATGAACCATTTTGCTTTTTAAGCAAGGAGGGGGCTGAAGCTTGTGCGTTTTTTGGTCTGTATGCAGAGTTGAACGCCTGCCAGAGGCGCTTGTCTCCCATTCTGGTTTTCCGCTCTGACTGGCATTCGTCAAATGCCTCGCAAATGGTTTCATCAGCAGATTTTGTAAAGAGAGACCTTGCATCCTTGACCATTTTATGCACCTTTTCTCTTGCTTCTTTATAAGCCTGCCATGCTTCTGTACCACCTTGGCTGCGCCATTCAGCATGTATTTGCCTTCGAGCTTTGATAGCATCTGTAATCTCTGCGGTCCACCATGACTTTGAAATCCCTGGAACAACCTTTTTGGAGCCAATGGCTTCTTCTGCGGCAGCTTCCACTAGTACATGGAATTTCTCCCGCACTGCCTTATGTGCCCCCCATTTGTTCTGCTTGTTGTATGCCTCTTCAACAAAAGCCTCAAACTCTGGCAGTCTACGTCTTAAGCATTGCATGTAGAGACCAATGTCCCTCTCCCCATGTTCTGGGTCGTGGAACCTATCTACATTAAAGACTTTCTTGCATTGGGCAGCCTTGACCCTGGTCCTTTTAGCCCTACGTGGAAGCTCAGCCAGCAACAGCTTGTGATCGGATGATATAGCCCCATCAAGATCTGACCGCACTGCGAATGAGGGGCGTGCTGTACCGAACAGGGTGCCTGCCTCAACTACAATGTAGTCAATAACAGTGGCCCTACCGCGATTGCTCTGCTCCTCCCAGGTGTACTCAGGGGTTTCTGTGGGGTTACGGCCATTTAGTGTATACATTGCATTGACACCTAGGAACGATTTAAGCAGCTTGCCGCTGTCTTTGACATCGACTGCTTCTCCAAACATTCCTACATGCTCATGTATGCTGTTGCCTTTGCCCACCCTCGCATTGAAATCTCCACAGAGTACCACCTCGCCTTTGCGCTTGAAAAATTCCAGATCAGTCTGGAGTGATTCAAATGCGGCTTTTCTTTGTGCTGCAGGCTTACTGGAATCTGGCATGTAGACACATCCAATGCACATATCAGTTGTGTTGCCTTCACCCTTGACTTTGACCCATATGGAATCCGCTAAAGAGGTTTTCCTAAAGATCTGGATGCTGTTGCCTAGACTAGCATGGACATAAAACCCTACCCCTCCCCTTTTATCTTCCCTTGCTCGCCCATACCACTTGTAGCCTTGGAGGTTAGGAATGACATACTGCCCCTCCCAGGTTTCTTGGATTGCTAGTATGTCAATACCCTCGCTATCCATGACAGCCTGCAACTCACCTCGTGTGAGCTCACAAAGTCCCCTAGCATTCAGGGATGCCAGTATCAGGCCTCTGCGGGCACGCACCACACGACGGTTATTGCGCCTCCTGGGCCTTGATGCTGGCTCTTGCGGGGGGTGCAGACCATTTGCTGCTACGGCAGGAGAAGGCGCAGCTGGGGTTGCTGCTGCGGCGGCGGTGGCGGCAGCAGCTGCAGATGTTGCTGCTGCTGTCGCTACTGCTGCTACGGCAGGAGAAGGCGCAGCTGGGGTTACTGCTGCTGCTGCAGCTGCAGCAGCTGCAGGTGTTGCTGCTGCTGTTGCTACCACAGCTGCAGGAGTTGCTGCTGCTGTTGCTACCGCAGCTGCAGGAGTTGCTGCTGCTGTTGCTACCGCAGCTGCAGGAGTTGCTGCTGCTGCTGCTACAGCGGCGGGTGTTGTTGCTGCTGTTGTGACTATGTCCTCTGCTGCTGGTGGCGCTGCTGCAGTTGCAGCCCCTGCTGCTGTAAGTGCTGCTAGAGTTACAGCTGGAGTCGCTTCCCCTCTGCTGCTATGACCAGGTTCGTCAACTGGGAGTGCTGAAAACCGGTTCTGCAGTGGCAGTGTGGCTGCAGCAGCTGAACCTGCTGCTTGGAGTGAAGCCCTTTGGCCAGCCCTTGGATGCTGCCAATTCCCCATAAGTGCAGCTGCTGTTTGCCCTTGCTGAAGAATCTGCAAGCCTAGTTGCTGGGAGCTGCTGCTGGGCTTGCTGAGCTGGAGCTGGGCAGGATTTGCAATTGGCTGCAGCTCCTGCAGTTCCTGATGGTGGAAGGCATCTTTGTTTTTGAGTAGCAGGCACCTCCACTTGTACTGCTGGCGTAGGAGCTTGCTGAGCTGCTGCTCCTGCTGAGCAGTGATGTGGATTGCGTGGGAGCGGTCAACATTGATGCAGATGGAGGATCTGGCTGATTTCTTGGATGGCTTCTTGGGCTGGTGCCACCTTTGCAGCAGCTCTTTGTTTCAGCACGTTTGGTATAATCAGCACTGCAAAGGCTAAAAGCTTGCTGCCCCTCTGGTGGCTCATGGCAAGGGGCCTGCAGACATATAGGCTCGAAACCGAAGATGAGTTGATGGGGCTTGGATGGTACCTAGGCCTCCACTACTGTAGCCGCTAGCTGCATGCATGTAGAGTTTTATTAGCATTCTGTCAGATATACTGGCCCAGCTTCGGGCCCAGTTACCGCCTCCGTTACTACATATAGCAAATGTCTGGTTTTTGTCATTGGATAGTTGGTAGTTGCATGGCTGAGACATGTGTGCTATCCGCGCTGCACTTCCCTTCACTTTCCATGCACGGGCAGGCTGTTCCTGGTCATCACTTTGCATCTTGCTAGCAGAGACACTGACACACAGACGGCCAGTATTGGAAGCTCTGATATGGCTTGGGCATGGGCTGTCTATCATAATGTAACTTCACTTGTTCTCAAATGTGGTTGAATGTGACAATGTCAGTGGCTATCTTTGCATAGGCAGGTCCTAGAGGTAGGCTGCCTGGTGTGTTGCAACTTGTTGTTATCTGGAATCCTGGGAGTCCACCTGGCATCCAGGCCGGTCGAGCTGAACAGCGTGCTGTCAAACTGCTAATTATTCACCCGCATACTTTTGCACCGCTTGATACCTGCCTGGGGTACCATTAAGGGCCTATGGCACTTATTGCTATGGCATATCATGAAATGTAATAATAATAATAAGGGTCGGCAGGATCTTAGAGACCCTGACATCTCACGGATACATATTGGCATAGGGCAGATCAATTTCTCCCTTACCGCCAAAATAACATCCCGACTTGAGTGAAATCAGGCAGGAGTGTGGCAATTCTGAGTGACAGGAATCAAATACTATTCGACTCCGATTGGTGCATTGGACTGAGGTGTTTGCGGCTTTGTGCTACCAGCTGCTGGAACTTCTGTCAGTTAGGCATACTAATTTGTCATTAAGACACTCAACTGTTGCATATATTGTGCACCCGGTTGGAGTCATGCTTGGGTGCTGCACGGCCCAGAGGGCAGTGCAGTGGTCTCTCTTATCATATATTGCGCACCAATTAATACCAATTACCAAATGGCCGCGTCAAAGCGGGGCGCCGGTGGAAGCAGCGCCACCCATAACTAGGAGCCAACTTACGGGCTCCAACGGCATATTCAAGTTCCTGTCCAAAACTCACACGATGCTGTCGCTAGCCCACCCTAGATACCTTGCTAGCCAATGTATGTCAGGCCAGCCCATTTCGACTTGCTATGTGCTGACCACTTGACCCAGTCAACAGCAAGCCAAGCGAATGTTTTGTACAATAGTACCCAAACCATTCTGTATGTATGTAGTTCCACCTCACTGTATATATTTTTGAATCCGTGAGGTGCAGGACCTGCTATTTATGCTTCTGTAGAGCACTATCAGACATCTGCCTGAGTGCTGCTGCTGCCCTAGTCGATAGCTCATCAGCTGCTAGTCGCTGCTGCTGTTGTCCAGCTGCTGCTGGACTACTCAGCTACTCTTGCAGCAGCTGCTGCTGTTGAAGCCGTCCAACTCTACTCCTCTAGCTGGTGCTGTTGAGCTGCTGCTGCTAGGTACTGTTACCTCCACTGCTCACCTTTAGCTGCTCTTAAAAACCATAAATCCCGTGATGCTGCCGCTGCATGCTGGGGAGCTGATCAGCTGCTTTGCTTGCTGCTGCTAGTGTAATTCTTGATGCCCGCACTGCCCGCTGCTTCCGTTGCTACTGCTTTTGCTGAGCTGCAACAATTCAGCTGCTAACTGCTACCCCCTGCTGGTTTTCTTCAGCTGCTCATTATCAACGATTACTGCTCCTTGTTCTTACCTGCTGCTCCCATATGATTGACTGCTGCCACTGCCCTTTAGCTGCTACTGTGGTTCACCTGCTGCTGCTGCTGCTGCTGCTGCTAAGGACAAAAATCAAGCTTTATCTGCAATCTGCCCATGTGCAACCACGCACCAACGCAATCGTAATATGCCTCCAAACCCCAGCAGGCCCAAGAGTTTGGGATGATTGGGAGGATACAGATATTACATGGGTTTGCCACACACATGCACCTCATGACCATCAATGGCGTCTATACACCGACAGCACATGATGCCAATGAAAAAATCACCACCTGCCGCACGATTGGCCCGTACACAGGATAGATCACTGGCAGCCCAGATGAAACCCCGCTCACCATCAGGCGACGTGCCAAGCAACTTATGCTAAATGCCGATGCTGGCATATGATGATATAGAAGCATCCTTACAATCCTAGTGCACCTTGACGCATCAAGGTATTTACACCATCAATCTTAAATGCTACATGTAGGACAGGGTTGTGGAGTCGCCACAATCTCGCAGCAGATGCCCTGCAAGACTCCACCTACTAAGGTGTTATGATGCCAAAGACTTCACACATAGCCCACGAGGACATCCGCAGCAAAGACCAACTTACACGATCAAAGCAAAGAAAGCTTCCACGCCAATGTGCAACTAGCAACTCTAGCCAGCTGTTGACTGCTATCCCTACCTACTATAGTGCTGCCTGCAATCCTCCATCACCTCCTACCATCTGACAGCCTACCAAAAACAGAGCCTGGTCCATCAACCCTTCCCCCCCCTCTTCCTCCCCATCCACCCCTATCTTCCCCTCGCCCTCTTTTAGACCAATCACCTTCTGAGGACCTCCTCCTCACAGGCGGCCCATGCTCCATAACATACTCCCCAAACTCTCCCTCATCATCCAAACGATCATACACAGAGCCCCTCATCCTATCAGGGACCCCCTCATCGCTATCTCCGCCCCATGGTGGCCCGCTCTGCCGGGACCCCCCGCTTATGCCCTGCCTCGAAACCTCCCTACCCCCTAATCTGGAAAAGGCACTCTGCCGAGGAGGCTCCGGCACTGGCTGCTGCTGCTGCTTTGGCTGTGGGAGTGGTGGAAGTGGAGCTTCTTCCACCTGCTGCTGCTGCTCCTGTACCTTTTGCACCTTCTGCATAACTGCACCACCACCAGCAGGTATTCTAGCCCCTCCGCGCACACCTGCTGGCACTGCTTCCTCTCCATCACCTGAACTCTTACCCCCTACCTTCCCACCACGGAGCTGCTCCTTTTCCGGCTGGTGCTGTTGCTGCTCGTCCTCTTCCTGCACTGCTGGCGCCTTTGCTCTCGCCTGCTTCGCTGGCTCCTTGGCCTTTTCCCCATTCACCACTACTGCTGTCACCCCTGCTGCCGGTGCTTCAGCTTTCACCCTCCCTTTGCCTGCTTGCTTAGCATCTGCCGGCTGCCTAGCAGCAGCTGCTCCCTTCAACACTACCTCATCACTGGACCTTTCATCCTCAGTGAAACCCTCATCCCCCTCCCACGACGGAGAGGCCGAGCGACCTTCACTGCTCACTGACTTGCCCCTTCGACTGCCACCACCACCACCACCAGCAGGAGCAGCAGCAGCAGCACTAGCAGCACCCCGTCCCCGTCCTCCCACATCACCAGCAGCAGGTTTAGCCTGCTTCACTCCATGCTCATCCCCACTGCTGCTCTTCTGCCGCTGCCGCTGCTCTTGCTGCTGCTGCCGCTCCTGTTGCTGTTGCCGCTCTCGCTGCTGCTCCGCATCCTTAGCCTTGCCTCGAGGTGCAAAGCCTGGCGGAAACAATCCCTTCAAGCTGCTCTGCTTCTGCAGCTGCCCCTCCCCTTCCTCCTCTCCCCGCACTGCTTTACCACTCCCCTCACTCCGCCTCCCTTTTCCCTCAACCCCTTTACCCCTACTCACGTCATCACTACCCCTTTTACCCATCTCCCCCTGGCTGCTGCTCCTCTTCAACTCCCTCTCCCGACCACCACCCTTCCCATCCTCACTCTTCTGCTTGGCCTGCTTCTCTGCCCTGTCCTTACTCCCCCTACCTTCCCCACCACCTGCTGCCCCCTCCCCCTCTGCCCCACCAACAGCATCTGCAACAGCTCTCCCAGCGAACCTCCCAATTCCCACAGGTCCACCCAACGGCGGCTTCCCCACTGCTGCTGCTGCTTTGTCGCCACCTCCGCCTCCATGGCCCTTCTTTCCAAGGGGGCTACGTGACCGTGACCGAGACCTTTCCCTGCTCCCCTTCCTAACTTGGGTCCCTAGCCTCCCAAACACGCTCCCACCCCCTTCCCTTCCACCAGCTTCCTCCTCCTCCTCTTCCTGCTCCCGTTTGTGCCGATGATGACGCTTGCTTACAGGTTCCCCTGCCAATTTCCCCCTCCCCTCGCCATGGGCCCCTTCCCTATGCTTCCTGCCGTGTCTGCTACTATCTGCTTCCTTGGCTCCTTTGCCCTCAACCACTAAGTCCTCACCCTCCCCCCGACCCCCAGGCCCTCCCCGAAGGTGGGGCGGACCACCTGCAGACCCTCCCAAAGACCGAGGCGGGCCAGCCTCAGGCCCTCCCCAAGACTGCGGTGGCGAAAACCCTGAGCTCAACCCCAGCGATATCACATCCTCCTCATCCTCACTCAGATCCTCCTCCTGCATCACTTCTTCATACCCATCTTCTAAAACCCTAGCCACTGACCCCCGCGCCTGCCGCCGCCTCCGAGCTTCCTGCTGCTGCTGTCCCCGCTGTCGCTGCAGCTGCTTACGAAGACCAACATCATCCTCATCCTCATCCCCTGGAGCTTCGCTGTCTTCACGTTCTTCACGATCCCCATTCTGCATGGCGGCTGCTGCTGCTAACTGCCGCTTGGTGCTGGCGTCCTGTCGGGGCTTGTTATCTCGGCTGCTAGGGAGGGGAGCCTGGAGAGGAGAGGCAGCAGGGGAGGGAGGGGGCCGCTTGCCAATGGGTGACTGCTTCAGGCCAGCAGAAGTTAAGGCTGAGAGGTGCAGGCGGTTGGCGGGCTCCAAGAGGTCCTGTGGAGAACAGTACCTTCCATTGGGAGCTGCAAAGATGCCTATTGCCTCAGCGTACAGGCAGCTTGGTTCTATAGAATATATGGTGGTCAGCATTGGCCGAGTCCCTTTTTGCTGTAATTTCATTTTAATTTCACATAGAATGCACCGATAATGGGAGCCAAGATAAGCACACGGTAGACGTGAAGATGCATGCGGAGTGTGTGTAGACAACAAGCTCTAGCTAGCAATTTCTGTTCAGGTTACAGGGCCTTTTGCTTGCGTATTATGAGTTACAGAAGAAGGCATTGACTTAACCTCATTCAGCATTATGTTTGACTTGCAGAAGGAGAAGAGCAGTGTGCAATTGTGAAAAGAAAAACAACCATACCGCTCCAAAAGCACAGCAGTCACAGACTCACGCATCAGCTGCTACACCCACTGGGCCACCACAACCAGGCTTTATGAGCTTTTTCTTGAGCATAAAAGCACTAAATTGCGCAACACAGACATGCAACTCCAAAGCTATGGGGCTCTTTGCTACAGACGGAGGTTCCTTGGGGCATTATGCATTACACAACACATGCAAGTCCAAAGCAAAGCAATAAATTGCCCCTGAGGCCTGCAACGTCCCAGACATCAACTTCAACCTCTTCCACTGCCTCAGTACTGTGCATAGCTTCACTGTTGGCTATCCCAAAGAAGGGGCAATCTTTAGGGAAGCCGGGCTCAAAGCTGCCATAAAAAGGTCCAGAAATCCAATGGCATGGTGAACAGTGATCTATCCAGTAATGCATCTAGGTGTATTGATGTGATGTATCTAGGTGATGTATCTATGAGATGTCAATATACGGTTGGCAAAGCAACCCCCATCTATGCTTGTTGCCAAAGTCCGGCTGCTTACCGCGTGAGGTGCCTTCTGCCTCTTGCGTGGTGGCTCCTCCTCCCCAGCCATGTCCCTGAGGTCCACATGGAGTGGCTGAAGCTCCAGGCTGCTGGCTGGCTCTTCAGCATCGTCTGCTGCTGGTGCTGGGGCTCCATCCAAGCAGACATGGAGCTTGTAACCAAAGACCTGAGCCACCTATGAGACAATGCGGCAACAGGAGGCATTTGCTTATTGCAATTTTCCATATGCAGCTTGTGGGCATGACTGTGAGCCATCTATTGTTCCATGCAGCAACAGGAGGCAGATTACGTGCCTAGTGCACATGTTCACATGCTTCCAACAACATCGCTTTATATGCAGCCTGCAACCAGACACCTGCGCTATCTATATAAGGTTTGCTTAGTGCTCAACGTCAGTGCTCAACGTAGCTTAACCAAACCTTTTGAGCTATCAAAAAGCCATGCAGCAACAGCAGGTGGGCAACTTGCCTTATGCAGATGCTCAGATGCAGCTTGTAACCAAACACTGAGCCACCTACCAGAGCTTTGCTTATTGCTCACCGTTAAATGCAGCTTGTAACCAAGCACTTCACCTTTCTAACAAACCATGCAGGCACTCTTGTTTTGTTAAACATGACCATATCTACACAGAATCATGCTTGCTTTGGTGTCCCTTGCGTACTGCACAGATCCACATGAGCTCCTGAAATGTTTGCGCATGTGGGCTGGCATCTATTAATGCTTTTATAAACAGGTTTGGGGCCTACAGAACGCTGCTATCGGATATCGTGCATCCCAATGAACAATACTTCCATAGGCTATTTAGCTCCATACTCTCGTGAGAGATTGAAATACCGGGCTGATGGCATTTGTCTGTTGCATTCCATGAGATCTACTAACGTCACTGCAGCTGCTATAGCAGATACCTCAGGTTCTAGCTCACCTCTTTTAGAAGGGCTTGGCACATGATGAGTTTGTTACGCTCTGCATTCTGCAGTGCTGCCTTCTTCATAGCCTCCACCCCCTTCTTGGCAGCCTTTTGCAGGGTTGGACGAAGGGTTGCAACAGCACTAGCTGCCAGGGACTGCAGTTGCCAGGTGCAACAGGCAAGGTGGGTACTAGAAGATGAAAGGCAGCTGAGTGGGCGGGGCAGTCGCACCCACCTGCTGAGCAGCTTTTGCTGCGTTTCTTACTATCTCCCGCTGGTTGCCTGTGTTCAAGTTGCTAACATAGCGATTGAGGAAGTCGGAGTTCGGAGCACTCCTGTCGCTTGCTGCCGCGTCAGCCTTGTCAGTATCTGCACCGATAATGATGTCTTCACTCAATCGGATGAGACTACTGCCGATGCGATCATGCTGCTTTGTTTACCGAGCTTTGAACGTTTTTCCCCCGCCATCACTTCGGCAGCAAGACTTGGAGCTTATACCAGAGCCCATTCAATGAATTAATTTGCACATGCGCGTCTAAAGATGTCAGTCTTCGCCATTCCTTGAAACATGAGCTCTTGTTACTTCATGCTTGAGAGCTTGCCATGGCTTGGCATGGAGGCAATCAGAAGGTTGCCACAGCACAAGACCGAGCGCCAAGTCCAGCTCGCAGCCTGCCTGACCATCTTTACACCTGGCCGGCAAATTCTGTTCGGTTGCTGAACCATGACGGTCGACATGGGCGAGCAGAGGACAGCCGGGCCTTGAACCCCACCACTACCAGCCAGGATCTTCAACATCTGCAGCAGTACAGTCTCTGTTCCGCATGCATGCTGCGATGGGCGCACGCGGGGACACTATTCCTGCCCTAGAGACACTGGGCATGTGCAGGATCATGCCAGTTGTGGATCCAGGAGGCCTGGCATGCTCAGATTGGCCAGTACGTGCTAGTCGGTTAGGCTCGGAACATTGCAAGTTCTGGACTGTCTGCGACATGCCACCTCGCTAAGGGCTTCAGCGTTACCGATACATAGCGGAGGCGCTGCCATTGCCTGCAGAGGACGGGTCAGCATGCACATCAGTTGCCACTCGAACTGTGCCGGTAGAAAAGCAAGCAGCGTGGCTGCCACCGGTAGGAGGTTTGCTCTACAACCATGCATACCACATGCACAGCACGCACAATTCCGACAACATTGCAGCTTGGGCAGTAATGTTGACCAGCAAACAATCTGGAGATGCAGCCACCCCTTCCGCTGCAACAGAGTTGGTGCAAGCCCCAAGCGCACTCTCTGCAGAGCCTCTCAGGCGACACCGAACGTCGGGCTCTTTCCAGCTGGTCAGCAGCAAGCCAAAGTGGACTTGCCAGCTTTGATGGTTCGTGTAGATGCAGCATCGGTCCTCACCAACCCAGCAATCCTGGAGGAAGTAAACAGTGCAGTCGCAGCAGGGGCGACGGCCGTGATCATGGAGTGCAACACGAGCGATGGCCAGCTCTATGACGCTGCAGTTAAGCTGAGGGACATGTTGAGGCAGCGTTCAGCACTGCTGGTCCTGAATCGCAATGATATAGCCAACTATGTGTCAGCTGAAGGTGTTATACTCTCAGCAGGAGGTAAGCCATGACCTGTAAAGCTGCCAACTCCTTAGCAGATGACCCTGCAGGCTCTTTTATAAGTATACAAAGACATACAGCTGACACATGGGGGTGTATAGTGAGGCTTTAACCTCTTTTCAGAACTTGTTTTGCTTCCGTGCAGTTTGTTGCTGTACTAAAGCAACCAATTTGTATTCAGACGCTGCAGCTTGTATCTGCCAGCTGACTTTCTAGACTGGGTCCTGCAGACCACTGCTTTGTTCCTATGTCTGCATGCTATACGCTGAGTCGCACATCATGGTTACCTGGCTGTGATCAGTACACATCAGCAAAATGGGGAAGTAGGCACATGGTAGCACACATGTGCAATGGGTCTTCCTTCGGCAAGCATGGCAGGTCCTTAGCATATCTCAGGAGTCGTACCTTGCCTCATCAGGTATACATGTAAGCAGTGTGGTGTGCGGCCTTGGTTGCATGGGCCTTACACAGTATGAACTGGTGATGCCGGAGCATGGGGGTCAGTATTGGCCAAGTCGCCTCTTTTTGCTGTATTTTCAACCCACAGCAGCCACCTCTAGGAGGCTTTCCAGGGCAGTGTGCGTTGCTGGGAAGGCAGTCCTCTCAAGTAGGCTGCCTGGTGTACCAGCTTGCGAATTTTGCAGCATGGAAGTTCACTTGGTACCCGTCTCAGACTGATTAGCATGTTGCCAAGTGCCAACCTGTTAACCAATCACTCACTCGCTCACTTATTCGTGTACTCACTTGGTGTCTCACTCACTTTCATCATTGCAGGTGTCCCAGTTGCAGCAGCCCGTAAATTGCTCCAAGGGAAGGCTGCACTCATCGGCCAGTTGGTGACGGACCCAGCAGGAGCAGCGGCAGCAGCAGCAGATGGCGCAAACTTCGTCCTGATGGAGGTAGGATAAAGCAGGGGTCGTGGAGCAGATGATATACAAATTCAGGCGTAGATGTTTTGCTTTCCATGAACAATATCAATGTGGTTGTAGCTCCCCGGATGGGTTGCGGAGCAGCTGCGGGAGGAAGAATGTGCAGTAGTACTGTTCAGCCCACCACAGCCGCCCACCACTTATCAACGCCCCTTGGGATGTACTTCACGAGTATGAGGGTATTGTGAATGCCTGAGATCCCACCCAAGGGTTGACAACTATTGGAGGCATGGCATGCTCAGGCATCGAAGTATTTAGGAGCCACTAAATGCCAGATAACCTCTCAGGAGGAAGGCGTGCTATAGCTTTTTGGTACCAAGTCTGCAACAGAAGTACCTGGGCACAATTGTTATCCTCTCAGCAGCCCGCCCTTGGGAGACAACGGCAGCTATTAAGGAATAACTTCCTGTGTGCGTGCATTGAATTGACAGGGTCCCGGAGGCTCCCCACCCCAAGCAGCCACTCTCACAGCAGCTCGTGCACAGCAACGCAGTGGCAACCCCATCCCCGTGATTGCCAGCGCCACAAGCCTCTCAGCAGACAGCAGCCAGCTCAGCTCCTTGGCAGGTCCTGCAGATGGCTTTGCTCTGCCCCTAAGCCTCCTTCCTGAAGCAGCAGCAGCTGTTGTAGAAGTAGCGGGACAAGGAGGCCCCCCTAACACCCTCCCGGCCCAGGTTGGGACTCTCTTGCAAGCATTGACCAGCCGCCATTCAAGCGATGACACATCATCATCATCATCATCAGCAGCAGCAGCAGCAGCGGGAGCAGGGACATCATCAGCAGCGGCCGCCGGGGTGGTGGCTGGTGCGGGGAAGGTAAAGGTGAAGGTGGCGGGGGATGGTAACGCGCTGCGGCGATTGATGGATGTTGGGAAGGAGGAGCTGCTTGCCGATGAGAAGGCGTTGCTGGGGGATGTGCTGGGGCTGCTTGAGGAGGTGGTGCCAGAGGTGAGCGAGTGGATGGCAAAGTTCCATGCTAGGTTAGCAGACTGTGCACATGGACATGCAGCTTTGTGGAGCATCATTGTGGAAAGTTACACTATGCTCTTGGGGAAGTCTTGTGGCAATCTTTGGAGTAAGGGGTTAGTAAGGGGTGGAAAAGCGACGGGAGGTGAAATAGCGTTGCTGGGGGATGTGCTGGGGTTACTCGAGGAGGTGGTGCCAGAGGTGAGCGAGTGGATGGCAAAGTTCCATGCTAGGTTAGCAGCCTGTGCACATGGACATGCAGCTTTGTGAGCGTCGCTTCTGGTAACTTACACTATGCTCTTGGGGAAGTCTTGTGGCAATCTTTGGAGTAAGGGGTTAATGGGGGGTGGAAAAGCGAGGAGAGGTGAAATAGCGTTGCTGGGGGATGTGCTGGGGTTACTTGAGGAGGTGGTGCCAGAGGTGAGCGAGTGGATGGCAAAGTTCCATGCTAGGTTAGCAGACTGTGCACATGGGCATGCAACTTTGTGAGCGTCGCTGTAGTATCTTACACTATGCTCTTGGGGAAATCTTGTGGCAATCTTTGGAGTAAAAGGTTAATGGGGGGTGGAAAAGCGAGGAGAGGTGAAATAGCGTTGCTGGGGGATGTGCTGGGGCTACTTGAGGAGGTGGTGCCAGAGGTGAGCGGGTGGATGGCAAAGTTCCATGCTAGGTTAGCAGCCTGTGCACATGGATATGCAGCTTTGTGGAGCGTCACTGTGGTAACTTACACTAAGTTCTTGGGGAAGTCTTGTGTTGGGAAAGTCTTGTGGGAATCTTGGGAGTAAGGGGTTAATGGGGGGTGGAAAAGCGAGGAGAGGTGAAATAGCGTTGCTGGGGGACGTGTCAGGGCTACTTGAGGAGGTGGTGCCAGAGGTGAGCGAGTGGATGGCAAAGTTCCATGTCAAATACCGTAGCAGCATGCACATGTAGATGCTCGAGCTCTGGGGTAGTCACTGTGCAGCCATGTCGGGAAATTAAGAATTGGAGGGTGTGGCTCTGGGGTTGGTGGGGGTGCTCCACGGGGGAGGTGAAAAGCATTTTGTGGGATGTGCTGGGGCTGCTTGAGAGGTGGTTCCAGAGATGAGCGGGTGGATGGCAAGGGTCCATGGTAGATTAGCAGCATGCGGATGCAGCTCAGGGAATGGACGTTGGTTGTGCATATATTGACTTTTTTTGGTGGTAGGTCCGAAAGTGTGGCTTGGAGGGGGTGGGGCAGTTGGAAGGTCGTTGCTGGGGGAAATGCTGGGGCCACTTGAGGAGTTGGTTCCAGAGGTGAGCGGGTGGATGGCAAAGCTTTGTGTTATGTTTGCAGCATGTCGAAACCACAAACCCTAACCCTAAAAATTTACTTTTGGGCTATTCACGGTGCAGCCGTCTACTGCGTCTGTCTGGAAAAAGTATGAATTGGAGGCTGTGGCTTTGGGGGGTGGTGCTGCACGGGGGAGCTGCTGGGGGCTTCTTTTGGGTCACTTGAGGTGGTGCCAGAGGTGAGCGAGTGGATTGCAGGGACTCAGGTGGAATAGCAGCATGTTCATATGAGAATGTGGCATTGGGGTAGTCACTGTGCAGCCATCAACTGCGTGCTTATGGAAATACTTGAATTGGAAGGGGCGTGGCTCTGGGGTTAAGGGGAGGGGTGCACCCTATGGGGAGGGTGAAGAGGCGTTGCAGGGGGATGTGCTGGGGCCATTCGACGGATGGTGCCACAGGTGAGCATATGATCCGCCTTAAAGTCCTCATTATTCTGCTTTCAAGGTCACTAAAACATTAGCATTGGGGCAGGGTGAAGGTATGGAGGGGCGTGGGCTGCTTGGGATGCGACACGGTAGTCAGTGTTTGGGCAGGGAATAGAATGGACGGGCAGGTATCGCTGAAGAAAAATGGTTAAGAACATCCTCTCTTACGTGGAAGGTAGGTAGTGTGGAAGGGAGTGTAGAGACTTTCTGACCCTGCCTCCTAGGCCTATGGACGTAGATAAGTAGGTATGCAGGTGCCCTTGAAATCGCAAGAGGCATACACGATCAGAATTCTACCTCAGCTCCTGATACATTGTAACTGCTGTTGCAAAATTGCAGATGGACGAGGTGGGGCTCTTGCGCAATTCCCTTGCTGCCCTTGATGACGTCTTCATGGTGGTAGTCGTGGGCGAATTCAACAGCGGGAAGTCCACTGTGATCAACGCACTTCTCGGTGAGAAGTTCCTTGCAGAGGGCGTCCTTCCAACCACGAACGAGATCACTGTGCTGAAGTATGCAGATCCTGCCAAGGAGCTTCCAGGAGGGGCGTCGCTGGTGCAGCAGTCAGATGGCTTGTTCTGGAGGTACCTGCCTGCAGAGCTGCTGAAGGAAATGAACATTGTGGATACACCAGGTGGGTATGGGGGCTGTGTCGCTTCTAGGGCCTCGTCTATGTAGTGCCTATCTTTGTCGCATCAGTCTCCTCTGCTTTTCTTACCTGTACCAAGCCTACGGTTTGAGTCGCATGCCCATCCCCCCCCCCCCCCCCTCGGCTGAACCTTGCCAGCCTTGGTTAGCAGCAGTTATGCCTCCAAAGATATGGCAGGCTACACACCTGCCATAAAAGTCCGGACTGCATGTGTGCAAGAGTCAACTGTGACAATAGAAGAGACTGAACCTGGCGCAGTCAAAACATGCGGAGCTAGGAACTTCTGACTGGGCTCTATCTGGGTCATTAGGGGATCTGGCATCTTCGGGTCTGCCCCTTTCCTTCCTAAGCAGGAATGTGAGCATAGAACGTCAGAAGGCACGCTGCTGGGCTAGAAGAACTAGCCTCAGTCTCCTGCAATGCACGAGCCGCAAGCAGCAAGACTAAAGATCTACGCTTGATCATACTAAGGCTAGAATTTCTGAGGATGTACTAAATGCTTTCAAAGCGTCTTTAGACAGCAAGAACTCATAACGAGTTGACTTTCATACCAGTATTGCCTTTTGTCACTGTCCCCTTATTTGTCATCTGCATTCAGGCAAGAATGTGAGCATTGAGCGTCAGGAGCGTCTCACGGAGGAGTTTGTCCCTCAGGCTGATCTGGTGCTGTTTGTGATGAGTGCTGACCGTGTGTTTAGTAAGAGTGAGGTGGAGTTCCTGGAGTACATCCAGCAGTGGAGGAAGAAGATTGTGTTTGTGATCAATAAGGTGGGTAAGGGGGTTGGTGCTGGGGGATAAGGGAGGAAAAAGTTGGTGTTTGTCATCAAGAAGGTGGGCAAGGGGGTTGGTGCTGGGGATCTGGTAAGAGGGATCTAAGGTAGGCTTGCAGGCAGTGAAGTGGGCAAAGGCTTAAGCAACTGGAGCTCGAAACATGTGTTACAGATGTTTCTGTTCTTAGCAGGGAAGAGCGTTGGTCAAGAGTCGGCATTGAAAAATGATTGTGAGCATGTAGATGAAATTGAAAAGCAGATTCAGCAAGTGACTAAGTACGGTACGTTGTGTTGGGTCATCATAGAACTGGGCCGAAGCGTGGTGGAGGGGGGAAAGGGGTGGGCATGGAAGTCAGTGCTGGTACTGGGCTTTCGTCAGGCTGCTGGCACTAGACCAGTGTGTGTTTCCTTTTGGGCTTCTGTATCGGGTGTTTATTGACCTGGTGGGGTGGGTGTGGGGTGGGGGAGGCCAAGAGAATGTTGAAGCTGATTGACATGCTTGAACTGGGGGTGGTGGGCAAGAGGGAGGTGGGGATGTGGGACACAGGGGGAGAAGTGTGTGGATGTGTCGGGGGGGGGGGGGGAGGACCTTGGTGATACAAGCGCAGTTGGAGGGCAGGCGGTGGCTGGTGTGCTAGGGGAGGTAGGCATAGAATCTGGTAGCAGGCTGGTGGTGATAAGGTAGCAGACTGGTGGACAACAAGTAGGTGAGAAGGATCTGTGCTTCTGCTGTAGCGCCTTTGAAATAGCAGCCTCCTTATGGATGTGAGGCTGAACACTGTCCTGTTCTTCTCTATGGATGGCAGTTTAATGTTTTGTTAAGATGTAACCCGACTGTCGGCAGGAGTCCTGGTGCTCAGCTGATATGCCTGTTGTTGCTAACGCCTACCTACCAGCCACGCAGTCAGCCCATATTGACATCACAGGCATCAGTGAAGCTTCCAGGCTGTATCGTACAATTCTCTTGTGCTTGACTTGCAGGTGGGCAGCTGCCAAACAGGTGACAAGGTGGCACAGTTGAAGGGCTTTGCAGTAAACAACGCTAGAGTCTCTAGTAGTTAACCCTGTAATTCTGGATTTTGACATGTGTAGGTGGACACCTGTCAAACTGACGATGAGGTGGCGCAGTTGAAGGGCTTTGCAGTGAAGAATGCACGTGAGCTGCTGAAGGTTGAGTCTCCAGTGGTGCTTCCTGTGAGTGGCTCCCAGGCCCTTAAGGCCAAGCTGGCATGTGGGAGTGGGAGGCAGGGAGGCGTGTTGGATAGCTGGGAGGATGACTTGTTGCAGGAACAACAGATTTGGCAAACATCAAGGTGGGTGCTCGGGCAGGGGTAGTGGGGGGATAGGGGGGAGGGGGGAGTGAGAGGATGACCTGCTGCAGGAGTACTAGCCTGGCAAATTTGAAGGCAGGTGCTTGGAAAGGGGGGAGGAGGGGGCAGGGGGAGAAGGGGGGAGGGGGAAGGAAGATGTTGACCTGCTGCAGGAGCAACATGCCTGGGAACATAAAGGTAGGTGCGCTTTTTAATGCGTGTGCCAATGTTACATGCGCATACCCGTTGGCGCACGTGCGGTTCTAATAGTTTACCACAATGATGACAAAGCCACTATCACATTTAAGACCAGCAAGGGGGGGGCTCTGTGTGATGGAAGTGGAGCAGGTTTTGGGTTTTAGTGGTGGTGTTTGTTTCCCCTTGGTGTGCACGCCGTTGCATCTAGCCTCAGCTTGTGTGTGGCAAATCCACCATCGGTTGTGTGGCTTCGTGATTGTGATCAGGAGCCTTGTGTTTGTGGCCTAGGTTTGTTTGGCCATTGGCATTGCTGGTCTTGCGTTTTGATTGATTGATTGAAGGGGGGGGCTCTGCTCTATTGTTGGGTCATCTCTTGGTGCAAATCGCATGGTGCTTTTTTAATAAGGATGGGTGCTTCTCCGTGGGGGTGGTGGAGGAAAAGGGGGGCTGGTTTTCAAGGGTAGGAGGTTTTGAGAGGGGGTACACGGGGTGATATTACTGTCTGTGGCATGCGTGGGGTGTTTTGGGGTTGGGGGAGGAAGGAAATAGTGGGAGGAGTGTGTGGGAGGGAGGGAGGAGGGGAGGAAGGAAGGAGTGTGTGGAAGGGTGGGAAACAGGGAGGGAGGAAGGGAGGAGCGGGTGGGACGGAGGGAGGGAGGAGGGTAAGGGCAGGTGTGATGGAGGGAGGAGCGGGTGGAAGAGAGGGAGGAGGGAGGGAAGGAGTGGGTTTGAGGCAGGGAGGAGCGGGTGGGTTGAGGGAGGGAGGAGCGGCTGGGAGGGAGGGGTGGAAGGGTGAGAGGTAGAGGGAGGCGGGGTGGGCAGGTGGGTGGCATAATCACTGGTGCAGGAGCAACAGGTGTGTATATCATCAAGATGGTTTCTGTTGGGTGCATTTCGGGGGGGGGGGGTGTTGCTATGACATGGGCTGGTGGGGTCCAGGGGGAAAAGTACCCATGAGGATGTGCATGGGGTGAGGGTGGTGCTGTGGCGGGCTAGCGGGTTTGTAGGAAGTGGGCAGGGGGTGGGAGGAGGTTCTGCTGCAGGAGCAATAGAAGCATTGTGGAATACATTAGGATGGGTTATTTTGGGACAAGTGCCGGGGTACCCGGCTTTATATTGTGACCATTTCTTTTCCTTTGGTTTGCTGCTGCTTGTTCTGCAGGTTTGGTGGTTTGAGTGCTGTATCTATGAGTTCCTCATTGGCTCTGGCAGCAATCGTATGAGCGGAGAGGGGCTGAAAGTGAACCAGCTCCTGCTGCAAACCCTTTCAGTTCTGCGGCTTGTATTACTGCTCAGGCTTCCATCAGAAGGTCTTTGCCCGTGCTGCTGCTTGTGTTGCAGGTTTGGTGAGCTCAAGCGCTTTATTCATGAGCTCCTTGTTGGTTCTGGCAGCAACGGGGTGAGCGGAGAGGGGCTGAGACTGGACCTGCTCCTGCTGCAAATGCTTTCAGTGCTGCTGCTTGTATTCCTGATCAGGCTTATCAGACAGTTTTTGTCCCTTGCTGCTGCTTGTGTTGCAGGTTTGGTGAGTTTGAGCGCTTCATCTACGAGTTCCTCGTTGGCTCCGGCAGCAACCGTATGAGTGGAGAGGGGCTGAGGCTGAAGCTGCAGACGCCGCTGAATATCGGGGATGCACTTATGGGTGCTGCTGGAAGGGTGTTGGAGGGGCAGGTGGCGGTGGCTCAGGCGGAACTGGCGGCGCTGGAGGCAGTTAAGGCCCAGCTAGCACGATTCCAGGTGGGTGTGTGCAAGGGAGGGGGGTTGAGCAAGGGTGGTTGGGTGGATGGGGCACGGGAAAGTGGGGGTTTTGCAACAGGGGGAAAGGGGCTCGGGAAAAGGCTGTAGGGGAGGGGGGCTCAGGAAAAGACTGCAGGCCCGCTGGAATATGAGGGGTGTGCTTGTGGGGGCTGCTGGAAGGGTGTTGGAGGGGCAGGTGGCGGTGGCTCAGGCGGAACTGGCGGCGCTGGAGGCTGTTAAGGCCCAGCTAGCACGATTCCAGGTGGGTGTCTTTTTGAGGGAGAGGGGGGTGGGCAAGGGAGGGGGGCCTGGGAGGGGGGCAAGGGAGGGGGGGGGGGGCTAGGGGACCACATCAGGGGAGAAGCGCTCAGGGGAGAATCGCTTAGGAAATGACTGGAGGCCTTCTGGTACATTTGGGATGTGCTTTCAAGTGCGCTGATAGGGTATTGGAGGGACAGGTGGCGGTCGCCACAGGCGGAATTGGCGGTATCGAAGGTAATGAAGGCACAGCTAGCATGATTCCAGGGTAGTGGTTTGAAGAGGGGTGAGCAGGGAAGGGTGTGAGAGGGGCGGTAGCACGGGGAAGGAGGGGGGGGGTAATTGGCTCAGGTTAAACTGCAGGCCTGCTGAAACTTTGGGGATGTGCTTATGGGTGCTGCTGGAAGGGTATAGGATGGAGTGGGAGGGAGGAGGATTGTGGGGGTAGGAGAGTGTAGGGTGGGTAAAGGCATAGGGGGGAGGGGTTGAAACGAGTCCCAAAAGAGGGTGGGAAGGATCCGAGTGGAGTGGGGAGGTGAGTAACTAGCGAGGCAGAGTGGTGGGGATGGTAAGGTTTGAGTGCTGGTAGGGGTTGAAAAGGGGGGGGGGGGGGCAGCTAGGAATGCGTGAAGAGAAGGAGCGGAAGGGGAGGGGGTTGTGTGGAATGTAAGGGAGGTGAGGCTGGGACAGGGTGGTGGGGAAGGAGAGGGTTGAAGGTGGGGAGGGACAAAAGGGGGCGGATCGGGAAGAGTGGAGGGGGCAAATAGGGAAACAGGGGAGGGGCCCAGGCGAGGCAATGAGAGGGAGGGAAGACTGGAAAGGAAAGCGGGAGAGAGCAGGCTGGAGGGGCGGTAGAGGAAGAAGAAGAGGGAGGGGCATGGAGGAAGGGGGAGGGGGGATGGAGGTAGGGGGGGAAATGGGAGATAGGGAGGGGACGGGGGTGAACAGGGAGGGGAGGGGTTAAGGAGGAAAGGGAAGCAGAAATGTCTTGGTCTGTCTAGCAGCGACTTGGAACACAGCTTTCGGGTTTTAAGAGGGAGATTTGGGATGAAAGTTTGCATGGGGAGGGGAGCACGTGCTGTAAAAGGGTCTGGATTTGGACAAGAATAAGGTCGAAGGCAGAGTTCTAAGAGCAGAAGGTGCACCACGGCTTGGAATGGGCAGTGGATGTGCAGGTGTGTAAGGACGGGTGTTGGAGGCCGCAAGTGTTCCCTGTAGGAGTCAACAAGTGAGAAGAATAGAAACGGGATGTTCGAATGTTTGGTCCTGTTTTATGCCTGGTACAATCATTTGCTGCGAGGGCCTCCCGTGCCAAATAAGGGAGGGAGAGGCTTACTAGGTAAGGAGTTTGAACCTTGACCAAAGCGAAACCAAGAACGGCTGTTGTCTGCTCATGCGCAGATCTACTGCTTCTGTCAACACTGAGATCTACTGCTTCTGTTTCTTCCTGCAGACTGAGATGGCCAAGGACAGTGCAGCACAACGTCAAGTCGTGAAGGATCTGGTTGCGCAAGCTGTTTCCCGCAACGATCGCTTTGTGGACAAGACCCTCGCCCTCTCGAACATCAATGCCCTCTCCATCTACCTCCTCGGGCCAGGGAAAGATGGTAAAGGCAACCTTCCTGTTGCTGCCGATTTTGATAAGGAGGTGGTTTCCGGAACCTTTGACCAGCTCAATAAACAGGTCAATGAGCATGCGGGGTGGTTGGCGACTAATTGCACCAACCAGGCAAATTACTATGCGTCGTTCCTTGCGGGGCGGACACAGCCGGATGCTGCTGCTAGCCCTTTGAAGCAGCTACAGCAAGCTACGGGTAGCAATGGCAGTAGCGGCAGCAGCAGCGGAGCGGCAAGCAGTAGCAGTAGCAGTAGCGGTCCGTCGGAGCCGCCGCGGACCATCAGCCGTAGTAGCAGCAGTAGCAGTCCGGGGGATGGGGTTGTAGCTTTGGACCCTAGTAAGTGCAGTAGCATTGCAGCAGTTGGGGAGTTTGACTTGAGTGCTGCTAAAACGCTGCTTGAGGAAGAGCTCCGAGAAGCTTTCCTTGGGACGGCTGGAACAGCAGCGGGGGCCTTGGGAGGGGGCTTGCTTGCGACCAGTGTGTTGCCGAATACGCTGGAGGATATCCTTGCGCTGAGTTTGGCGGGGCTGGCGTCGTATGTTAGTGTGTTGAACTTGCCGCTGCGGAGGAGTAAGATCAAGTCGAAGGTTGGGACGATTGCGACCAACTTTGCGGGGAGTTTGACAGAAGCAATGGAGAAGGTGAGCCCGGGGACGGGGAGGGATTGGAACATCTCATTGTATGTGTTAGCAACAGTGGCTTAGGGCCCACAACTCAAGCTGTCATTAAGTAAACAAAGCAGAAAAGGGAGGTTAGGTCGAGGGGCTGGGACACGTGGAAGTTATGGAGGTTTGGCAGCAGGAGTGATGGCTGTAGTGTTTTGTAGGAGCTGCCATTTGACAGTGGCATATGGTTTAGGGTCCAATGGCCACTTGAAGCGTAGTGTTTCAGTTGGGATCCAGTTTTAAGTGTTGAAAGCGATAGATGCCCCACATGGCCTTTGGCTCGTGTAGCACCCGCAGCATGACCTCGAACCAGTCTGTTAGTGTGTGGGGGAAGCAGCATTGATCTGGGACTTCTTAACTGTAGGACTTTTGTGTCATTGGTCGAAGGAAGGGCTGCTTCACAGGAAGGATACTGGGAAGCAGTAGGATATGTATGAGGTAGACTGGTTGCAGGGGAGGATCCCGTGAGAAACAGAGGATTAAATTGGTGTGGGAGGGAAGAGGAGCGGAGGGTTGTGCCTTTACTAGGGGAGTGTGCAAGGGCTGTGGTGAGTGGGATTGTGGCCTGGGGCAAAGACCTTCCTGCCAGGAACAGAGCAGGTTCACCCTGTGCAGTAGAAAAAAGAAAAAACGAAGAGGGCATCAGTACAATGAGCTGCTGTGCCTTCTGCTCCGGTTGCTGTTGCTGCTCCACTGACACAATCCATCATGCACCTTTTGTTCTACCTTCAAGAGGTCAATGCTGTGGTGAAGCTGTGATGAGTGCCACACTGTCCCTGTGGTCTCCCCATGTATGCCATTGTGCCATAGACATGCTGCTACCCGCCCTGATCCTGCTGATGCTGCTCTTACTAACACAATACACCATGTACCCTCCCTTCTACATGCAGGATGTGGACGCTGTGCTAAGTTGGGACCACGGTATTCCTCCTTGCATATTGTTGTGCAGTAGACAAGCAGATGCTTAGCCGCCGATGCTGATGCCATTCTCTTTGCTCTATGCATCTAGTGCTTTGGAAAACAGGGTGTTGATGCTGTGTGTGACTGCCATGCTGGCCCGCTGGTGCCCCTTGTATGCCACTATGAAATAGATAAGCTGCTCCTCGCCCTGTTCCTGATAGTGTTGCTTGTGTTTCTATCGCTAATTGTCATGCACTCTTCCTCTGCTTGCAGGATGTTGATGCTCTGGTATATTGCCAGGATATACCTCTTTGCATGTTGCTGTGCGGTAGAGAAGCACAGACTTAGGTGCCGGTGCTGATGCAACGCTCCTTCCCCACCCCAATCATTGTTTTCCCCTCCACAACCCATCACACAAGGATACCCCTCTCCCCCACCCTCTTTGTTCTACGTGTCTGCTTTGGAACGCAGGATGTTCATGCTGTGGTGACAGCCATGCTTGCCCTCTGGTTTCCCTGTGGTGTCCCTGGCATGCCACTGTGCCATAGACATGCTGCTGCTCGCCCTGTTCCTGATAGTGCTGCTGTTGTCTTTATTGCAATCCACCATGCCCTCTTCTTCTACTTGCAGGATGTTGATGCTGTGGTGACAGCCATGGTGGCTGGGGTGTTATCTCAGGCAGAGCCCCTGGAATTAGCTTGGCGGCAGCAGCTGCAGGAGCTTCAGGAGTCACAGACACGGTGCCAGCAGCTGCAGCAGGAACTAGAGGAGCTTTCAAAGCGCACAGCAAATGTTTGAGGCCTTCGCACGCAGCTCCTGCCACGCAAAGCAGCTGCACTGCTGTGTAGAGTGTGCAGATGAAACAGTGGCTTTGGGTGCTCCTGTCATGAAGTGTCTCGAGAGCTGCAGGAGCTACAGGCATCACAGGCATAATGCCAGCAGCTGCAGCAGCAACTCACTGGAGGAGCTGTCTAAAGCGCACTGTGAATGTTTAGGGGACCAAGCTCAGTCCTGGGGTTGCTGTTGGTGTGGTGGAGTGATTGGTCTTGGGGCCTTGTTGGGGAAAAGGGCAGTCCCTGGGTTCGGGAGGGGAGGGCGAGTAGATGGTGGCCCCTGGTGAATGGGCGAAGATGTTTTATAGGCTGCAGCAGAGCTTCAGGCATGACACACACGGGGCCAGCAGCTGCAGCATCGGAGGAGCACTGTCTCAACACCCTGCACATGATGATGTCCGAGGTGGAAAACCTCAATACTTGCTTGCTGGTGGAGTGCTGTTTTAGGGCCAGTGGATCTTTCTTCACTCTGAGGAGTGGGACGTTACCGTGCTAGTTTAGTGCTGTAATGCCTGGTCCATCTCTATGATGGCGAGTGCAACATGACATGATGGAGTGGTGGAGCCCACATATGTCTGTGCGTGGGCATCATGTGTTGCCAGCGTGGGCATGGGAAGTTGGGCAACACATCGGATTTTTCTGGTGATTTGTCTGATGAGGAACTGGTTGAAGTTCCCTAGCCGGATCCCCATGGTATGGTCTTTCTCTGTTGGTGGTCTGGAATCTATTGTTTTTGGATCCATCCGATGGTGTGTTTGATTGCAGATGTTTGGTCGTTTTGACCTAGCAGCCCTGGTGCGGTTGCCACACCTTAAAGGTTTGGTATGTTGTGTTATGTTATGTTTGGGTATGGAAGGGTGAGGGGTGGCAGTGGCCCCTTGCGGATGTGAATAACTCTTACAAGCTGCAGCAGCGGCAGGAGCTTCAGGCATCGCAGACATGGCGCCAGCAGCTGCAGCAGGAGCTAGAGGAGCTTTCAAATTGCAAAGCAAACATGTGAAGGGCGATTTTATGACTTTGATAATGTTGTGTGCTGTGATCAGGGGTACTTGCGTGCTTCATATGTTGCTTCTATGCTCAGAGTTGGCCACTGCCATTCTGCATTGACGGGCATTCTTCAGGAGCTGTGATGCACTGGTCATGTTCACGGTCCTCGATCTTGCCGTTTGAAGGGCAGCGTCAGACGTCGGGGGGATGGCAAACAGGCATGAGAAAGCAGTTGCAGGCGCATTGCGGTAGGTCAGATGTAGCGTGCCGCGCCTTCACCCAGATGCATCAGCGGTCTGCGAAGTTTACTAGAGACCCCTACTTTTTTGCTTCCCTCCGTTGAGCACATCTAGCAGCGTTCACCTCACTGACGCGGTGAGAAGGAACGTGACGGTGCATGAGCAGGTGCAAGCGGGTGATATATACGGGTGACAGATCGCAAACGTCGGGTGTAGATATTAAACATAGCTCGGCACGAGGGCCATCAGTCTCCTATCGATGTAATAGGAATAGGCCCGATACATCTGGATCCTGTCCTTGTGCTCGTATTCGTAGTGCCAGGTATTTGCATTAAGGCCTCAGCTCCTGCCATCTGTGGTTAACTTGGCCCATGGTACTCAAACCATTGGATCAGTCACACAGAACTGCGTCCTTCTCCGGCTTTGAGCTTGTGACTCTCTGGATGCAGCTGAGACCACAGTTTTGGGCCAAGCACTTCGTGCCCTTGCGGTAGGCCCGTCTTGTACGGAGACGCCATGGTCTGCGTATGAGATTGCTCTCCATCCTGTACTGCAGGTAGGTCTGTTGATAACAGTTCGGATGGTGAAACGACCAAACTTCGAGTGCCACGGCCTTGATGATGAGCGGCCCAACTTGCGAGACAGGACAAGTAGCAGGCGCTTATGTATGTCCCTATCACTTACATATGCTCATCATTGTCAATCATTCTAGGCTGCAGCTTTATAGGGTAGGGTGTCGACATCCATGATAGGTCTTGGCACTGCCATGCGCACTGATTATTTGTAGAAGGCTCTATAAAGAAGCCACATTGTCTGGAGGTTGGTACAGGTAATCAAGGCATTGTTCATCATCTTGCGATCGCGCTCTGCAGGAATAATCTGACGCCGTAACAATTGCCCTTTGCATGCTGATTCCGTGCTGCATGCAGGCCGCTAGTTCTGGGTCCATGCGTACGCCAAACGCATCTTCGGCCAAGCACTGTCTGTGAGCTATGACGCAATCCATGGCCCACGGCAGGCTTCAGGATGCGACCATCTTTCATTCAGCAGCTGAAGAAGCTGCAGGCTGCGCGACACTCCGCAGAATTGGAGGTAGCTTCTTTCAGCCTGCACGAGCAGTGGCCCGCGTCAGCACTCAGCCAGTCCACCTCTTCCCTCTCACATCTCCATGGCATAGACGATCTGTTGGGAGAAGCCTTCGTGAAAGCTAGCTCGGACCTTCTCCTGGTAGAACTCCCCCTACCTCACTACCAGCAGCAGCAGCAGCAGCAACAGCAGCAATTCCAAAAGGAAGGTTGCCAAGCTATCTCCATGTCTGACCGTCCTGCTACCAGTACAACCAAGCAACCGTGGGAGCGCCCGTTCCAGCTGCAGCCAGAGCAGCAGCAGCAGCCACTACCATCACAGCAGCAGCAACAGCTTCAGCAGCAACAGTTGCAGCAGCAGCAGCAGCACCATCTGCAGGCAGCCAGCTCTATGCTGCTGGATGTTTACCCCATCCCTAACAGCTACCCTCAAGCCTGGTCTCCATTGCCCCTAACAGAAATCGACAGCATAGCCGACCTTCAGCTCGATGACATCGTATCAGATACCCTGGATGCAGATGATCTGCCAGAATGGCCACAGGATTGGCTGCAAGCGCCAAGATCAGAAAGAAGGTTACCAGTGAATATGCAGCACAGTATCGGGCAGCCATTGCTGGGAGTGCAGCAAGGCATGCAGGCAGAGCAGCCACTAGTGACGAACTGGGAGCCAGGTGTGTCTCCGGTGACTGCACACCCTGGTGACAGTAACATTACTGTTACCAGTAGTAGAGTGCAGGGGGGAGAGCAAGAGCTGCCAGGATATCAGGGGTTAGGGCAGCCGGGTAACATGCTGGAATGCTATGAATTTTTCGGGGGCTTATTAGGGGCTGCTGGTGGGGCCACGAGCGTAGAGCACAGACCAACAGCACTAGCAGCAGATAGTGTAGGAGGTTGCTTGCCGGGGTATGTGGCTGGAGGAGAGGGCATGCAGTACTACGCAGGGCCAGCCAGGGAAGCAGTAGGGGGGCATATAGGTGGGGCCTCCACATCAGAAACCCCTGGGAACATGGTTCAAACATTTGGAGGAGGGCGTACGCAGGTCTGTGCCCCGCAACCCCCTGCTTCGATGCTGCCTCTATGTAACGACTTCCCCATGCTTTCTAGTGGGGTCCATCCCAGTGGAGCTCTTTCCAGCAGTGGTGGTGTGGTGCTGTACCCACCTCATGTTCTGCAACCAGCTAAGTCTCTCACAGAGCCATTGCGCCCTCCTGCAGCTCTCAGCAGCACCGAGCTGATGGCCACCTTTCCGAGCATCAGTAGCAGAGGCAGCAGCAGCGGCGAGCTGATGGCCACGTTCCGGGGAAGCACCGGTCACAGAGGCAGCAGCAACGGAGAGGTGATGGCCACGTTTGCGAGCACCGGGGGCAGAGGCAGCAGCAGTGTACCGATGGCCACGTTTGGGGGAAGCACCGGTCAGAGAGGCAGCAGCAGCGGCGAGCTGGTGGGCACGTTCCAGAGCACCGGTGGCAGAGGCAGCAGCTCTCCTGTCACCACCAGCAGCTGCAGTCCTGATGTGTGGCACCCGACAGTGTCTGGCATGCCTGTAAATCTCTCCAGAGAGGGGTTTGTGGGTCAAAATAGCAGCCCCTCAGTCCATGGGCATGCTGTGAGCAGTCATTCCTTGCTCGCGTATCCCTTGCCATTTCGGAGAGGTAGTGACCAGCAGGCTGCAATATGGCAGCAGCAGCAGCAGCAGCGGGGCCTGCAGCTTCCTTTGCCGCCTAGGGAAGTGCTACTGCAGCAGCAACAGCATGGGGTGCAGATCCAGCAGCAGATGCAGCAGCTGCGGAACGAGACCTTACCAGACCAGCACCCAACACATCATACGGATGTCAGCACTGTAAGGGCTCAAACAGTCCAGCAGCAGCAGCAGGCGTCGCAGTGGGCGAGCCCTGGAATCCTTAGTCCAGCTGGTGTTCTGATTAATCAGGAGGGTGTCAACCCAGCAACGCAGTTGGGGTCTGCTGTGCTACCTGGCACAAGGACTGAGTATAGCTGCACGGGATACATCAGAGCGCCCCTGCAAGGAGAGCAGGAAACAACAGGTCACCAGCAGCAGCAACAACAACAGTGGGGACAGCAGCAGCAACAGCAGCAGTGGGGGCAACAGCAGCAGAAGCAGCAACAACAGTCACAGCAGCATCAGCAGCAACAACTGTGGGGGCATCAGCACCAGCATGGGCTGTCAGGTGCTTTGGTTCTAAAGAAGAGCAGCTCCAGCACCGGAGATGATTTGGATCTAAACGATCTGAAGGGCTGGCTAGGGGCTGGAGGGGGGCAGCAGCCTTTAGGGGCGCTTGGGGGACAACAGGAATGTCAATTGTTCAATCAAAAGGAGCAGCGACAAGGCCTTGCAAGAGGTCTTGGGAACTTCCATGGAGTGAGCTGTGCAGGGCCTTCTGAATCAACATTCATGAAAAGCAACGGACGTTACTGCAATGGCGATGAGGATGTTCATAGGTATGTGAAAGGGTGCTTGCCCCCATTGGGGCAGTGGAGGTTTTGGGTGCTTTTGACCTAGCTGCTGGACCTCAGGTCTAGATATATGTTGTCATGCATGCCGAAGACAACCCGTATTCTGTTCCCACCTCGCTGTACTTTGTGACAGCTTGAGGTGCGGGGCCTATGGCACTTTTGCTCTGGCATACCTTGAAATGTAATATGTGAAAGGGTGTGAGTGGTTCCTGCTTTGCTGCCTAGCTGAAGAAGGGTACAGGGTGACCGCCATGACTGGAGCAGCTTTGGCGTAGGAGGCACATGTTGACCAGAGATCAAAACTTAAGCTACAAAACATACTGCCCGCAGGGTTTGCTATGTCAAGATTAAAGCAAACATGACTCTTGCACCGCAACATGAATGGCCTATTGTCAAAGGCAATGCCACTAATGCATCGCCCGCCTGCAGTGTTGTTTCCTGTTGTTGTTGGCGATGTTGCGGTTACCAGTAACGTCAATGCTATCTACAGATCAGTCCAAAGCAGGAAGCCGGTGCTCCCTGTGCTATTTTAAGGCAGCACCTTGCAGTGCCTGTGACCTGCCAAAAATACGTTTCTGTAGCAGGTATCTGGCCCTAGCTCAACAGCTGCAGGAAAGGCAGGTATATTTGAGCATGCATGCTCATCAAGTAAAACTCGTCAGCTCAAATTAATACTACCTAGCTTGCAATTTTTGGTCTTATGCTCCATAGCTTCATCACCTGAGCTGTTTCTCTCTTCTCTAAGGCACAGTTTGGGTTCTCTTGGTGTCAAGTGGCTTGGGCAAAGGCTGTGTACTCTTCAAGTCGTCCACTAATGTACATACAAACCTGTTATGTGTGCTGTATGTGTGTGCAGGTATCGCAAGGTGATCACCGACAAAACCTACCTGGATGCGTTCTACGTGACATCAGAAATGGCGGACAAGCTCCTACCCCAGCTCCCTCTCAGCAGCAACGTAAAGCCTGCCAGTGCCGCTTACATTCCAGCAGCAAAGTTGGCGGCAGGAGTGCGCAAGGGTGGTGGGCCAAGTTGCCCCTGCACACCGCTTTTCAAGGTCAAGATTATGCTGTATGACAGCAACGGGCGCAGCTGGCGTGTGCAGTATGATGGTTTGCAGTTCAATGGGCGTGCTGGAGGACAGAGGCACTTGAGGCTGACTCGTGGATGGAGGTTGTTCGTCAGAGGTAATGACATACGTATAGGTAGGTGCCTCCAGGGTTGCCTGCAGGGTGAAAGGGTGTTCAGAGGATCGTAAGAGGGATTTTCGCACTGGGAGAGAAGATCTTTCTAGACCCATCTGCAGCACGCAATATGCCTGTAAAGGAATGTCCTGAATGCACTATTATGGGGGTTATCCACCTGGTACTTTCTGGACAGCAGCTCTGAGACATATCTTGTCCTGTTGTACGCCTTTATATGCATTACAACGTGCCAGGGCAGGTTAAATGCTCCAGAATTCTGGGGTTATCTCTGCTGCGATGTTGACAGCAATGACTCGGTGCCTTAAGGTGCTGGCGATCATAGGACTGACTTCGCACAAACTTGCAGAGTGTATTGTCACTGCTTGTAACTTATGAAATGAGCCTGGTGTTGCATTTATGACAAACATGTGCGAAACAGCTAGCTCACTCATGTACAGGTCAAATCTCTTGAGGCGTCATTAGTACAGGAACTACAATCACAATGCAAGATCTTTTGGCCAGTCTTTTGTCTAACGATCAACGCATTGTTAACTCCTGAATGAGTAGCTTTGTGTGGGTATCCAACTGACACTGCAGGTGACGTGGTGATCTTCGAGCGTCGAGGCAATGTCAGAGACAGTCTGTTTGTTGAAGTACGCTACCAGGACCGAAGCATTAAATAATCCCTGGGGATAATTCTCCTCACTGACAGAGTAGGCCTACTACTTCCTTAACTGTACGCCGCAAATCCTGTGTGCGTAGATGGAATGATGTCGGTAACCACCACCGCTACCCCTCACCAGGGCAAGGGGGTATATGGTGACAAGTACAGGAGCAACAAGACTGATACATGGAAAAGAGCAAACTCAACAACCCATCCAGGCATGATTCCTGAACCCCTTTATCTGGGGATATCCCTATGGAGCCCTTCACAGGCAGAAGGGGAATGTCTTGAGAAAAACGAAAGTGTTTTTTGACTCTACAACCTGCAGCATGCAGGGGGCTTTTCAAGCGACTGTGACTTTTCTGTATGTTCTTGTGAATGCCATTGCTTTCTTGCATTTCATCGGTGAAACGCATATCGGTCACTTAATGACCCTGGGCTCTAGGCTAAGTGCATATGGAACCTAAATGATGTACCCTCAGGCAAGGTGGCGTATGCGCACTGAGGAAAGGGGTCAGAGGGGAGAGATGTTTACCTTGATGGAAATGTTACAACAGATAGCCAAAGCAGTCTGTCGTGCTGGTATGGCTATCCACTTGCCCTACCGAGGTGGCAAAGGTGGCAGCACGCAGCAAACTGTTTTTCTCCTTGGGTCCTTTCACCGCATGTATTGCCACAACTGTCCAGTCAAGGTGGGTGTCGGTCAGGAGGATGGTCAGGCTTTTTATCTGCAGGTCCTCAAGTACAGCTCTTTCTGAATCTTTATTTTCTCTGATCATACTGAAAGCCAGTGTCAGACTCTTTGCATTTGGTCTTGTAAGGCCAGGGAAGACATCTCTACATCCAATGTTTATGAAAAGCAGTCTGATAGTAGTCCCACATTTTTGAGTCGGTTTGCCCGGCATAATTGCATTAGCTCGGACCTTCTCAGAGATTTTGTTCCAGTGGGCAGTTGCTTTTGCCTGCTTGCCTACTCTCAGGTCGGAGGGGTATACTATGGATTAAATACTACTTACGTCTTGTGAGGAGAAGTGAACTTTTATGTAGTGTTATGGAGTCAATATCACGTGTGATCATTTATGATTACTGGCTTGTGGTTCTTTCACTTTGGCACGTGAGCCTCTTAGCAGGAGACAACCATTTGATAAACATTGCATCAGTCAGTGTTCCCCTTTTGGTGCATTACCCAGAAATGCAGGGCGAAAGGTGCCCGCAGCGGTTTTATTTCAAGTGCAGGGCACAAGTTGCCAGCAGCGGTTTTGCATCAAGTGCAGGGCATACATTGCCAGCAGCTGTTTATTGTGATGTGCATGGCCATAAGGTGCCATCAGCTCTTTTATTTGAAATGCAGGTATAAGGGGCCAGCAGCTGTTCTAAGCCTCTATCAGCTCATATACATCTCAGCAGTGCTCGTGAAGGGCAGAAATTGGAGCAGAGCAGTGGCGTCTTTGGTCTTAACCATTTGCTGGTTTGCCGAGGAACATTATTGAACCAAATTTTAGGCTTTGAAGGTATCTGATCCTATATCTGACAAGCTTTGGTGCCCCAACCCAAGAGCTGCAGCAAAGTGGGTCAGAAGGTATCTCAAGGAAACGCTGCTGGGTGTCGTTCTTGTTGCTTTCTTTGCAGCAGCTATGATTCTAAGGTGGCTGATGTGTATGATCCAATGTTTGTGGTGGAGTCTTCCTTCCCTCCCTTTGTGTTAGTTGGTGCCCTAGAAGGGCTTGACTCATTTCTTTTGGGGACAATGCACAAAGTGCCTTAAGTGGAGTTTTGGAAGATATTGTTGCCGTCGCCTGACGTGCAATGGTTTTTGTGGAGCACTTGTCAGGACATGTTATATAGCTTTGGTTTCATGGGGGTCATACTGGCCTGCAGACAGCAGAGGTAACTGGTCTGATAGGTGTTTCAGGTTATAGACGAAGGTACCCCAGGCAGAAAGCAGCCTGAGACACACTCACATTGGACTTGCTCTGTCCCCTTTTGCTGACAGAATGCGGCCTATTGTGTTCAATGGTGGGAGAAGCCTACCTACTGTATGTTAAGACTTTGTGACAGGTCAGCTCAATGTAGTCTTTTACACCTGTGGTCCCGTCCTGAATGTTACGCAGTGGGGAATCCATGCCCCCTTTTGCAGACTTACCCTTTCTCTCTTTCTGGTTCTCTCTCTGGGCGGTGAATTCACGTTATGCTCTTGCCCCTGTTTCTGGGCATTGTGGGAATGAATTCTTTGCTGACCTGTATTCTGTCCAACCATGATGAGCCATTTTTCGATAGCTGATTGTGCACATATCAGCTCATATGGTCATCTGGCTTCTGGCATTTCACAAGCAGACTAAATGTTGAACTGCATTTTGGTACCTTCGAGGTTTGAGCAACTGAAGGAAAGGTATTGAAGGCCGCACTAAGTGGCCCAGCTTTGATTCTGGCCTCTTTTTGTCCTGATTGGTTACGATATATTTCCCGCAATTGCGTCTCTTTAATCGCACAAACATGTTGATGCATACATTATCACTGAGGAGACCCATACCATGGGCTGTGCAACAGGGAGAGCCTGGGAAGGGTGTCCTGTGAACTGAAAGTTTTGAGGCCCTGCGCAGATGGGACTGTTGCGTATGCATGGTATTGAAAGGCATCAAGCCGTGTGTTATAGGTGGTGACATAACCCTCCTTGCAAGGGCTGAACGTTGGGACCTGCTGGTTGGTTAAGGTCCCTGTGGATGCGGATTTCAACTTGTAAGAGCACAAAGCAACTTTCTGCTCTTACAAGTTTTTGGCCACAGTGGCCAAGTGATGGGCGTGGTAGTGGCGGTAGTTTGGAGCTGTTGTCTGTTCTGCTGTATGCAGATGATATGGTGTTGTTAAGTCCCAGCAGGGAGGAGTTGGTGGTCATGCTGCAGGTGATGGACAAGGTTGCTGCTAGTCTTGGGTTGCGCATAAATGCAAGCAAGACTGAGATCCTGTCCATTGACAAGGATTGGAAGGAGGGAGATGTGCCAGTGCAGCAAGGACCAGAGGTGGTGATCAGTGAGGGTGTGGTGAAGGAGGTATCACAGTTCAAGTACTTGGGAAGTGTGCTTGTGACTGATGGCAGGCTGGATGTGGAGTTGAATATCAGGAGGGGCAAGGCTGTGGGGAGGTTTAAGCAGTTTGAAAAGATGTGGGGCACCAAGCATCTGTCTTTGGCTACGAAGGTGAAGTGTTATAAGGCATACGTGTTGCCAATTCTGCTGGTCGGGAGTGAGTGTTGGTCCCTGACCAAAGTGCAATCGCAAAAGCTTGAGCGGGTGCACTCTAGCTGCCTTAGGAGCATCCTGGGGGTCAGGCTGTCAGATCGGCACACCAATGAGCATATCAGGAAATCTTGTGGGGTAGCCACCTTGTCAGCCTACATCACAGCAAATAGGCTGAGGTGGCTGGGGCATGTGGGGCGCATGGAGGACGGGAGGGTGCCGCATATTGCCTTGTTCTCTTCATCACATGGTAAAATGACGAGGAAAGCGAGGCCTACCCAGTACCTGGGAGAATGCGTGTGTGCTGATCTGAAGGTGCTTGGTGAAGATGGGGGGAGTTGGGAGGCTTCATGTCAGATTAAGAGTGCTTGGAGGAAGAGATTGTGGGATCTTACGCACCCTTGGGGATAGTGAGGTGTAGAAGGCGCACTAAGCAAGCTATTGAAAAGCATGTGGAGCGCCATGTGGTGCCTTTCAGTGGCTGGGAGGCTGGTGGTTCACCAGTACCTAGGTGGTGGGAGCCACCTCCAGCCCCTACCAGGGTGTTGCTTGATCCTGCTGCCTCCCCACCACCCATGTGTGATGGAGGTGGAGCAGGTTTTGGGTTTTAGTGGTCTTGTTTGGTTCCCCTTGGTGTGCGCGCCGTTGCATCTAGCCTCAGCTTGTGTGTGGCACATCCACCATCGGTTGTGTGGCTTTGTGATTGTGATCAGGAGCCTTGTTTTTATGGCCTAGGTTTGTTTGGCCATTGGCATAGCTGGTCTTGCGTTTTGATTGAATGATTGATTGATGGCCAAGTGATCTTCACATCCTAAAAGGTGGTCAGACCAGCCGAGAACTTGAATTGGGTAACTGGCGTTTGATGACATGGTGACAGCCGAAGATGATGTTTAATAGGAGGGCCGTGGCGGGCAAGTATGGTGAACACGTCTTGCTTAAGTGCCGTAGGAGCTACCCACTGCAGTCGGCGTAGCTCTTCTTCTTCTTCTTCTTCTTCTTCTGCTGCTGCTGCTGAGCGCGAGGTTTGTTACCAATGATCTGATAGCACTGCCGTACATGCTGACTCTCTTGCAAGCTATGGCTGATGTGTACTGCACAATCCAAGGTGTTGGAATTTGTAAGAAATGTGATGTATAGCAAGATCACAAGCAGGCTGGTATTATGTTTCTAGTTAAGTATGTGTTTCTAGCCTTGCTAAGAGCTTTATGTATGCTATGGCGTTCTGGCCAGGCTTTGGTTGGCGCTTGACGGTGCCCCAGTTGCGCAGCACCTGCACCAACATGGGTAGGCACTGAGGTGCCTGGGCTTGCACTAGGGGTTTATGGGATGGTGGCGCGTCCAGTTACTTGCATCAAAGTAGTCCTGCATTCGTCTCTGGGAAAGTTCTGGGTTACGAACGTGCTTTGGTCTTTGCATTGGGTCTGTAGCATGGGGTTGTGGAAAGGCTCCTGTGTAAACCTTACTCATATGCTTCAGTGTTGTCTCATTCTCTGGTCCCTTGGCTTCCTTGCATCTTGGTGATGAAATTCAGCATAGGCGCCATTCTCTGGTGCTGAATGATGGGGACTCACTTTTCTGTGTGAATGATAGTGTGTGCCTATTCTTGCAAGGGAAACTGATATGATAGCAAGGCTTCTATTTTGTATAGATGACCCGGACATTCTGGTGTTTTAGGTATGTAAGTTAACTTATGCATATCTTGTACTTATGGCGGCGGCAGCAAGGTCCTCTCTTTGAGGGTATTTACCTCTATGACTTGGGACATGCGTCCAAGTTGCAGCCAGGTTAATTGTCTGGCTTTCTATGGTGGGCCTTGCCATGGCTTCCCTTTTTATAGTTTCATTACCTTTTGATTGCTCTTGCAGAAGAGGAGGACGGCACTCTCCTCGCATTTTATGGGCGTGGCAATTTGATCATTTGATGGTCTTGGGCATGGGTGTTTGCATTGTTAAGCTGGCTTGAGTTCCTGGCTTAGCTCGAGCCGGGTAGGAGCATTAGGTCTGATGGCCCTATGAGCCTTCATTGGCTCCAAAGGTTGCCCTCTTGGGCTAGTTGGTAATCTCGTAATCTGATACCAGTTGCCTGCTGTCGTTTACTTGCATGTTAGTGATTCAGGTGGGCAGGTTGCATCAATGCTCAGATTATGCATATTGCCAAACTGCATATGTTTGAGTTAACTTGTGCAGCCTTTGTCGACAAATAGTGCTGCTGACAAAAAGTGCAGGAGGTGAGAATTGCTGCAGTGCTCAGATTGTTGTTGTGCACAGGTTGGACTTGTCTTCTGCAAGTAGTACTGCTGAGATTGTTACCAGCTTTCTCTGGGCTGCGTATGCACTGGATGGGGTACAGTAAATGCTAATAATGTTGATTTTTGAAAATGTTGTGGTGACTCTGTGGTGACGTGCATCTCTCTGGAGTCCAGTATGGACTGCTGGTTATTGTATTGTAGGGCACGGCAGCTTGTGCACTGTGCGTGGCAAAAATTAGCAAAAACCAAAGCTGGCATGCATGGAAGTCAAGAAGTGACGTGTTTGAGTAATACGAATGCCCAGCAGTTTGCTCAATCAATGATTGAATCTGCCTGAAGGTACCTTGCGAAATTGGGGAACCGCTCTGTAACAGGAACCTCACAGAGACTGGCAGGGCATGGGGTATTGATTATGAGCATTGGCATTGTCCAGATGGTGTCTATCTTTGGTGCATCACTCAGAACTGCAGGCCATAAGCTGCGAGCAACTGTTTGCATTACCTCTATCCATATCATAGATGTGGTTGCTGGATTGCCATGCCGTGAGCCCAGCAGGGTGGCTAATACGGTGTTGCCTGGGGATTTCGTGGGTGGAATGTTAGGCTATAGTGAGTGAGTGGACGCCGGGCGTTAGCCCTGCGTAGTTTTAAGGAAGAGGCGGTACTAGCACGCGTGGTGCGTTCCCCCCCTACCCTGTCCTCCCAATCCATCATAAAACAGACAGATGCGCGTATATGGGACTACCCGATGCCTGCTCTCATGGCTGCGGATGTGCCCTGCTGCTGGAGTTTCTGTCGATGTTGCCAGATCTTTTGCATGTGTTGTGTGGCGCAGATTGCCAGCTTCTGAATAGTTTGTTTCAAATGTTTGCCGCTGATGCCGAGTCTGCGGAGCGGAGCCAGAGTGTAGTCTTCGTATGCAGTGCCTGCGACTCCTACTAGAATGAGCACTGTGTGGACGACGGAGGCTGGGCCGTGCTGCTTGCAGATAGCGCCTCTAAGGTTGGCATGCTGTTCATGTTTGGCTATAAGATGACAAGTTCTACTTAGCAGACAAGCGGTTGTGGGTTGAAGCAAAACTTGTGACTGCTGTGCTCTTGGAGAAAACGCAGCGCCTGCTGTCTCTTCTTCCTTATTTATTTCCGAGCTCCTGGGTGGTCAGTGGGATGGATGAGGCCTTACTAGAGGCTTATTGCATGATGCTGCATTTCTTGTTGGTGGATAAACTCTGGCTGCAGCTGGGTTCCACCCAATTGATTTAAATATCAGCAAGATCTGTTCATCTCATGCCTTTTGAGAAGTTTGAAGGGTTCTGTAGGGCCTTTCTTTCTCTCTGCTGTTGACTTGTGGTGTTGGCAGTTGGTCTAATTGAGCTCATCAGGTCAGCTTTTAGGATGGGCAGTTCTCCCTTTCTTCAGACAGTCACTTGTCAGTGCGTGTTGGGGTGCAACTTGAAGATCCAGCTGTATGGATTTTGCTCTGTCCCTGCTTGCTAACATGCAGGATGGATTTTAGTTGGTTGCAATGGTGTATGATCTGATCTCCGTCCATTGTTCACTCGGGGATTGATTTATGAGCTAAATGGCGGGTGTTAGCCCTGCATATACTTAAAGACAATGCAGTACTAGCACACAAGGTGCGCTTTCCCTCTGCTGCCATCTTGAGAATTGCTGTTGACGTGAGATATTGTTGACTGTTTGCGGGTTCAGCTATCCTTGCACTGGGTGAGGAGACAATGACTTTGGTTATTGGATCGTTCAATCAATCAATCAATCAATCAATCAATCAAAACGCAAGACCAGCAATGCCAATGGCCAAACAAACCTAGGCCACAAACACAAGGCTCCTGATCACAATCACGAAGCCACACAACCGATGGTGGATTTGCCACACACAAGCTGAGGCTAGATGCAACGGCGTGCACACCAAGGGGAAACAAACACCACCACTAAAACCCAAAACCTGCTCCACTTCCATCACACATGGGTGGCGGGGAGGCAGCAGGATCAAGCACCACCCTAGTAGGGGCTGGAGGTGGCTCCCACCACCTAGGTACTGGTGAACCACCATCCTCCCAGCCACTGAAAGGCACCACATAGCGCTCCACATGCTTATCAATAGCTTGCTTAGTGCGCCTTCTACACCTCACTAACCGTTGGCTTTCCCAAGGGTGCGTAAGATCCCACAACCTCTTCCTCCAAGCACTCTTAATCTGACATGAAGCCTCCCAGCTCCCCTCATCTTGACCAAGCACCTTCAGATCAGCACACACGCATTTCTCCCAGGTATGGCGAGGCCTACCCACTGGCCTCGTCATGTCACCATGTAATGAAGAGAACAACGCAATATGCGGCAACCTGCCCTCCTCCATGCGGCCCACATGCCCCAGCCATCTCAGCCTATTTGCTGTGATGTATGCTGACAAGGTGGCTACCCCACATGATTTCCTGATATGCTCATTGGTGTGCCGATCTGACAGCCTGACCCCCAGGATGCTCCTAAGGCAGCTAGAGTGCACCCGCTCAAGCTTTTGCGATTGCACTTTGGTCAGGGACCAACACTCACTCCCGAACAGCAGAATTGGCAACACATATGCCTTGTAACACTTCACCTTCGTAGCCAATGACAGATGCTTGGTACCCCACATCTTTTCAAACTGCTTAAACCTCCCCACAGCCTTACCCCTCCTGATATTCAACTCCACATCCAACCTGCCATCAGTCACAAGCACACTTCCCAAGTACTTGAACTGTGACACCTCTTTTACCACACCCTCACTGATAACCACCTCTGGTCCTTGCTGCACTGGCACATCCCCCTCCTTCCAATCCTTGTCAATGGACAGGATCTCAGTCTTGCTTGCATTGATGCGCAACCCAAGACTAGCAGCAACCTTGTCCATCACCTGCAGCATGACCACCAACTCCTCCCTGCTGGGACTTAGCAACACCATATCATCTGCATACAGCAGAACAGACAACAGCTCCACACACCCACCACTACCACACCCATCACGCTCAAGTTTCCCATCTGCATGATAGGCTAGCTTCACCCCACATCCCTCCGGCATCTGAGCCATTGCCTGCCGAACCACAAAGTCCATGTAGATGTTGAACAGCAAGGGAGCAATGACACATCCCTGCCGTACCCCGCCATGCACATCAAACCACTCAGACACCACACCACCCATCCTAACAGCAGCCTGTGTGCCAGTATGCAAGTCCATCAGCAACTCTATCAGCTTTGTGTGTACCCCGTACACATGCAGGATGCGCCATAGCGTGTCTCGCGGTACAGAATCATATGCCTTACGCAAATCCACAAAAGCCATGAATAGAGGCTGATCGAATGCTACAGACTTAGAGATGACCTGGCGTATGGTGAACAGAGCATCAGTGAGGCCCCTCCCCTTCCTAAAAGCAGACTGGTTATCAAGCAGTTGTGCATCGATATGAGAACTGATCTTAGCCAAAATGACCAAGACATACACCTTCCCCGGTATACTTAGCAAGCTTATCCCCCTATAGCTATCTCTCACTTTGCGCTCTCCTTTGCCTTTATACAGTGCCACCAACAGTGCACGTTTCCACTCCACTGGCGCTTTCCCTGACTCCCACACCGCCACAATGACCCTGTGCAACCATTTCAGCATGGTCCCACTGAGCTTTAGCATAGGCGCTGCGATACCATCAACCCCAGGAGCTGCCCCATTACGACAGGCAAAGACAGCTTCTTCAACCTCCTGCACAGTAGGTGGCTGAGCTGCTGCTTCACTCTGCTGGTTTGCACCTTGCCCTGCCTCCATCTTCTGCACTAACTCCTCAATGGTCTGCTGCATTTGCTGGTCGAGCTTGGCAGGGCAGTTGAGGACATCAGCAAAGTGCTCAGCAAAGCACTTCACCACCTCCTCCCTGCTTTGGAACAGCTGCTTGCCATCAGCACCCCCTAGCACAGCTGTAGGAGCAGCAGAGCTACTGCCCTGCTGCTCCTTGAAGATCCGCTGGACATGCTTGTGGAACACGGCTAGATTACCAGCTTTTAGAGCATGTTCCGCAAACAGCGCTTGCTGCTTGAAGTACCGCTCCTGATCCTTCTTAACCGCTCGCCTAGCAGCATTATTGGCCTCCCTGTAATCTGCCCTGGTAGCATCATTAGGAGAGGACAGCACCGCTGCATGTGCTGCATGTTTCCGCTCAATCTTCTGCAAGGTCGCATCGGATATAGCGAAATCTCGGCGCCGCTGCTGAGGCTTGAGGTTTAGACCAGCCTTATGGGCTGCTTGGCTGGCTGCCGCTGTTAGCTGTGTCCATTCGTCTTGTGCGCTCTGCAACTGAGCCCCTACCAGACGGCTGAACTGGTTAGACATTGCCAGCTCAAAGCACTGCTGAGTTGCTGCAGATTCTTGCAGCCGGCTGCAGTCATAGGGCCGTGCTGGCTGTCCCTTCGCACTGTGCTGCTTGGCCACTGAATCACTGGATCACTGGATCACTGGATCGTTCAACAGCAGAATATGACCTGGTCGCGCAAAAAGAAAAGGTCAGGCGGAGATGCAGACCTCTGAGCACCTATATGATGCTTCAAAGGCTCTAATTGTTATGTGCCAGCTCCTGATCTGATGGCCTCATGCTGATATGCCGGCAGCTTCCTTCGGGGATTCCCATGCATCTGGTATGGTGCAAAATGTGTTTTAACGGCTCGTCTGTCCTTTGAGTGTCTCACCATTGGGTCGAGGGTCAGAGCATGGATGCAGTGGGTGGGAACAACTTCTAATATATGATCTGTTCTCACAGTGCAAACCCTGGATTGGGCCTGCTTGCCTGCTGCAGTTACCAGTTTGCCCTATGGCCAGTGTGGGAAAGATGGAGTCACTTCACGCTCCTCACTTACTGAGACATGATTCGCGGGAACGTCAGCTGCAAGCTGTATCTGTCCAGAGATCTTCGGTAATGGAGAATCTATACAGCAGCGCTTGCTGCCTGGGTGAGCTGCTCACAGTGCTCCTGCCGTGTGACCTTCCCTGGCATGAATGACATCCGTCCAAGGTATAGACAGTAATAATTGTGGTAGATCTTTGAAGTGGACTCCTTTGGGTTTCAGAATGGAACGCAGCAGGCGCGAGAGTCGGCTCGAGAGACGGGCCACATGTCCGCAGAACCATTTAAGCCCTCAGATGTAGTTACCATCCGAACAATAAGATAGACCAATGGAGTGACAACATGCTGACGAGATGCAAAAGCACAGCGTACTGGCTGGTTGAAAGCTTGACAAAGGTTGGCTGGCACCTGCACATGTACTTCAGGAACGCCTTCTCACAGATGCTGCTAGAGAAGAAAGCTGTGTTTGGGAATGATGGCTGCATGTGCTCTGCATCTTCATCAAGATATGCTCTTATATGCGCGGGCCAAGCGCTGCAGTGGCTGTGTAGTGCTCCTTGAGTGACACCGGACCACTGCCGGCTGAACAGCTGCCTGCCCTTCATCTTCACCGTCCGTCAAGGACTTTATGTAATATGATGTGCTGGGCTGTACAGGATCTTGCGTTTGTCTCGTTCGGTCCATAGGCGGCCTTCACCTTGATCTGACAGCACTTCTGAAGTACTTGCAGCGTGGTTATCAAAGCTGTGGTCTCTCTTTTAGGTGAAATAGCGCATTGGCTGCACGCACTATTGCTGAATCATTTGTGGGTTAGACGCAAGCTGGTTCTGTAGAGGCAGGCAGCAAGCAGTACAGTCACAAGATGCAACGACCAGCAGCAAGCGTCCTGCGCCTTCTGGCTGGCCTACAAACCACTAGCAGTTGCGGAAACGCGGGTAACATACCCAAAGCACTTTTCAACCAATCCAGCAGATGGCTCTCTTCCGCAGCCAGCGCCGAAGGTGCAGATGCCGTCCCTGCAGCGAGCCCCAAGGTCCGCGAGCTTGCAGATGCCATCATGGGACTGACCGTATTAGAAGCAAGCCGCTTGAGCGAGATTCTACGGAAAGATCTCAACATGGAGAAGCCAGCGTTTGGCGGCATGCCCATGCCCATGATGATGCCCGGAATGCCAGCAGCAGGTGCTGCAGCAGCCCCAGCAGCAGGTGCAGGCGCAGCAGCAGAACCCGAACCAGCCAAGGAGAAGACCGCCTTCGACGTAAAGCTCGAGTCGTTCTCAGCAGAGGGCAAGATCAAGGTCATCAAGGAGATCAGAGCTCTAACCAGCTTGGGCTTGAAGGAAGCTAAGGAGTTGGTTGAAAAGGCGCCTGTGGTGGTCAAGGCAGGGGTCAGCAAGGCAGATGCAGAGGCCATGCAGAAGCAGCTAGAAGCAGTAGGTGCAAAGGTGGCCTTGGACTAAGCTCTGCCTGCTAGCGGGCTCTGGATGGGGGCGCTGTGATCTGGGTGGTGGTTGGTTGGTGGTGGTTGATGGTCTAAATCTTCAGTGGGCTAGCAGATGGGCGGTTTAGAGTATTGAAGGGTGGTCTGGAGTATCAGGTCTTGGGGTTAATGGAAAGGTTTAGGCAGGAGCTGAATTTGTGGGTGTCCCTGTGAGTGTTTTGTATGCGGTGGTTGATGGTCTTCAGTGAGCTAGAGGACTATATGGGCAGCCAGAAGCATCAAGGGTGACAGACCTAGCAAGTCTGCGCAGCAGCTGAATTGAATGGTGGACATATAGTGTTGGTTGTGTGGTTGTTGATGGTCTGGGGCATTAGGGGCTTGGGGTGATGGGACACAGCAGGTCTGATCCGCAGCTGGTGTGCAGAGTGGCATTCCAAGGCATGGAGGGTGCCTGGAAGTCCTTGAGCTTGTCGGTGCTGAATAGAAATGTTGCAACATCTGGTGCCACAGATACATGCGGATGCTGTGCATTCAGAACTATTGCAAACTTGGATCTCACTGTAATGCTTGCAGCTGGAGGGGTTTGAGTTGCAGGGATTTGGGAAGTATCACCCTGTGTGCCTGAAGCTGGCATCTGCAGCGCAGCATGTTCCCAGGGTTCCTGTCTGTGGCAGCACAGCATGTTCGTGCATTGGTGCCTGTGGTTGTACCACTGCCCTTTGAAGGTGCATTTCAAAGACTTGTCTGAGCCTGAACATGTGTCTTTCAGGTTGGTGTCGGGGCTGCTGAACTGCTTGGTAGCCTTGAAGTACCGGTAGTTGCGGCTGGGGTCATCTGGGGAGTGGGAGGAAGGGTGGCATCAATAAGACAAGAGCGTAGGGTGGCACCACCTAGACATGGGCATGGACATGTCTGCAAGCTCAAAAGGTGTTGCTGGTCCTGCATGCAAGCATGATGACAGAACAACTTTTTGGGGGAGGAGGGATATGCTTTGAAACCTGCTGTGATGGCAGAATGCCGGTGAGGGCTGGTGCTCGAGTGGCTCCTGTTATATGGAGGTGGGGGCAAGTCGAAGCTGTCATTGGCAGTCTAGGACGGGTCGTGGCTTGGTTGTGGTGCGGTGGTGCTGCAAGCATGGGGAGTGAGCCAGTCTTCATAGGGAGATGGGTTTACTGAAACTTGGTCTTCGAGAAGGTGGAGGGCTGTCTGCTCCTTTCAGGAATGATGGTCTGACATCATGGATGCAGTGGCTGCTGAATTGGCACCCCTTCAAAATGCTTTCGTCACAGTATCATGCTAAGGCCATGTCTGTGGCTGCTGTTGGGTGTCTCCATGAAAGTGCTCAGGAAGAGTGCTGGTTGCTGGTGTTTATGAACGTACGTTTTATGAAGTAGGCAATGCCAGGGATCATCATCAATGACGCAAATGATAGGAAGGGACGGTTCCACTCATCAGATGCAACCGGTACAGCTTAACCACAGCAAAGATTATAAAACCGCCGTCGGCACCTAGATGAGCACGCGTAATACCTTTACGACCGAAGAAGGCGATGCGTATGGAGTTGCAGCGGCGATATATTGCCATATCGGTTCATTTGTGGCGGTACTCCAGGCACCTGTACGGAGTGTCGACATCAGTCGTCATCCCTTGCCGCTGAACGTCATCAAAGTCACGTCTTGGTGCCACGTGCACGCTTTAGACACATTCACCAGCGCCCCTCACCGCTGAGACGTTGCAACCTGCTGCTGAACGCACTTGGCAGGAAGAGCATGAGCTACCAGCGTGCAATAGGAGCGATTGCACCGATCAAGCCTTCTGGACGATACATATCCACCTCTAGGACATTTTCTCCCTCCCTGAGACCGCTTAGGTTTAGATTTAGACAGGCTCGGCCCGGGCTGGGGACCATGGCTGTCAAGGAATCCACCCTGCCAATGAGCGCCAGGTGCGCCAAGATCTCTTACAAAGCACGCTGGACTACTGCCGAAGAAGTCCGCCAACGGTGTGTGCGTTGCTGCAGGGCATTCGCTCCAGCTGGTGTACTGCTTGCGGTTGCAGTGACCGCATCGCTAGGGCCCCATCTCCAAGGATTCCCGTCAGAGGACTACTCTCTCCTGACCGGCATTGCGCTCGGGGCTGCAGCAGTGGCGCTTCTGCAAAGCTTTTTCTCCCTCAGAGCTCCTATTACCGGAACTACCAGGTCAACTGACACCATCAACAAGCAAGCATCATGCAGCTATCCTAGCCAGGAGCAAGTAGCAGCATTGATCAAAGGACGACGATCCATATTCCCTAAGGACTTCACAGGTGCGTCCATGATGGAAGCAGTTGATGAGCTGTACATCCTCCAATGCAGCCCCCCTCAGCTTCCTATCTCTCAGTGGATGAATGGTGGACATAGCAGATTGGTGGTGTGATGGACAATGTAATAGCGCTGGCTGAAGTTGAGCCACATCTCATTGCAACAGGCAAAAGCAATGGGGTTCATTGCATGCCTAGATTCCAAATGCTTAATTGCCAATATGGCCACGTCATTTCACAGCAGCTGCCTGCATCTTGCCAGTCTGGTTTTTTAGGTATTGTTCTCTCTTCTCTCCACCTGCTGTGGCTCTTCCTCCCATTCTGATTCCCCTTATCTCGTGCTGCTCCTCCTTCCTCTTCTGCATCACCAGCACCTACGGTATCGTTTTCTTGTTTTCCTGTCCCTGCCCTGCTGCTTCCAATACTCGCCCTCTCATGTGAGCTTTCAGTGTCCCTGCAGTGCAGTCCAACAGATGCTGTGGCTCTGCCTTCCCCACTCTAATTGCCTCCTATCCGTTGCTGCTCCTCCTTCCTCTTCCCCATCACCACCTTCTATGGTATCTTTTTCCTTGCTGTCCTGTCCCTGACCTGCTGCTTCCAATACTGGCCCTCTCACGTGTGGTCCCACTGTCTCTGAAGCAGTCCAACGGATGCTGACAACTAGCCCTCTAGGCCAAGACAGCCCTTCTTCCTCCACCACTTGCTGGTGCTGCTGGTGTCCCTTCTGGCCTCCACTGCCCCCATCTTGCTGCTGCTGCTACTGGTTCCCCTGGCCACCACCGTTGAACCCTCTCCGCTTGCGTCCCTGTGTGTCCTCCTGCTCCTGTATAAATTCTCCCCTCTCAAGTATGTATGACTACTGCTTAATGCCTGAGAGCTCAGGCAATGGCCCAATTTGCTCTCCCCTACCGAGAGTCACTGTCCTGATGACCCAGCAGAGGTTTTGACAACACATTCACCCCAAGACTATGTAGAGGCAAAGAGACGGCCACTTCTGCTTCCTCTTCTACCTCCAGTTTTCTCACCTCTTGGTGCCGCTGCAGCTGGAACCTCCTCATGTGCCTTGTGCCTCCTCTTCATCTCAGATTTCTCCTGTTTGGGCTGCTCTGTTGTAGGTGCCCTTGTCCTAGTTAAATGCCCCAACAGTTTTGTTACAGGTGTCCTTGTTTTACTTACATGCCCCAACAGATTTGGTGGGCAGCAACCTGGTGAGCAGCAACCTGGGCCGAATATATATTCATATCTATATTTACCATGTACTCCCACCTGTCCACCTGCTGCTGCTGGTGGTCTCTATAACCCGCCGCCCTGTCCTTCCCTTTTGGCTTTATCATGTACCACATGTACATCAATTCCATTCTCTCCATCTCCTGCTCGTTATGCTTTCTCCTCTTCCCCCAGCTCGTCCCCCTGGTGCTGCTAGCTGCTCAAAAAACGAAATGCCTTGTTGTCTGCCTTAGGGCGAAGCTGCTTCTATAACAAACTAGCAAACCGAGAACATAATGTTACAAGTTTACACTAGGCGTTTCGGCCTTTTCGGCCTTCATCAGGTGTTGCTAGCTGCTCGCGATCTCTCCATCCCCACCACTTCTTTCCAGGCATACTGTAATATGCGGCTTCACAAGTATGCTGAGTTGCTTCCCATTCCAAGCTGCTTCTTTGCCGTGTGTCCCCTGTTTCTGATGAAAACAACCAATACATTTTTGCCATAAGCCACATGGCCCTCAAAGTCTACCTGTGTCCATCTCCTGCTCCCTTTGCCTCTGCTCTTTCCCCACCATCTCCCCCTGCTGCTGCTGCTGCTGCTGGCAGTCTCTCCATTCCCATCACCTCTACCTTCCTTCCTGGCATAATCCCTTACACCCATAAGTATATGAACTTGCTCCCCATGGACATATCAAGCTAGCCTGCTTTGGCAAATCAAGCTCAGGCTTGCATGCAGACTGTAGGCCCTGGTGGTGCGGTATTTCCACTTGTGCTGCTTTTTTTGCAGGTGCCCCAGTCCCTGATGAAATGATCCAAAAGATGTTATCAGCAGCCACATGGGCCCCAATTCCTTTTTCTCCACCTCCTGCTGCTGTTGCTTTCTCCCCTTCTCGCACTCGTCCCCCTGCTGCTGCTGCCGCTGGCGCTCTCCATTCCCACCACCTCTACATTCCTTCGTGGCATAACCTCTCACACCCACAAGTACCGTATACTGAGTTGCTCCCTGTTAACATATCAACCTGACCTGCTTTGGCAGATCAAGCTCAGGCTCGCATGCAGACTGTAAACTCTGGCAATTTGATAGCCCCCCTTTGCGCTGCTCCTTTGGCAGGTGCCCCAGTCCCTGATGAAAAGATCCAACAGATGTTATCAGCAGCCACGTGGGCCCCAACACACAAGCTCACTGAACCCTGGCATTTTGTGGTTCTAGGAGGAGCGGCAAAGGAGCAGTTTGAGGAGCTAACATTGCAACTGTGCAAGGAGCGGCTGCCTGCTGAGAAAGCGGAGGCCACTGTGGCAAAGCTTACAAAGAAGAAGGAGAAAATGTGGCCTAAGGTGGGTCTCGAGCAAGTGTCTTGACTTTGGTAAGCCTACTGTCATCACTCTATGCGGCTCATGGTGGGGCGGCCTTAGATGGCCCAAAGTCACATTGATTTTGGGCGGTTCATTATAGACTACTGCTCTGGTTGTAATAGTGCGTTTCCTCAGTATGCAAAAAAGCTGGAGCACTGTCTGCATCGCTCTTTGGGTACTGGTCTCTCTGCATATGCGAGGTAGTTGTCTGGCTGGAGAATTGGGCTAAATTACCCACAATGGCTTCTGTACCAATGCTGCTTCCATTGTTTACAATGCCCGTTGGAGGTTGGGTTCACGTAGTCAAAGCAGGGAGGAGGGGCTTTTGGGTGGGTACGATTAAGGACCTGGGTAAAGCTGGTTGGCTGGTAAGTGTGCCAGGACTTCTGATGACGATTGAAAGCAGAAAGCAGTTAGCAGCCTGTCTGAATACCGGTACTAGGAGCCGACGGGGAGGATTGTTACTCTGCCTGGCAGGTAATCAACCTCATGCTATGCTATGCCACAGGCCTTGCAGCTTTTGCTGTCACAGAAGCAGTGGGCTGGGAATATGGAACAGGGACAGGTAATACGCTGCTGCCTCCTGCCTCTCGCTCCTGTTGTTTTTTTGCTGTCCATTAGCAGCTTCTTGAGGTGAACAATGCTGATCCATGCACACAGACACACTCTATTTCCCCCTTCTCGCTTCTGTCCTTGCTCCTCCTCCTCCCTCTTCCCTCCCTTCTTGTTTTGCAGCCACAGCTATCCACTCCACCTTCTGTTGCATTTTCCTGCTTCCAAAATCAGCCATGCCACCATGCAGTCAGTCCTCCGTGCCCCATTCTGCGCTCCTCCTCACTCATTTGGGTCTTTTCTGCTCCGCGGACACCGCCTGACTTTGCCCATTACTTCTTAAAAATCTGATTCTGTTGCTCTTTTTGTTGCCATGCAGGTCCACTGTTACATCGCCATCTGCTTGAAGCGACATGCTAATGCAGTACCTGAATGGGAGGAGATAGCAGCAGTAGCATCTGCAGTACAGAACCTTTCCCTGACAGCTACAGCCCTAGGGGTGAGTTCAGTGGGGTCCGGGGTTGATGGGTACAGCAGGGTTCAAGGCTCACCATTGGTGTCAAAAAACAGGGACAACTTCTAAGCTTGCACAGCAAGATGTGGTGTATGCTATCTAGGGATTGCCTGGCATTTCTTATAGGTTGTACATGTTTCTCTTACAGCAAGGTCTGTGAATAGGGTGGTGTTCCCATAGGGGAGCCTGGGGTAGATAGAAGCTTATCACGATACAGGAGCAGCAGCATGCTACACTTTTGGTGTAGCATCAGTGCACATAATACCGGCCATCGACTTTAGGGCACAACTCTAGTGGTTTTTTAATACATCTAAGAAGACACAGCCCCCATGCAATGCCATGCTTTTGTTCGGTACTCTTGCTATGGCATATCATGGAAGGCGGGTCTATTGTCACACCTATCTGTGAACATAGCCGATGGTGAATGAAGAGACGATGCTGGAAAGTGTGCTGGAATTGTGAGCTGTCGATGCCAGTTGGTGAGGTCACGCCTCAGCTGTATGTGTCTTTTGAAATGCAGGTGGCTGGCTACTGGAGTAGTTGGCAGGAAGCTGCTCGTGAGGCACCTGAGATGGCTGAGTTCCTTGGTCTGAAGCCTGGTGACAAGTGCCTGGGTGTGTTTGTCACTGGCAGTACAGAGGAAGGGTTTAGCTGTAGACCAGGCTCACGTGCGCCATGGCAGGAGAAGGTAGACTGGAGGCTGTAAGTTGAATGGCAGGGAAGCCACGCATGTCACTCAAAGCGGTTGTCTGGGGCGTCGCAAATGTCACATCTGTTCTGTAGATACATGGAGGAAAGGGCCGCTGTCGCTGGTGGTGAGGTCTGCACTTAAAGAAAGTTTATTGACCCGCAGTTTTGGCGACACACCCATCCACCCAGATAACATAGGCGGGTGGGTAAAATACCCACCCACTTATGTGTTCTGGGCTCCGAATGGTAGTGGGCCTATCTTATATTGCCCCGAGCAAGGCATTAAAACTGCTTGGCTTGCTGCTGACTGGGTCCACCGGTCGGCGCACAGCAAGTCGAAATGGGCTGGCCTGACATACATTGGCCAGCACGGGATCCAGGGTGGGCTGGTGGCAGCCATTGGGCTCTATGCTTTGACAACCTGATGATTAGCCTCTTCAGACAGCTGTGCGATACGTTGTGTCCCGTGGTGCGCAGCAGCAGCTTGCCTATGGAGGGGGGCCAGCTGTTGCTGGGCTGGTCTATAGCACTCCATGCTTGTGGCCAGCCATTATGGTTGATGCAACTTTCTCTTTGATGCTATTTGTGGACTGGCATTGGAGGACTGCTGTGTCCCATCATCCGCACCTGCCTGCAATCACTAGGAGCGTTGCCTTGGCATCTCAGGGATTGATTCGGCCACATGCATTCCATGTTGGTTGGGTCTGGTTGCATATATCCCTCTGTGGTTGAGTCCTTTGCATGGTTCTTGTACATCTCCAGCCCGTGGTAATCGTCATTGTTTGCCATGCCATTGCAACCGATGGAGGAGTGGGTGGTGTTCTTGATCATGGGCTCTGTGTCGATAGGAGCGTTGCCTTAACTTTGAGGGATTGATTCGGCCACATTCCATGGTGGTTGGGTCTGGTTGCATATATCCCTCTGTGGTTGAGTCCTTTGCATGGTTCTTGTACATCTCCAGCCCGTGGTAATCGTCATTGTTTGCCATGCCATTGCAACAGATGGAGGAGTGGGTGGTGTTCTTGATCATGGGCTCTGTCTTGCCTGGATACATGTTTCGGTATCAGTACTGCTTGGTTGGTGGTCTGGAAGCCATTGTGTTTGGATCCATCCGATGGTGTGTTTGGTCGTTTCGACCTAGCAGCCCTTTGCAGTTGCCACACCTTAAATGTTTGTTGTTGTTGTTGTTGTTGTTGTTGTTGTTGTTGTTGTTGTTGTTGTTGTATATTAGGTAAGGGTCCACTTCCCTTCTCTGCGTAGTTCTCTCTCGTATGGGTTTCCCAAGCATACAGCAGTTTGGTTATAAATCATATGTTTGTCTTTTCCAGCGCAAAGAGTTCTTGAAGGAGGTCTGGCATGTGACTGATGTCTGGAAGGAGACTGCTGGTCAGGTGAATGACTTGAAGATTTAGGAAGACGGGAGGGGAAGTGGGGAATTGACGAGCCAAGGCATATATTGTGCTAAGAACTGGTGGTTGACCTCGTTACGGTGGGGTCAATTCCTTTTGTTGTAAGCTTGTAGGCGTGGAACGAGCGTAGATGTCACGAGGTCTGGTCTGTGCCGTCCCGGATTACACGGGCTGTGAGCAAACCCAACGGCACCGCAGCATACCGGCTTCCTTCACTACTATGTCTCAAGCAAAATGTATATTTCACAAAATTAGTGAGGCATTACTTCCTGACCCAGGAGCTTAGCGGATCCGTAGTATCGGCGTGACCCGTCGCTTTCGCGGACCATGCCATATGGCAGAGTGCCCGACATTAGTTCCCTTAACTTGGTGCATCGTTCCCCCCTGATGTATGACCTATTAAAAGTTGACCACCGATGTCATACGCTCTATGGTATAGTGGCCGGATGGAGAGAACTTAGACGCTAGCCGTTTAGGACCACTCAATCCAATCTTCTTACTCAACGTACACTCATAATGATCCTCATGTACCACTTTGAGGCAACGCAATGATTTTACAAATGCTACGCTGCAGATTTTAAAGGCCTGGGTGTCGCGATAAATACATTGGGGTAACATAGGATGGAGGTTGCTGGTTGCTTGTAACAAAACAGGGAAGCTGGCAGCAGCCCCACTTCCAGCTGAAGAGTCGGCAGCAAGTGCTATGATGGTCACCTGCAGTATGGGAGGTTGAATACAGGTAATCAAAGTAGGGGATAGTGCGGACGAGAAAGCAGGGTCTGTCATGCAGTGCTGAAAGCAAGATAAGCAGGGTGCAGCGAACGACTGAAGCAGGTAGGTTGCCACGACCACCCTAAACCTAGAAATTTCCCTGTGAGCTGATTGATGAGCAGCTTGAGCTGGAGCTTGAAAGGCTGACAGATGTGCTGAAAAGCTGCAGTACCGCCCGGAGCAAGTTCTAGGTAACATGCATCTATTATTAAGGTGGTGATTGTAAAGCCTCAAGTAACATGGAAAGAATAGATTTCATTGCCTGCCTGGCTGTCACACCGCTGCTGTAAGGCCGCCGAGGACAGATGAGTAACTACGCCACCTGCACGCTAGCTTTTCTTCTTCTTCTTCTTACACTTGATGAATTCGAAATGGCCATAGCTTTTGGCCAATTGCCAGCTTACATACCTGCAGAGCTACTTGGGCACCTAGTTTGCACAATGCTGGCTGGTTTGGAGCTTACGTACAGGTAGTCAAGGCCCGACAGAGCATGCACAAGAATGACAGCCGAGGGCCGTGTCAAGCACTGCTTAGGCAGGGCAAAGCAGGATGCAGCAAACAAATCAAGTTGCTACCACCTGCAAACTAGTTTTCAAATCATTGATCCTGAGAGCTGATTCAATCGCTGAAATGGCTGTCAGGTCTGCTGCAATGGCTGTCAGATCCGTCTGCTGCTGTGTGACAGAAGCCGTCTGCTTCAAGCATGCATTTCCAGGTTTGCATATTTGCCTGCAGAAGTCCGATTCAAGCGGTCTGGGTCATATTGCCTCTGCATCCATCACCAAGGCCACACATACATATATTTACACAGGAGTCAGTAGGAAAGCACACCCATGGCGCCCCTTATCAGAACTTACTTACATCACACTAGACACCCTTAATACTCTCTGGAAGGAATTTTCCACATGACCTTACCAGGATTTGGAGCGCAACCATCATTCAGAATGCGCCATTCCAACAGTAGCAGACCCCCATTTGCACAGTGCAATGTGGCTTCAGCTGATTCAATGTTGCCTTCATCCAAAATGCAAAGCATGGTGCACAAGCTGGATGACCCAAGGTGGCCAAGGCAGCTGACACCAAGGTTGCTACTAATCTACTGCCTCACCCAGTTAACCAGGCCAAAGCAGGTTTCTGTGAAAAAATGTTAGTGCTTTCCTGTGGCACTCAGGTACAAGAGTCCAAAGCCTCAGTTCCCCAAAAGACATTGACATATTCAACAATGCAGCTATTGCAGGTTATCAAGAATGCCAGCTCTCAACTCCAATCCCACCAGCAGCCATCTCATAGCACTGAGTGAGGACCAGGGGTTGCTCAACCCCAACGTTCAAGCAGCGTACTGCATCCTTAGCATGCACACAATGACAGTTGATCAATCAAGCCCATTATACTCCTGTCTTCTCCAGTATTGTGAGATTAAATGCTCACATCCAGTGGTAATAGATGAGAGGAGCTAATTTGCTCCTAACCAAGGGACCATCCGACGTGCATGGCTATGTCCTGGGAAGATTTCCATAATCCAGATGCAAGAAGCTGCTCATCTGAAATCTGATACCGCAAAACTTTACTCAGAGCAACATGAGCCTATCTGTCAGAAAAGGCTCTCGGCAGTTTCAAAGCACGGTTGGTGGCGAAGCAAGCCTCCCACCAATCAGCCAAAATGTAGCCATTGAGACTGTGCAAGGATAGCATAAACACCTCATCCTAAATATCTCTATGGGGCCAAAAAACCACCCGTTCAGTATCAGATAGTAAGGCTACCAGCCGTTGGTCAACCAGAGCAAGGCGGCCACGATAGTATGTTAACTGTCCTCCTTACTGAGCTCAGCAAAATCAGACCAGGCAGGAACCAAATACGAGGGTTGAGACTGCCATGTCGTCAACCAGCAAACAGTTCACATGCTACCAACACAAGCTGATGGGCCTCAATAATATGCCCCATTAAACACAGGTATCCGTTGCAGATTAGCACAAAACAAGAGCGGTGTGACATGCCCTGATTTACCCTTGTAGACCTTCAATAATGTCAGTGAATTCAAAGGAAAGCACACAATCATGCCAAGCATATGAAGTGCAGCTACAGCAAGACCTTGACCAAGACCTGGATGAGACCCCACAATAGCACCATTGGTAGTAGCTTCCTGAAGCGCGTATCGCAGCTCGTGCAGCAGCAGGCAGTGGTTTAGCTGCATAGGTGGCTCATGGCAGCACTAGACCAGCAGAGCAGGTCCATGACCACCCTATGCATAGTTGATGCACACAGGGATAGCCTGCAATGTGCAGGCACAGCCGTCCCCAGTTATGGGGGTCACATCACATATGCCAGCGTTTTCAATTTCGCTGTCAGCACCTGCCACACCAGTAACAAACTTGGCGTAGACCTCGCCGTTAAGCCCAGTTTGGATACGGCTCTCGACGACGCTACCAACTGAGGCAGCAAGCAGAACCAGCATGTCAGCAGTGACAGTAGTGCCGGTAGTGGTGCAGGTAACCTTGATGGTGCTTCCAGTCAGGTAGTTGCTAGCACCACAGGACCCAGTTGCCTCAAATACCAGGGCGGCTGAACCACCTGTGATGCCAGTACTGCCGGGGGTGCCAGCAACCGAAGAGCCAGACAGCTCGAGCCCCAGATTGCTAACACCGGAGTCAGCACCGTATAGAGCGTTGGAGATCCTGTTCAGCACCGCAGGTAAGAAAGCACCAGTAGCAGTAGTAGCAGTACCGGTAGGTGCAGGGAAGACGACATTCAGCAGACTGGTCAGGCCTTCAGCTGAAGCCCAGTACAGCTTTGTGGCCAGGGCAGCAGCACCATAGTCCGCGCCATACAGGGCGTTGGAGATCCTGTTCAGCACCGCAGGTAGGAAAGCACCAGTAGCAGTAGTAGCGGTACCGGTAGGTGCAGGGAAGACGACATCCAGCAGACTGGTCAGACCTTCAGCCGCAGCCCCGTACAGCTTTGTGGCCAGGGAGGCAGCACCAGAGTCAGCACCATACAGGGCGTTGGAGATCCTGTTCAGCACCGCAGGTAAGAAAGCACCAGTAGCAGTAGTAGCGGTACCGGTAGGTGCAGGGAAGACGACATCTATCCAGCAGACTGGTCAGACCTTCAGCCGCAGCCCCGTACACTCAGCTTTGTGGCCATGGCGGCAGCACCAGAGTCAGCACCATACAGGGCGTTGGATATTCTGTTCAGCACCCCAGGTAAGAAAGCACCAGTAGCAGTAGTAGCAGTACCGGTAGGTGCAGGGAAGACGACATTCAGCATACTGGTCAGGCCGGCAGTCGCAGCCCCGTACAGTCCCAGCGCCACTGAGTTGGAAGCAGTTGCTGATCGCCTTATACCATCACCGATATTGTTGTAGTAAAAGGCACACCTGCAAAGCGCACATGATACAATATGATCAGCTCTGGTACACTGTTTGGCGAGCTGTATGGACCATGGTCAACTGGGAGTTCCGCTGAAGGCCCTTAACACTACCTCCAGTCCCCGGGTAGCTCAGTTGGTTAGAGCACCGGATTCACATCCGTGAAGTCGCAGGTTCGATCCCTGCCCCGGGTACAAATCGTCAGATCTTCGAAGCGACCGCGATAGGATGCGGCTATGGCGCAGTTGGTTAGCGCGCTGCCTTAGGATGGCAAGCTTCTAGCAGGCGTGGGTTCAATTCCCGTTGTCGGCAAGATTTGGCACCTTATGCGAGGAATGGTGCGGATTCAAGTCCCGCTACCGTCGCTAGGTGGAAAGTCGTCTACTGGGTCCGATCCCCAGGCTCTTCCATCGAAGAACGCACCTGACCGGAATTTCGGACGGTTTACATGGTACTGTGGGGTCATGGCCACAGGCTCCCTTGAGAAAGGAGAGGTGCGGCCCGGCATTGAATCCCGGGAAAAACAGGAAATAAGGGCTCCCTCTGGGAGGGAAAGGAATCCTAGGAGAAGGACCATATGGTTAAAATGCAGTGTGGTTCAGTGTGCTGCACAACCAAAGTCACTAACCCTGGCCCGGGGTGGGCATGGGAAACTAGACCCTAGGGGACACAGTTTCCCAGTGGACATGGTAAGAAGGTGGCATGCTACGGCAAGACCCCTCTTTCCTTAAGCCTACGCAGGCATTCCCATGGCCTTGCGTCCCTTTCTTTCTACTACCTCCAGTGCACATCCTTGAGCACTCATAGCCACCATTAATACCAAGTACTTATAGGTCAACAGAACACCGATGGCCAGTGAATGCACGCCTACGAGTCATATTGATCTGTATCTATGATCCTTAGGGCCTTTTTCAATTGCAAGTACCCAGCAATTGTTCTTTATTTGTAACCCACAGTATCCACACACTATGATAGAAAATTAAACAACACTGTTATGTTGCATTGTGATTTATCCCTGAAATGAATGTGCCGCGGCATCATCTTAACTAGATTTTAATCCAAGTAGCATCATACAAAGATGGATTTCAGATTTTCACCCATGGATCTTAGTTACATGTATAGCCACAATCAAATCTCTGCATCTTAGACAGAGCAGGCTTGCTCCCTGAGCCTAAAGGGCGGAAGTCGGCGTACTTACTGGACAGTGTATGTGCTTCCGGCTGTGCCACAAGTAGTCGTACTTGCCCTGCTTGTTAAGTGAGTTGGAGCTGGACTTTGCCCATGTTTCAGAGGAGCTGGAGCTGGAGGCCGTTTAACTGCGAGCAGAATTGCGAGCAGACTCCTGCCACTAGAGCCAGCGCTCACGCCCGCGATACACAGGAGGCATACAATACCACAAAGGAGGGCACGACGTCCTGTACAGAATTGGAGCAAGCGGCAGGTAAGGTTAACTTCTTTGGCATTACAGCGAAAGAACAAGCGAGTGAGTTAGCAAATGCATGGCCAGTGACGGCATGACATGACGGTATGAGATCAGTAGCAAAGGCAGCCGCTGCTCTGACCCGTTACAGACTACTGCGCTCTAACTGCCGTCTTTCGGATGCCTACTCTTGATATATTATTGAACCCACGCACCATGCATCAACCGGCTGGCTCCGAGGCAATGATCACGGCTGTATGATTGATACGCCCCTTCCTACATTTTAAGTGGGAATGGAGCTCACTCCCCTCCTTGCGTAGCGCTTTTACCTCTCTCGCACAGCTGTACGTATGCTACGTAGCACCTCAGCGAACATGCATGACCCGACACTTGCTTGACCCGACGCTGCTACCCACAGCATGAGTGCTAGCGTGCCTGTATGTATGAATGATAAATGGCAGCTGCTACAGTTCAGGCTGCCGGCACGTCATCACTCACCTTCCATACTGGTTGAGTAGTTTAGTTGCTTCAAAGGTTCACAGTGAAGTCTGAGCCCTGGCTGGGAGCGGTTGGCATAGTCTGGATAGATGACTGGGCAGTATGGCCTGATGGTGCAGCCACTTCGGAGATGTCCTCACTTATGTATTGCTTGAGGGGACGCAAATTGTCAGCACCTTTGTTAAAGTGACATGTTCCCTGAGTGCCTGGTCATCACACTACCTTAGTTAAAGTTACTTTTGTTAAAGTTACCTTTGTTAAAGTGACCCAGTTGGCGTCCAGTCCCTGTGCTAATGCCTAGCCTACTATCATCTTTCAGATTAGCCTTACTATGTCGGCATGTAGGACACTGCTATGGTCTGTCGACGAAGCAACCTTGAGAGCAAAGCAGTGAATGGCCTAGTCAGGAACCACCCATACAAGTCCTAGTATGTGCATTCCCTCTTTAATGGGCAAGCCTCATAACCTCTTGGTGGCAGAAAAAATTCCAGTGTTGTGATCTGCAGGCTTCCTGTGGCATTTCCAGTTCGGTAGCACGACAACGGACAAAGTCACACGGCGCTCCTGCCAGGCTATCTATCCGTGTTCCTTGGCATTATTGCTTCTCATAAAGAAGGCCTTTACTTTCTCAGCTGTACGGTATCTTGCTTAAGGCGTTTGCTTCGCTCAGCAGACGGCAAACTGAGGCACATCAGCAATCACGAGGGCTGCATCTCGATAGCTGGCAGACATAACGCCACAGTCGACATTCAGCGTTTGCAATTGCAGCAACGCTCACTACCTGAACGCATGGCTGTCAAAGGTATGCTTCATGGGGAGATGCTGGCATACGGGCGACATATGAGTGAAGCAGCTCCTGGTCACGCATGCACGGGCAGCGGCGCCACAGACAGAGCTGTTGCTTCACTCGGCACATGCACATATATGTATATATATTTGCTGAGGTAAAAGTGCCTGTTCTGTTTACTGCCTGAGTGTCTGCCGTGGTTAGAGAGGACAACGCACAGTTAACCCCACTTAGTACTCTTCCTCACTGAAGAAGGAATTCCTTCGCTCCTGTGGATTTGGATCGTCTTCGCGATATGCATCCGCGAAGGGGCTGCTCAATGCACGATATCTGGGACGACTTACCAAGCAGCGTAAGTTGTCCGTCCTTGACTGTAGACCGGGCCTCAATGCTGCCTTGCTCTGGGCAGATCACAGACTATGGTATATGGCGGGCAGCCTGGGCACTCACCGAAATGGGTGCGCAATACCCTAATGCGCACACAACATGGAAATGGACGATCGACAGCTGATTTGGGGGTGGATTTGGGTGGTGCAGGCGTCGCACCAAAGATTGTGGAGCACGTCGTCACATCGCCTCCCTTCTCTAGTAGCGCTTGTATTGCCCGAGCACTTCTAGGCAAATGCTAGCAAAGAAGTGCATAGTTTAAAAGCCCGCAGCGCGTTGCTTGGTCTCATGCCCAGCCACAGCAGGCCATAAATCTCTGGTGATCATGTAGCCTTGCCAAATGGATATGGAAGACGTCGTAGACATGATGTACACTACTCACTCAATGCAATGAAATGATCCGCGATTATGTTCAGGGACCATCGTAACTGCCGCCCATTGTTCTAACGTCCTGAAGCCGGTTCCACAACCTCCTCTGGAACCAGAACTAGACTTGAACAAGGCCTCTGGAACCAAAATTTTCTGGGGGAGACCATGCCATGTCGATGCGCAGCATGGACCCAAGCAGGAGGCGGGGGTCCAGGGGGGAGGAACAGCCCCCCTGGTGGGGTCTGGGGCGAAGCCCCAGAAGCCAGCGATGATTTGTACTTATTACAACCAATTGTACAATGGAAAATGCTATTCTTGCACTCAGTTGAGCACTCTACACTTTGTAATAAACTTGCTGGAACCAGCATGTGACATGTTGGCCAGAGGGTGGCCCAAGGCTGGAACCAGGAACTGACATGTTTGGCATCGCTGGAACCGCGGAACTGAGCACATTTTGCCCTGGAACCGGAACCTGGAACCGGCTTCAGGACGGTATTGTTCGAGCGCCACAGTGCCTCAGCAAGTGCATTCTTTCGCTGTCAACAAGATTAACCTCAGGACGTGGCAAAGTTGTGAAAGCAGTATCAGTGCTAGCGAGCATCCGTCTTACTACGTCCACATATACCAACATGGAAGCTGCACAGGGTCCAGAGCGAACACCAGATTCGAACGAGTTTGAGATCTTGGAGGCAGGTTACGTGGCTTTCGGCAACATCAAGTCAGTAGCTGAGCTGAAAGCCGGAGCCAGCTTTACGTATAGCATTGGGGAGATGTGCTGGCACGTGTCCATGTGGCCCCAGGTATGTGTCTTGCATCTTTATGAACTGATGTGATAGGTTCCCAGTGCAGTTCCTAAATATGATTGGTTGTATAAATTGCATAGGTACCCTTACTAGCTGGGTTGCTGTCTTTGCAGTGCCTCTGCAGTTGTCTTGCAGAGGCCAGTGCTCTGGCTCCTGTTCTCATTTCTGTCGGTTCTCTTTGCGTTTGTAGGGGACTGCATTAGATTTCAACGCCATGGCCCAAAACATCATAGCAAGCAGGGGTACGGGCTTGCCATCAGACAGCAGGCTGCTGAACAAGCTGTCAAGCAGCTTACGATCCAACATGGCTGCCTATGATGTGGATCGCTTCCTCAAGTCAGGTAATGTTACAGGGGCTGAGAGCCTCTGTTCTAGTTGCCCTTATTGCCGGAGTCTTGCCATTGAGCACAGCTGTGTGGATGCCACTTCATCATGCCATGCGGGTATGTGATGGATGTGTTTTTTTGTCTTTGCCCACTGATGCGCAGTCTCTGTCCTGACCTGCAGGATTAGCAGCCAAACATCCAGGAGGCAAAGCAGCTGCTGGTGCCTCTAGCAATGTCAGCGAGCAAGGACAGTCAGGCATGGCAGGCCCAGTGCCCCAAAAGCGCAATGCGCCAGCTTCTGGAGATTCATGCGCGGCTGGGGATGGTGCTCCTGCAGGCGATCAGCAGTGCCCAGCTCGCAAGAGGAGGCAGATGTCCCAACCCACAATCTATGCGCACCAGATACCAGCACCGGTATGCACGCCTTCTACTGCTTACCTGCTGCTCGATCCAGCCAGGGGAAAGGCATGTCTGTCTGAAAGACGGGATCAACTCCACCTAGACCGCCTGCTGAAGCCGACGGCTTTGGTGGGAAAGCAGCTTGCTCAATGGCTGCAGGATCTCCTGGGGCTCTTGGAGAAGTGCTGGTCGAGGCAGGCAGGAGGTCATTGTACTCCTTTATGACACCCTTGAGCCGCTTGAGAGCGGTCCTGGCTTGGCCAGATGTGCGTGTCTTCTGCTTGGCACATTCTGCAAAGAAAAAGACATACCGATTGTGGTGCACAGTAAGCCGACCGCAGTGCAAACTGCTACAACTACGTGCTGGGATATCTATGAAATTGTAAACATGGCTTGAAGTCACCAAGCAGACGATATAGATGCCATGAGGACATGTTGAAGGAACCCAACCTCTATTGTGCGGTTGCCTCGCATGTCAAGCACATCCAATGGAAGGGCGTGAATCTCACGTAGATGATTTATTCACAAAGTTCACAGGAGACCGCCCTAGTAGCCCCAAATTGCAAGTCTGCCCAGCACCCAAGTGAAGCTCAAGAGAGAAAATAATATGGGGCTTTGCCTTGGTAAGGGTCACAACCAGCTACAGTCCGTTGTGTGTTTGAGAACATTGCCTGACAGCTATCCCGACAGCTGCTGCTGTCCGTTGTACTTGACAGTAAAGGCCATAGATGTGGGCCACCTCTGCTTCTATGACCCTTTCATAGTGCTGCAGCCGTTGCTCCACTACCTCAGCCATGCCGTCCTGAAGTGCGCCACCCTGATCAGGAAGGGGCAACCCCTGTGCCCTCAGCTTGCTCGCAATTTGCCGCAGCCTGGATCACAGCAGGGTCAGGCCCCACAATTGCAGCAGATTAATCCCTGGCAAAAAGAGGGTGTGCTTGCCCTGAAGCACTGATATCTACTGACCAAAACAAACAATTGCCTGAACGGTGACCACAGCACTCTTCTTGATATGAGCAGAAAGCTGAGCCTTTACAGGAGCAGTGTAATCCAATGCCAGGCCAAGTGTGAGTGGAGTCAGAAGTGACAGTGCAACTGCTAAGCAAATAACTGAGGATCGACAGCTGGGGTTCCACAATGCCCCTGCTATCAATGTGCAATTCGGAAACCTTTTTCCCAAGTCACCTCACCTCTCCTGAAGCTTGGGGATGCTGGATACCAGGTCCTTGGCAGTTGTGTGCACCTCAGCTAGTTGCTTGTTGACAGGGGCACATATGAGCGCCTCCTGTTGGTTCCGCTTCTGCTCCTCAGCATTCACACCAACAAACATCTGCAGCCGCTGGGCTTGGTCCAACTCCAGCTTAGTAGTGATGTAGGTAATGATCATGTCGTCATGGCCACTGGCACACCGGTTCATCTCAGCTGCAACATGCACAACATGGAACATGCGGTTAGCAATGCCCTGCTTGAAAAGCACAATAGAGCACGGCTCAAGCACATGTAGGCAGTGCCTCTACTTATAACAGGTACAGCAGAGGGGCAGCTACGTTGGCACCTGGTAGTCCAGTACGATTAGGACATGAATGGAGAAGGGCAAGCATGCTTACAAAAGCTTATGAAATGTATCCATGAATAAAATTCAGCCTGGGATTGGCTGTGAGCTTGAAGCATGCAACTTTCATGCGAGAATGCACTATGAGAGCATTCTGCTACAAACCCAAGGAAAAATAGCAGCACACCTGCTGCTAGTTGCTTGAGCTCTGAAAGCATCCTATGGAATGTCGCATCAGAGGCTACGAGGTTGTCCCGTGGAAAGATTGCACCAGCCTTGTCATCTAGTTGCAGCTCAGTCTGCTGCAGCTTCTTGGTCACATCAGCATGCCTACAGGGCACACAGACATGGTCCATCTCTAAGACGAAAAGTACTACGTGACAGGGCACAGAGACCCCAGGTTAGGCTACAAAAAGACTGAGCATTCTGTGACCACACTGCTGCCCAATTGGGCAACAATCTAGTTTGACATAGTAAGAAGAGTTGTATACAGAAGGTATGCTTAGGTGTGCATGAAAAATATGTGTATGGTGGGTACGTACTAGATCCATATGAGAGTGCAAATGTGACATGGTGACTTATTTTTCGTTATTGGTACCTTTTGGCTAGATAGGCAGCCATCCCCTGCCGCTTGGTCTCTGCCCAGTCTTCACCACTGTGGGTTAGGGTGTCCTCACTCTGCTCCAGTGCCATGGTCTTCACCATCTGAGCACGGGCGGACTCATGACTGAAATACAGCTCAGCCTGTTCGCCGACACCGTAAGCACTGCCATCTCGATACAGCCCACTACACAGTATCTGCAGCACAGTAGCGGACAGGACAAGCATTAAACATGCACTGTAAACACTCACCATGCATTAATGAATTGATCCACTGATTTATTGCTTAATCGTTTAATGGACTGAATCATTCGGAATGATGGAGAGTCGTACAGCTAGAACAGAACTGGCCTTAGGCAGCAGCAGTTACCTGACACCAGAGGGAATGTCCTCGCCCATGTACTTCAGCCAAGACATGCTGGGCAGTGCAGGGTTGTCCAAAGACCTCCTTTGCTAGCCCAGCCCCAGGATGCTCTGCAGTGCAACTAGCCACTTTGCTTGCTGCATTGGGGAGCCATGTGCTGTGCTTGCAGCCTATGTCCTGGTAGATGAACTTGACGCCAGCACGGTAAAACTTCTTTCCACAAAGGAAAGCTGCATAGGCGTACTTTTCGCCAGTTCGGATCATGTTCACCGCAGCCTGTGGGATAACGTGCCTGCAAACACCTGCACAAACCAAGAGGTGATCTCAGCACATAAACCCCTACACCTACAAGCAGCAGCCCTCCACAATGCATCTTCTGCTGAAGGAACTCAAGCTGTTCTCACCAAAGACCCTCCCAGTGCACAGTTTGCTGCCCCCTTTGACAGCTGCACCAGCACTTGTAGCTGCTCTCCACAAGCCGCCGCATCTGGCATCAACCTACAGAGATGACAAAGTAAGCGCTGCTAAATGCAGACCCTTTGCATGCCACTTGAATTGCACTGAGTTGGCAACAGGCCACATGGAGCATACCTGCCCTGAGGAGCCTGTAGCAATGTCCACAAACTCCACGACACGCTGCACATCTTCATCAGCATAGAAGAGCTCTCCACGGGTTGTGGGCTGGCTGAGGCCTTGTCCCTGTTTCCTGTCCCACACAAACAGCTTGTGGTTCCCATCAATGTGGACAGCATGAGGAGAATCCCCACACGCAAGGCAATCAAGGCTTCTTATGTCCATTGCCTGTTGCAGTCTCGCCATGCGCGCAAGCCTGAACTCATTGTAGGCCTTCTGGAAAGACGCACCATCAATGCTCCCCCCCTGCACCATAGAGGTTAAATCAATGGATCAATTGTGTACCATGGCCTACCATTGGATGCGGGACATGCTTACCTTCCCACCATACTGCAGGTCACCAGCAGCCACCGTGGTCAGGAAGGCACCCCTGCTGACCCTTGGAGCCTTGGCTGTCAGTGCTTGGTATTGGAGAAGCAGCCGCTCATCTATGACTCGGCAGATCTGAGATAGAATGCCATGGCAGCTGCAAGAGGCTGGGAGAAGGTTTGCTTAGCATTAGCTTAAGATAGACTCAACCTAACCTTTGTTACTGATGTGGGCCACAGTCCAATGCTAACAAACTCCTCAATGCCCTGCCACATCACGTGTCCACAGCCGACGCAGCCATATCCTGCCTTGAAGAAGTCAAGCTGCCCTGCAGATGTGGACGCAAACAATGTCAAGTGTGCACATGAATGAAACGGTGCCAGTAGATTAAGCAATAGAATCTTGTACTCTCAACAGAATGGCTTACAAGGCTCACAAGCTACAGACACTTCCCATTAAGTAGCCTGCATAGGTATAAAACAGCATGCAGGCCCAGGCCAGGACTACCTACCATGAAGGACATGCTTAAGTGGCTTATAAGCACTGGGCAGAGAAGCCCATGAAGTGCCCTTGCAGCAGCTACATATCGTGCCAGGCATCAAAGGAACTGGGAAGTACAGGCCTGGCAGCACAATGAGGAGATCAACTCGTTAGCAAGAGACGAACACGTGTTAACAAGCTGACATGCGGTGTTGATTGCAACTTACACCTCTGCTCGCGAGCACCGGCTGCTGTGATAAAGGTGGTAGGAGGCAGACTCTCATAGAAGCCATGACCCCAGGTTTGCCTTCTGTGAAAGTGCGCATAGGTATGCTGCTTGACATCACAGTCATAGCAAAGGAGCGTTTGGCAACCCTGCAGGAATGGGCCTATCAGCATGTGTGTCCATAATTGCAGCTGAAGTTTCAAGGTACTGTAAGGTTACCGAGCAATCCAGGCATCTGGTGACTGCCAGATGGCTACTCTCAGCCCCACAACAGCTGCACATGCTGTTTGGAGGTGGCACAGCATACCTAGCAACGTACGCTGCAAAAGTAGGGGGCCGTTTTTCTCTGTAAGAAGTCTGTAACCGTTGCTGCTTTTGGACGTGACTGCTAGCGCCTCCTGTGTGCTGAGTGTGAGGCTGACCTCCCAATGCCTCTGCAGCAAGGGCAATCTCTGCAGCGAGGATCTCGTCCTCAAGCTCCTGCTGCTGCTGCTGGTGCTGCCAGCTGCAATGGTCTGGATCATTACTAGGTTCTGGCAGCTGTTCAAACATGTTGGGACCTTGGAGCTCGGCTGATTGTGATTGCTGCTGCAAATGCTCTCTATCAAGTGCATCTTGCTGCTGCTGCTGCTGCTGCTCCTGCTGATGGCAGCCTGCCTGCTGTGGCAACCTGCTCGATTGCGCTGCTCGTCTACGGGGCAGGCTTGTACGACTTGAACGTTCGTTCGGAACGCGCCCAAGGCTTGCTTTCTGGAGCCGTGTAGGTCCTCGTCCACGCTGGGCGTCTGCATGCTCAAGCTGTGGGGCTTCACCCTGCAGATCGAGAAGCTGCGCTTCGCCGAATATAAGGGCCTCAATATCATCGAGCTGTGTGTCCATGGTGGTTGGATTGAGGCTTGTAGCCGTAACTTTTGGGAAAAGAATGCACACGGCATGGCCCGGTTGTGCGACTATTTCCTGCACTTCCGTGCCTTTTAATACTATTGCCAGTTGCAACAGAGCTTCTTAAAGCGAGTAGTAATTGGAACAGTTAATCATGGCCAGTAGACGTAGAGCAGTCTACTAGTCCTGGCGCATGGAACCAGTTTAGGTATTTGCATTTGCTCGTTGGGCACACGTAGGGAACACCTCTACTAAGCGACACATGTTTGCATATGGTCGTGAACGCGAGGCATGCTCGGATTGAAGTGTAGCTTGAAACCTCCCTGGGGCACCACCCAAATCCACCCCCAAATCAGCTGTCGATCGTCCATTTCCATGTTGTGTGCGCATTAGGGTATTGCGCACCCATTTCGGTGAGTGCCCAGGCTGCCCAGGGTATATAGAACATAGACCATCCTATTTCTTGCTGCTAGGTAATACAGCTTACGTATGGCCCTGCTGTGCTGCTTTAACACAAGCTGCTGGGTCTGATAAGGGGTCCTATGTCCAATCAACGGCCCTCAGACCTCCCAGCCCCGGCTCTGCTCAGGCGGGAACCCTGCCCATGAATGCATGATCCTGGCTTGAGGGCCGACCTAGGTTCCCCTGTACAACAAATAGCACTGTCTCTTAGCAATTGCCTTGTGAACCACTCTGCTCCAGCAGTCAGGTGATGGTGCGCTACCATAAAATGAAGGTCTCGTCGCGAGAAACAACTCCTATGAACTCGTATACAACAAGGGGAAAGGCCAGGCCAGGCAATGGAGTAGGTAGTTTCAAATCTGATCAAAACGTGACTGTGCCTAGTTGTCCAGATCCAGCTAGGTTATTACACTGCCTTAGCCACGTTCACCTTCCTCTGCCTGTCCCTGCAAAATGACCAGCTGATGCTCGTCTCTCCGTGATCTTGCAATAATCCTGGACCAACAGCAGCATGTATATCACGTATGTAGAAACTCGAAGCAGATGCATGCATACATGTAAATGGCCCTCAGCTGCACGCTTGTGCCATTAGCCAGCTCATACAACCTCAAACTGTTTTGCACGGCCCGGAGGGCTGTGCAGTGGTCTCTCTTAACATGCTATTTTGCTAAATGCTGTCTGAAAGCTTGTCACATGAATGCTGCCCCTACAGGTGCACCAACTACTATCGAAACATCGCAGACGGTATCCGCACTGTGTCGGCTGCAACCAACAACATTGCACAAGGACTGACTAACACAGCCTTCACGTCAACCCTGATCAGGGGAAGTGCTCAGCAATCCCTTGTAACACATATTTGGCCCACTACAGGCACTACCGGAGTGTACGGTCTGAGTACAACAGCCCTGAACCGCTTGTTTTCCTTCACGGCCAATGGCCTATTCCCAACAACGGCCACCACTGGAGTGGATTCTTCAGTTTGGGAACCTCTGTCTATAACAGGCTGGCAGCAGTCCTATTTCCAGCAACGGGCACCACTGGCTTTTTCAGCTTGCCCGCAGCGATCGTGAACAGGGTGACGCAAACCTTGTATGGGGCAAACTCTGGTTTGACCAACTTGGCAAGCACCCTATTCCCTTCTTCAGGCAGTACAGGCTTTTACGGCCTTACTTCCGCCCAGCAGCTTCGATTGTCCAACTTCGTATCTACAACCCAGCAGATAATCTTCCCTGTCGCGGGGAATACTGGGATATATGGCCTGACCACTGCTGCCTATACCAGGCTGTATAACTTCTTGGCTCAAGGCCTCTACAGTGCTGACGCTGGCATTGCGAACTTAACACAGGCTGTCTTGCCAGTCACGGGGAATACTGGGATTTATGGCCTAACCACTGGTGCGTATACCAGGCTGTATGACTTCTTTGCTCAAGCCCTTTACGGTGCCGATGTCGGCATTGCCAAATTGACGCAGGCTGTCTTTCCTCTCACGGGGGCTGTTGGCATATATGGCCTGCAGGCTAATGCGTCTGCTAGGTTCAACAATTTCATGGCTGAAGGGCTGTATGGTGCTAATGCTAGTGGCATTGCCAACTTGGTGCAGCGTGTGTATTCCAATGCACCCACAGCTCAGGTTGCTACAACAGTGGCTTCAGCAGCAGCTGCTTCTGCCGAGGGAGCAGTACCCACCAATCAGGATGTTTTACAAGGTGTGGCAGGAGGGGTGGCAAGTGCCGACGAGCTGGCTTTGGTCCAAGCTGTGCTTGCAAACAGTGTGGAAGGGAGGCCTGGCATACAGGAAAAGGCCATTATCAACGGGGAGAGCTTCTGGACTGTCACTGCAGGATGTGCTAATGGTGTTTTCCTGACGGGGGGCTTTTATGAAGTGAGTTGTACCGCAAGCACTGTGTCTGCCCTTGGTACGCCCCCAAATGCTGCACGGCTGTTGGAATTGGCTTCTCACATTGTAGGTCTCACCTCTGCTGGTATAATTACTGGGAAGACCGTTGTGTCTGGGGGTGTTTACACGGCAGAAAGTGCCAAAGTCATTGCTACGGCTGTTGGTAGCACCGACCCAAATCTGGACTACTATGGCCCTATTATTGCCCCTCAATGCTAGCTTGTCAGTGCTGCCTGCACAGCCTCTGGCTTGCCCACCCAGGGGTGCTGCGATACAGAAGGGAAGCAAGGGGGTGTGGCGAGCTGTGATTGCAGCAGCTGTGATGGTTCTAATGCGGGTACTGATGCAGGGTGTGCGGCAGGATGCCGCTGCTTTACTGCAACCAATGGCTATGCAAGCAGCGATTGTGGGCCTGTCGTCATTGGGAACAATTTCTGGGGTTGCTCCTGTAAGCTTAGGGCAACCCCTCTTTGTGCCACTTTTAGTAACTAGAGTGACACAGGCGGGCCTTTATGTAGGGAAGAGAAGGGCATAGGGTCTAGAGCATTTTTCAGGGAAGCATGCATGCATGGGGTATGTGGGGTTTCAAGTGGGAGATTGGGCACCTGTGGTGACCACCCCCTAGTAACTGTACTAGTGAGCTAACAGGAAGCTGATTCATGTCTTTGTGGTGGCTAGGGCCCTGACTGTTGCATCCTGGTCGATTGGTGGTCCTTGCACTGACCGGTTTGCACTGAACGTCCTCTATCCCTCTGATGGCTGTGGGTTGTTCAAGTCAGCCTAGCTTGGCATGATGTGATTCCGCCCAACTCTGCATGATGTGATTAAGCTTGCACGGTGCAGGGATGGAAGTCGCTCTTTCAATGTTTAATGCAGGGATGGCATGTAGGACTGAATCATTTAGTGATCGCATAAATGGACTTTACTGACGGTTCTGACCTCTTGCAAGTGTGATATGCATGCCATGCTGAATGCTGGCTCCGAATGCTATGCACCAATTAGGGTTTGGATCAAGGCTATTGCCTGTTACCACCTCTCCAGCTGAATGCTGGCTGTATATATGAGGGGCTACCCATGTCACCTAGCAGGTAGCTCTATGCTGCACAGCCTGTTGACTGCTTGCCTGTCACCCTGATTGCTATCTCAATCTGTTACCTAGCAGGTCGGGCTAGGCTGCACAGCCGTTCGATTGCTTGCCTGTCACCCTTCATTGATTGCTGGCTTGCAACGTTGCAATTGCCTAGCAGGAGGGGCTACGGTGCACACATTGCTGATCGTCTGCCAGCGTGTCAGCTTCTCCACCAAAGGAAGTTGTTCCTGATCTTTGCTTGCTACTGGGTGTTTTGACAGCTACTCGCGTGCAGGTGCTTGCCATTTCCAGCGAAATTTCATGGTTGCAGATGCTCCTAACAGCGAGGGTTGTTGGCATGCATGCACTAAATCCCCCAGCAGCAGGAGGAGCATCTTGCTGTTACATAGGTGTTAGTGAATGTATTATGAAGGCTGGCCTGTGAAGCACAGCTTCTGTGTTTGCGCCTGCAGCGCGGCTGGATTGATCTGAATGTCCTACCATTATCACTGCATGCACTGATGGATAGTGAACCAGCTATTTCCTGGTGTTTGGGGCTATTTTGACAGACCCATGTGTGCTGCTTTTCTCGGCCCCTGCTCTGTGGGGTCTTGTCCATTGAAGCTTTATTTGGGGAGGTTGCAAGCAAGTCTCCCTACATACACGTTGTAGCAGTGATTTTGATACCTAGTTCTACCTGGCACGCATACAGTGTGTTCAAGGTAGCTCCAACGGCATCAACCACAACCTCACTGTGCACCTGTGCTGGGTTGTTAGTGCAATGAAATTCAATGTCCAGATCCCGCCACACTTCACCAGTCTACTGCTGTTCCTTGTGCCGGTGTCGTGAAATGTTACATCATTGCTATGCGAGCAGACGAGACGCTTTGTGTGGCGATTGATGTCGCAGTTTTGCACGATGAAGCTTGCCCCCTTGTTACCGGCTGCTTAGGCGTGTTGGTAACTACATGCCAGATGTACCTGTTTGGCGTTGTCAGGCTGAGCTGTTGCACAAGCTGCTTGCCCCCAGAGGATCACGTTGTGAGATGCATATCATGCACTACTAATGAGACTTCAGGAACTAGCTATTGCCTATGAGGTCTCATCCGAAGTGTACAATTTTTGCAAGTATGGCTGGTGTACATGCCGTGTGTATCTACAGGCCTGTACGTGGGGTAAAAGCCCACTCAGTGCCTCACGAAATGATGTGAATGAAATGCATGCACCTTTTGGGGGTTATTGTTTGGTTCAGTGATGCAGCACCAGGCAATGGGCAAAGCAAGCTTGGAATATTTAGGCCGTTGGGTTGTGTAAATATGAAATGTGATAAGTTGTTATGTGGATGGAGCATGTGAAGCAGCGGCCTCGATGGAGGCATGGAAGTGTTTGGTTTTAATCATTATAGACCTACCTTGATTGGCATGCATGCGGCCGTGTTCTTCACTGCACCAGCCGAGCAAAATCCGGATTGCCACTCTGAATGGCGCAGGATTTTCTTCATGATTGTACTGTGTGGTGACTGTGGTGAGTAGGCATGTCCATCAGCAATGCACGGCCAGTGGTGTTGGTGGCCTTGGGTTGTAAGGGGCTCATAAGTCAGCTGGTATTGGTGGCCTACCTGGTTGCTGTTCGTGGGTTTCATGGCAACAGTCCTAGCGGTTGCTTTCGAGCTGATTAGACTATGCTGAGTTGCAAAGGGCATGGAAAGATAACATAGCATTGTGGCTGTTTAAAGGGCTGACAGCATGGTTGGGTTGGTTCTGGGAAGATGATTGTGGACAAAGTGCCATCATATCCTTGCACAGCTGGTTGATACCAGGCATGCCACCAAGCTTGCTTGGAATTGGTCAGATCCCTTAGTCCTTCATGACTAAAATGGCTTTTATTGCTGGGAGTCGTTTTAGTGGTATACTGCCTGACTCGCTGTCTGCATTTGGTGGCTTCCCTCGATTTGTTCCCTCTACTTCGCTTTGGCACACAGTGAGTCTGTGTTGCTCCCATGGCCGTACAACAATGACCTCCCTGGGCATCTGTGCTGGGGTAATAGTGCAAGGAAATAACGGCCAGACCCCACGACACCCTATCCATTCCATACTGCGACGCTTGGTGCCGGTGTTATATTGAGACAGTGATTCATTTGCTAGTGGAGCAGGGTATGGAGGTATTCTGTGCAATGCGTGATGCTGTGTTTGCAAAATGAACATTGAAGTCCTGCATCTCCTACCTATTGGTAATTTGGTATGATTGCATTTTTGGCATGATATGGTTGGACAGCTAGTCGTGGCAGGCCTCAAAGCTATTGTTATCCGTTTGGTGCCATCAGTCAGAGCTGGGACTGGAATAGGTCACAGGACACAGGCTTACGTGCTCAGCTTTTGATGCAGGAGGTTGCATGGCGCACGCTAAGCTGAGTGGGCTGCTTTGCTTGAGGTAGAAAGCAGTGGGATTTGGTTGTGTTGGATGCCCAGGACGTGCTTTGATTTTTGAGGAAAGGTGCTCAAACGCCAGATTGAGGATGTTGTAACATGGTAACAATTTCAGCATCCAACAGCAAAGTGTGATTTCACCCATCTACCATGTGTACGCTTGTTTGTCCCTGCTTGTTTGTTCAAGAAAGTTTAAGGAGGGGCCAGTATTAGTGCCGCTCAGTGCTGCTACTAAATAGCTGCAGGTGCAACAGCTTTTAAGGTAAAGTGGGCCGATTAAGCTGCCAGCTTGATGGTCGTATGCAATGCTTAAGCTGTGCATGTATGAGGGCCAGTGGCAATGCATGCAGTCCAGCTGTCTATTGATTTGGTGCACAAGTTGCGGCAAGCACCTGCCCTGCAAGTGTCCTGCAAGTTAAAGGCGGTCTGGATGCTTTTACTTTATTTGTTTAGGATACGTACCGACACTGCAGGAGTGTCTTGGATGATAGGTATACTTGAATTAAATTGAAGGGACAGCACTCTGTGTTGGGAGACCTTGAGTTGGTTTCCAGCATAGGGCTTTGTGGGAACAAACTAAGGGGTCCTGTGTGTCAATCAAAACGCAAGACCAGCAATGCCAATGGCCAAACAAACCTAGGCCACAAACACAAGGCTCCTGATCACAATCACGAAGCCACACAACCGATGGTGGATTTGCCACACACAAGCTGAGGCTAGATGCAACGGCGTGCACACCAAGGGGAAACAAACACCACCACTAAAACCCGAAACCTGCTCCACTTCCATCACACATGGGTGGCGGGGAGGCAGCAGGATCAAGCACCACCCTAGTAGGGGCTGGAGGTGGCTCCCACCACCTAGGTACTGGTGAACCACCATCCTCCCAGCCACTGAAAGGCAGCACATAGCGCTCCACATGCTTATCAATAGCTTGCTTAGTGCGCCTTCTACACCTCACTAACCGTTGGCTTTCCCAAGGGTGCGTAAGATCCCACAACCTCTTCCTCCAAGCACTCTTAATCTGACATGAAGCCTCCCAGCTCCCCTCATCTTGACCAAGCACCTTCAGATCAGCACACACGCATTTCTCCCAGGTATGGCGAGGCCTACCCACTGGCCTCGTCATGTCACCATGTAATGAAGAGAACAACGCAATATGCGGCAACCTGCCCTCCTCCATGCGGCCCACATGCCCCAGCCACCTCAGCCTATTTGCTGTGATGTATGCTGACAAGGTGGCTACCCCACATGATTTCCTGATATGCTCATTGGTGTGCCGATCTGACAGCCTGACCCCCAGGATGCTCCTAAGGCAGCTAGAGTGCACCCGCTCAAGCTTTTGCGATTGCACTTTGGTCAGGGACCAACACCAGGGTATATACCACTATACCGCGGGAACAGGACAGTCTGAGAACGTTCCAGGGAACTTCAACAGGAGCTTCTTGCGAAGGGCTCAGCCTTGTCCCTCCCCCTATGCCAAGCATGCAAGGTGCAGGCAAGACTTTTAAAGCACCACAGACACGCGGCCCAAAAGCTCCCCACACGGTAAAGCGCAGGTCGAAGCCGGAGCAGGGTATGCGACGAATCGATGCAATGCTTAGAGCAGCAGTCCCTGGAAGGGCCCCTGGCAATGCACCGACCAAGCAGAAGCCATTTGAGACAGCTGCCCCACAGCCGCATAACATCGCAGCAGCCCCGCACATCTCCAGAAACGGTCCCCAACACCGTCCGGACCCCCTTGTCGAACCTGATAGTGAGGACGAAGATGTTATAATGATCGATCACGATATGGAAGGCCTCAGCGAACCTTGCCATAAACCTTCCAGTCCCAATTGGGGATATGCAGATGTTCAGCGTCAGGTTAGTCCCACCCCACACACACAGTGGGTCACACCAGAAACCGTAGGACTGTACTGCCAAGCGCAAGATCGCGGGAACTGCGCACTGCATGCACTCAATGCTATGTCAGGCAGAACAATCATCACTCCAGCTGAAGCCCAAGCACTACTCCGACATCCACAAGTCCCAAGACCAGCCGACAGCGATAGGCCTGACTGCAATGCCGACGGCTGGTTCAGATGGGAGGCTATCAACAAGCTCCTATACTACACAACAACTATAGACTTGACCCTTCTTGTCCTAAGGAACCCTCAAAACCACCCACAGCACTCTGCCAGTACTAGCTCAGCAAAGGCACAGATACTCGCCCTGGCACCGCAAGGATGTAATGCATTGTTCCTGCATAAACCAGGCCACTTCATATGCTGGAAACGCAGCCCTATAAACGGCAAATGGTACAGCCTGGACTCGATCCCCTATGTAACAACACGCAGAATAAAGGAGTTGACTGATGCCGACTGGGCAGCATTCAATGGCACGATCAGTACAACCATAGCGGCTGACGCATACCTCCACAACGCCACTGGATTAACTCTGTACAAACGTAGGTATACACCGCCCCCGGCAAACAGAAGTCACATGCACTATGTGGACCTAGCAGGAATTGAGCTCCATAAAGCAGGCCCCACTCAGCGCCCTGCTGCTGCATGGATTGATGAGGATACAGAACGAGCCCGCGCCCGGGCCCAGAGAATAGCACAGGCCCGAGCAGGCACATCTCAGCAGCTTCCCAAACGCAAGCCTGCACAGCGTGACATAGCACCACACATAGCCCAGGCTGCCCTGCAGCCCTCCCAGACCCACAAACAACCTACCACGACCCAACAGCAAACAGAGGCACGCCACCCTCATAGCCCCTGGAGGCTCGCAACCGCATTAAACATTAGAGTGTGCAGTCAAATTGCCAGTCACTGCGGGCTGCATGCATTAGAAGCCATGGTAGGACAGGCCATTGCCACTCCACGAGAGGTCACCAAGTACCTTCAAGAGACCTGGCCTGCAGGAGAGGATAAAGAAGGGCAGGAGGGTGATCACTATTCCACACAAGGCAACTACTCAGATCTTGCACTACAACGCATCCTGTATTGGTTCTGGTGCAGGAGGGCTTGCCAAGGAACTGAATTCTTGGAGATGCACGTGGTCTCTGGCCATGAACAGCTGCAAAAGGGCAATTATAGCGAAGCAATAATACAACTGCTACACCAGGCTGAGGCTTTTATGGTAAATTATACAACAAATCCATCCGCTGGGCAAGATAGTGGCAGACACTGGCATGTTGTGAGGAAGGGAGGGACTGACAAAGGCCCTACACCAGACTCGTATCTTGTTGACTCCCTAGACCAGGCTGTGCATCCAGCCCAGGTGAAAACAATGACAGAGGCCGACTGGAAGGATATCCATGGCACTTTATACATCATTAAACAAAGCACAGAAAAACAAATGCTAGACTCATGTGAATTCACAGATGAGGAACTACTGGCACATCAACAGAGACTTGCAGGAGAGGAAGCACGAGCAGCTCACACCCATGTCAGAGAGCAAAGCGACCCCCCGCATCTGCTTATTATAGAGCAGGATCAAGCCCAACGGTCGGGCCTCACCCAGACCACCCTTAGGAAACGGAATAAGAACCCACCAACTGAGCCTGGGCAGCGCAACAAGCCTAAAAAGACCAAGGCACCAACGACAGCCAAAACTAATGACAACTCATCCAGTATACCAGACATACAAAACTATTTCCACAAGCAAGCACAGCCCACAGCGCACACTCAGGAGATATTGCACCCACCCATACACTCACAACAGGTACAGGGGCTCTGCACAGGGACCCAATTGGAAACTCCCAATAAAGAGAGTGCTACCATCCCCACGCTGAAAGTAATGACTCTTAATGTGAGGGGGCTGTACTCGAATCTTGAAGATGTGCTTGATGTGCTGCAAGACCACCAACCTGATGTGCTCGTTCTGACAGAAACCAAACTAACAAGAAAAGCATGCAGCCAGGCATGCAAACATCTCAGTGGCCATGGGTATGTACAACGACACAGCGCATGCCAGTACAATCCTAGAGCAGGAGTAACCCTACTAATCAACAAGAGCTTTGCAGACCTGGGAACTGTTGAAACAATTGACATCCCCGGGGACCTTGGTGGTTACATAAAAGCAGTGCAGCTTCGCATGGAGGTCTCTACACCGTTAACAGTCGTTGGGGTATACATGCCTACCAGCCATTCCTCAGACAAGATTGTCAGATCCCAAATCTACAGGAGAATGAAAGCACTGACAGAAAAAGCCAATGACAAAGAGGAAGGTCGCCACAACATAATATTTGCAGGAGATTTCAATGCAACACTGAACAATATGGATAGAGCAAGTGGCAATACCAACCCAATGGACAACGCTCACCAAACACAGATCAAGGAAACAAAACTCTATACGCTGGACCCTGTCCAGGCTGGTCACCCCAGGAAATACACATGGAGAAAGGGATCAGCTGAACAGCTGGCAAGCCGGATTGATGACATGTTCACAAACAATGAAGCCCTTCCAGCCTCTGCAGTCACACAGATATGGGATATGACCGGCAAAGGCACAGATCATGATCTCTTGGAGGTCTGTGTTCCCTACCACAAGCTCAACATGCTCCCACCCCCACCAATCACAACTGACAGTGCCGAGAAAGCAACCCTTGAAAAACTGAAACGACTGAAGAAACTCACAAAGGAGGAGAGGGATGGCCTCAAGATTATCGTGGAAGAAAGGCATGGTCTAGCATACCACCAGCTGAATGACCAAGTCCAACACTTACTGCTCAACGACGTGTACCCACACTGGGAGCGCCTATCTAATGGAGACCCCGCAAGCATGGAACCCCTCCGGACCCTCTGTCTCGGAACTGCAGCTGATCCCGCCGCCCAAAGGGAGCTTATGGAAGCGCTGAACACTCAGATGGCTGACCTGCTGCTGCAGACTCGGGACACCATGCTATCAGAAGGTCCAACCACCATGACCAACCCAACAGGACACCACTATCGGCCCAGACTTGTGGCCCTCCAACGTGATGGCCTGATTAAGTTACGAAAGAAGGTAGTCCAAGCATTGAGACAGGAACACGTGGAGGAAACAGAGCTGCCTGCAGACGTGTGTAAAGCACTTGAAGCACTGAACACAACAGCTGAGCGCAGTGGCACCTCTCCTCAACCCCTAAAAGCCTCTCTCAAACAAATTAAAACCAAAATCCGCAAGGAACTACGGGTCATTGACAGTGAGCACCAGACAAAGCGTAAGCAAAATGCCATTGCCAAAAGGCAGGCACTGTATGACCAAAGGCAGAAGATAGGCAACCAAATGATCACTGGCCAATTCAAGGGGCGCAACAGCATGCAGCTTAGGGCAATAAAAACTGGAGAAGACACAGTAGTTACAGACCCAAAGGGAGTCCTGGAAGCCATCACAACATATTATACGCCCAAGCTGATGCCAGCAGCAGGTGCCGGTAGCAAAACTGGACTGTACCACCCATCAGAGCAAGCAAGGTCATATCCCTGGCTACAACCCAACGCCCCAGATACCTTTGACCTGAACACAGCCATCACTAGCGGTGCTGCTCCACGACGATGGCTGCACAATGAAATAAGGGACCAGCAAGCTTTTCAGGCCTGCCTCAAATCCCTGGCTCGCGGCAAGGCCCCGGGACCCGACCAAATAACAAATGAGATGCTGATCATGCTGCCTCCCTAAGGACAAGACCTCCTACACGGTTACATCCAATTGATGTGGGCAACAGGCTACACCCCTAAAGCATGGAAAGAGAGCACCACAGTGCTCCTGTTCAAAAACAAAGGCACACCCCTCAAACTGCAATTCTACAGACGCATTGGCCTAGAGATGACAATATACAAACTATGGACCAGAATGATCACATGGGTCCTTGCTGACTATGCCGAAAGACACAACATTCTGAGCTACACCCAGGGTGGGTTCCGAAACAAACGAACCTGCATGGACCAGCTGGAGCTGTTCACCCTCTTGCTTGAGGATGCCAAACTGACCCGGAAAGACATCTATCTCCTTATGGTTGACTTTTCCGAGGCTTTTGACACAATTGACCATGACAAGCTGCTGCAAATCATGTATGACCTGGGCTTCCCGACAGATGCCACAGAGGTGGTCAAAGACCTGTACACGGGTGCAACAACAGCATTTACAACCCCATTCGGGAATACCGAACCAATGCCCATGGACAGAGGGACAATTCAAGGTGACAGCCTCTCACCGTTTCTGTTCATTTTATATCTGGAGCCCCTGCTACGCTGGCTAAGGGTAGGTGCCAGAGGATACATCCCAGGTGCATACAACAACCGAGATACGCTTTTCAAACTGAAACAGCAGATCCCAGATGTCACATATGCGGATGACCTGAACCTGATATGTTCATGCATTGGGGATTTAACCAGCCAAGCTGACAAGGTCACCCTGTATGCTGACTGGGGACACCTAAAAATAAACAACACAAAGACCCTCCTCACAGGTGCCAGATATAGGGCTGACGCCCAAGACCCTTTTAATCTGGAGAAGCTCCGGCGTAGCCTAACTGATGTGAAGGTCCAATGATCCCCTGCAACACTCCACGACCCACGAAAACCGTTCCGTTACCTGGGCCTGCAATTCACCATGCACCTTGACTGGTCAGCCCAATATCAACTGACCAGGGATACCATTCGAGACATGTGTCACATCATGAAGCACTCATACGCTACAACCTCCCAAAAGATGCGCACCCTGAATACATGCATACGGACAAAAATTCGGTATGCATTCTGTGTGGCCCCTTACACCAAAGCTCAGCTCAAAGCTTTAGACAGCCCCCTCTGTAGGGCAGCCAAAGAAGCATATGGTCTTCCAAACAGTACTGCCACGGCAGTAGCACATGAAGACGTCAGTAAAGGCGGTCTAGGGTGCCCCTCCCTACTAGCAGAGTACAATACTGTACAAATACAGCGGTTGACAGAGGCTCTCAATGACCCCGGACCAGTGGGAGAGCTCAGCCGTACACGCCTGCAGACAGATGGCAGCTGCCTGGACAAACTGACAGCAATGGCTCGCCCTGCCCTAACACACCACAGCCTGAGGCTGAGGCAGGTGATTGCATGCGCAAGCATAGATGTCGAGCTCAAAAAGCAGGGACTTGGCCCAACAGAACTACCCGATACCAGCCCACTCTTGCAAGACCTGCAGAAGATGCAGGCACTTGCAAGCCCCCAACCACCAGACCTCCTCCTAGCTGACCTTCACCAACTCAGACAAGTAGGTATGCACCGACTTCAGGACATTATGTCTTCCACAGGTAGAACTGTCCTTACAACACGACAGCTCATGTTGAAACTGGACAAGGATATCACCGTTAGGACGCTGACCGCTTTTAAACGTATTGCATACATGCTCACTCTCCCGCCAGGCATCACAAAAGAAACCTACTGCAGCAGGCCACCTGTGCAAGCAGGACATGGTGCAACAATCCATCCGGAGTATGCAAGGCTGCTGAAGTTCCACAACCTCATCGATGACATAGACATACGCAATGCACCTCTCCCAGCATTGTGGGCTGCACAGACACATGCCCCAAGCACAGAGCAAGCCCTGACAGAAATTCAGGCTTACCTGTCCTCACTCAGCGCACCACCAAGAGGCCACACTAAAAGCAGCAGTGTGCGCCAGACTGCAACAGACATCACAGCCCCACTGGTGTACCGAATAGAAACAGGCTATCACGTTTACCAGCGAATCAAGAATGAGAAAAGACAGCCCTTCAAAGATATGCGAGAGCAATTATATAACAACTTTGCAGAAGGGCAGGACCAAGTAGAAGGTATAGAAGGTCTGGCAGTGGCGGCACGCCACACCGGACGAGGGCAAAAGAGAAAGAAAGTAGCAACACAGAACCAGGTCATTGTGCGATGGGCCCCAACAGTTATGCAAGGATGGGTGGTGGAACTGGCTAAGCAAAAGGGCTATCACATTGATGATGCTCCAGAGCACGCTCTACAGCCAATGACCCATCATGAAGTCTGCAACACACCAAACCTCCCGACTGAATGCTGCTGTCCTAACGCCCACCTGCCAGCACGACGAATCCCTGCACGTACAACCCTAGCACATTGCAGCATATGTAGCAGACGATATCATATTGATTGTCTCCCGCTAACCCATCGCCCTGCAGGGGACATATTGGAAGAGGATGTCACGACAGGCTGGACCTGCATTGAATGTAACAGGGATCAGTATGCCACTAAAGGCCTCCCTCTTTATATAAGGCACTACAACGTCCATTGGAAGCCCAGTCGAGAAAGTGAGAGTGACCTCATCGCACATAATCCAGTTGTTGCTGAGATGATTGCTGCTTACCGGTTGCAACAGGCAGCAGCAGCAAATGACCGGTCCCCGGCAACTCCTGCACTTGGCAAGCTGGCTCAAGCTCAGCAAGGGTTATCGGCACTGCAGCAACAAGGCGACTACTACCCCGATCACCCTCAAAGATACAACATCAACATTGGACAGCAGTACAGCAACCTTTTCGACATGGACACATCACCAATGAACCCCCATGCTGATATCCACCCCACAGGAAGACACGAAGTCTTTATTAGAGAGGTAGAGATGTGCATAGATGGACAAATGTGGATAAAAACGCTCGCCTGCATATACACACCAGATGGCAAATGTCGCTACACCCTCACCCCTGAAAGGACAGCAATACTGTACCAACAGTACTGCCACAGCACTCGCCACAAACCAAATGTTACGCGGAAGTTGAAGGCAGGTACCTTTCCCCAAGAACTGTATGCCCTCATGTGCAGGTACAGAGATGGAGCACAGATCAAAGATCACAAAGCCATTAGGAAGGTCCAAATAAAGAACCACTGGGCCACTCCCCCTGAGGTGTATGAGGCTCTCAGGCAGCTCACAGACATAACAAAAGAGAGATTCGCAAGCCCACTCAATTACAACCCAACATTTACGATGTACTGGAGCGCCCACAAAAGGGACCAAATCTTTGGGGCGAAATGGGATAGCTACAGATATAGGTGGACCGGCGGAAGCGTGCACAACCCAGAGTATGAGGATGAAGACCTGAACAAGAACATGGCTACTGCCATAGCAGCGGCCCGTAACACAACAGCCCCTGTCTTTGGCATACATATCCTGCCTGCCTGGTCCGATGCAAACAGAACTGCCTACCTTGCATGGCTACAACACTTCCCAGAAAACTGCATGCATCTCCTGCAAATACCCCGAAAACACTTCAGGTTCCAGAAACCCACAACTTGGGAACGGGGCGACATGTATGCAGGAAACCCTAGATGGGACGTAAATATCATTGTCACAGGCAACGCAAAGGGTTTTGAGGCCCACCTCCCTTACTGGGAGAGCGGCTACATGACCAGGTTTCTGCAAACGCTGCAGGATGCCATTAATCAGTCCCTGCCGGACGACAAAGAGATACAAGACATCAGCATGTACTACAACCCCCCAAGCAGCAATGCCCCGCCCAGCACATCTCATCAGCCAACATTGCTGACGCCAAAACAGCTCAGCAAAATGGGTTACCCCAAACAAACAAACGGCTCTGAGTCCCTCCGGGACGATTCAGCCACCAGTCAAGACCCTCCAGCCATGGTTGACGCCAGCACTACACTGGATGACCTGGAAACGCAATTAGCCACTGCCCTACCAACAGCCCCACCCCTCCGGTACAATTGGAAAAACTATGCCTACACAGATGGTAGCTACAAGCAAACAAGCCACAAAACATCACCAATGGATGCAGAGTGTGATACCCCAGGCATAGGGGCAGGAGTGTACTTCCCCCCACAAGCAGCCAATGAGGACGATGAACGTGGGGTTCCAATTGTCCCTGCAGGCGACAGCCATCCCCAGAACACCATAAACAGAGCAGAACTGGTTGGTATCCTTGCTGCGCTGAGGCATGGAGCCCACATGATAGCCACCGACAGCCTCAGCTCAATGTACCAAATCAAAAAGATGCTGAGACGCCCACAAGATCTCCTAAATCACCAGCACTGTGAGCTAATTAAAGAGATAGTAACCGAGATCGTCAACAGGGGACTGAGGACAACCCTTCACAAGGTCAAGGGCCATGCTTCAATTATCGGTAATGAAAGAGCGGACGCAATCGCTAAGGCGGCTGCGACAGGGGACACCTCCGACTATGAGGAATGTGAGAAGTACGAGAGTCCTAGTAACAACAGGTTGACCCAATATTGGCCGCACAAGACCCAATGGAACAATCGTTGGTCACGGACCAATAATGGGCAGCGCACGTTAATTGACCGTTTCAAGCGGGTGAACCCTTTGACAGACCTTCACGACTCGGTACGTCATTACTGCCACCAAAAGAGTCGCTTTGGGATGGCAAACAGAGCTACCTGTTATTTCGAGGCTTTTAAAAGGATTGAGGAAAGACTGGACCTGCCTGCTAGCAACGAGTACATGACCTCGGGAAAAATCAAGTATGCAGAACGTAAAACCGCTTTGCGCTACCGGTACGGGACCATGTGGACAAGGAAAATGGCCTATAGGTGTGGACATGCACCTAGTAGCAAATGTCTCCTGTGCGGTGACGAGGATGGCGGACACCACACAGCCTCAGGATGCCCAGCTTTGAAAAGAATGTACATCAACAGGCATAACAAGGTCGGCCGACTAATCATGACAAGAGTGTTAAGGGGACGCAAAGGAGCATTTGTCATTCAAATGGACCTTGGATCAACTGAAAACTGTGCAGAAGACGGCATCATGGCCCACCAGTCTAGAAACATCCCGTGGGAGCTCCTTCCAAGGGGACTAAAGGAGGCAGTGCAACAAGCACAAGGCACCACCGACAAGCGCCCTGATGGTATGCTATACAAACCCAAGAATGGAAACAACCCAGCAGAGTACTGGATAATAGAGGTCAAGATCTGCAGGGATTCAGACCCAACAGGCCAGCAAAGCAAAGCTGATTATCAACACCAAGTACTCATTGACAAAATCAAAGACATAGACCCCACTGCCAAAGTATGGTACCATCCCTTGCTTGTCGGAGTTGCAGGCACCATATACAACAGTACCACCATGAATCTTCAAGCCCTCGGTATCAAAGGGCAAGCTCTAAAGCAATGCATTTCAGAAGTACATACTGCAGCAGTTAAGTCCTTACACAGCATATACACAACAAAAAGAAAACTGGAAAAGCCCAAAGAGCCTCAATGGCACAGGAGGAACTACAAGAAAGTAAGCTAACAAAGGCGGGTGGGCGGAAGCCCACCCACGGATGTAACTATCCTATGGTAGGCTGGCCCAGTGTAATCCTTACACCAATGGGCCCCTCCCTTAATCTTACGCGGGCGGGCACCTCACGCCCCTCCTTGCGTAGCTCTCTCTCTCTCAGGGACCAACACTCACTCCCGAACAGCAGAATTGGCAACACATTAAACAAACCCTATTACTGAAGCTTGGGAGCTCTGGTCTGTGCTGGAGCGACCTGCAAATAATCTTTGGGGCCCAAGGGCTGCTTAGTGGTCTCACTGCGCCAGAGTCGTAACCGTCTATGCTTTGCAACCATGTGCTGGTGTCTTTCAAGGCTTTGCTTATATCTTGTCTGCCGCTTGAGCTCTGAAGAAGCCCATTGAGGGGCCCAGATGCAAGCTGAAAGGTGTGAATTCGCATGGCTGCACATGATTGATTGCAAAGCCGATTGATCTAGTGGCGGATTCTGTTTGTATCGCAGAAAGGGGAAGGGAGAAGGAGGGGGAAGTTGGTTGTACAGCCACACCCGGTAACTTTTTTGTTGTACCTTTGCTTATGTATTGCTGTTGCATGCTCACTTATAGGGTGACATGTTAGTACGTCATCGATGGCCCTGTTGTGTTTGGTCGTTTCGACCTAGCAGCCCTTTGCAGTTGCCGCACCTTAAATGTTTGTTTGTTTGTTTCTCCTGAGGGCTTCCAGGGGTCATACTGGCATGTTCGTTACTGCACCGCTTAGTAGAACAGTTTGCACAACTTGAGGATGTACTGCCGGGTTCCCTGTACAAGTGACTATGCTTGCCATTAGGATACTTCTGAGGGTATGGTCCTTGGCTCAAGAAACAAATGTGCAGAAGATGGGATCACGATCCCCCAGTCCAGAAGCTTCCCATGGGAGCGCCTTCCAGAGGGACTAAAGGAGGCAGTGAAACAAGCAGAAAATACCACCGCCTGACGGTCTCCTCTGCAAACCCAACATACAATGGAAACAGCCCAGCAGAGTACTGGATAATAGAGATCAAGATCTGCAGGGGCTCAGACACAACAGGCAAGCAAAGCAAAGCGATTATCAACACCAAGTACGCATTGACCAAATCAAAGACGTAGACCCCCCTGCCAAAGTATGGTACTATCCTCTGCTTGTTGGAGTGGCAGGCCATATATAGCAGTACCAACATGCATCACCAAGTCCATTGGCATCACAGGTGAAGCTCTAAAGAAATGCATCTCAGAAGTACATACTGCAGCTGTCAAGTCCCTACACAGCATATATACAACAAAAAAAGCTAGAAAAGCCCAAAGACCTCAATGGCACAGGAGGAACTACAAGAAAATAAGCTAACGGCAAAGGTACTCCAGCATAACATATTCCATGCAATTGGTCTTAATTGTTGCAGCGGCCTAATGGCTCTGCTGAAAGCGCCACAGTTTTGCAAAAGCAGCTGGCCATACTTAACTGCATAGGCGGCTCGGTCAGCACCGACTTTAATGTTGTAAGCCTGAAATGTTAAGACCCTGTGCCATGCTAATACCAAATTTTGACCGAGAAAGGCCCCTTCCCACAACCAAGAAAGGACCCTTCCCGCCACAACCGAGAAAGGACCTTTCCCACAATCCTCCCACTGGGGCCAAGACACTAAACAAGCCTCTCTTACATAAAGGCCGAGGCATGACTAGAAAAGAGAATTGCCAGGGTACGCCTTAGTGCTCCAATACCACGGTCCCAGCAGTACCTGGACCATCCATGTACACTGACCATTGCCGCACAGTTGTGATTAGCGGGTAGCCCAAACAAACCAGCGGGGCCCAGGGGTCGTGGGCAATACCCCGCCCTCTTCTGGTGGTGGTGTTGCCTCTCTACGTTCAAACAAAACGGGCTGGTCCCATGTGGAGCCGTGCCACTGAAGCACAGTAAAATCCAATGACCATACAGCTCCCAAACAGCAACCCCTGCTGCTAACTGGTCTTCCTCATCACGAAAGATGTAGACATCTCGCATCCTGTCCTTCTCCTTATCTGATCCCCAAAGTCAGGCCATGCCATCATTTAGTGCCGCAGAAATCACTTGCCCCAGGACAGCTCTATTGAGCACTCGTCCTTGCTGTTGCACAGCTGCAATATCAGCAATTTGTCGCAGTACAAGCTATAGCTGCCGAATGTGCGGATTTTATTGTAAAGTACAAATAGATTAAAGCCTCCTGCACAGTTCCAGTCTCCTCTCAGGCCTCACAGCTTGACAGACGAATTTTTTGCGTTCCAAATGAAGTTGGAACCGTATCAGGATAGGATAGTAAGAACCTGCACTCCCTGAGCACTCTTGGAACATAAAAGCAGAATTGCAGCACCTAAAAACTGAAGATATGGCTTGCAACTGTCATGTGCTTGCCTTTGAAGGGGCTCCTTCCATAGTATGCGGCACACAAGCCCAAAATACCCATCCAAAAAATGGGGGCTCACCCGAGGCCGCCAATACAGCCTGCAGCCTGCAAGGTTAATAATAACAGCAGTAACCAAGGGGTGCACTCTTTGCCCTGTCAATGAAGCAGAAGTTGTCCCCGTCCATCTTAGAGCAGCCTATGGCTGTAGGGCCATTGGGGCGGCTGGCAAGGCTGCAGCAGTACTGAGTCTCTCCACCCCTATAATTGCAGCCGCTCATCCCACCTGCAGCAGGAGGTCCATGACACACCAAGGTTAGGAAAACCACAAGGAGACCTTGAATCTCCGTGCGCCAGGCCTCGTATATCTGGGATGATTCTGCTGGGGCTACCCATGTCAGGGCCAATGAGCCTTTCTTATTTTTAACGTCTGGTGCTGTTACTGTGCTGGTTTAGTGCTGTGGTGCCTGGTTCGTCTACAAGATGGGGAAATCCATAGGTACACCACTTGCAGGCCTCTCACTGCTGCTGCTGCTTTCATGCTCATTGATATGACACATGTTGCAGCAAGTATGGGTTAAGCGCAACATCATACCTGCAGTGGGAAGCATGTCTGATGGCCAGCAGGAAACTACAGTGCTTGAATCAAAACAACGCTGGCAAATGCAGATCTGAGCAGCTTCAGATTTTTGTGCTAATGGTGTACTGTCTGCCGCGGGTAATGCTGTGGAGACTTTGGGACAAGCAGATCAGGGTGGGGATGTAGACAATTTAACCTTTGGAGGCTTAACAGCGTGCAGAAATCCACAATTATGCTGGGACCGCCAAAGCTTTCTGTGAACTGACTACAGAGCTGTTGGTGCTTACTCTTGAGCAGGAGCTGAGGAGTTGCTCCTAAAACGATTCCTAAAGCAGAAGCGTGGCACCAGGTTTGCAAAGGACTACAAACATGGATCTTTTACAAGCGTGTATATATGTAGCTGCTCAATAAAATGTCCGCAGCGGAAAGTGCAGGTTTGGACAACAGTATAACCAGTAATTACCCCTGATGGGACCCGAATGAAGGCTGCTTCACAAGTATGATATGGAACAAGGCTTACCAGTATATCTCCACCTACGACAGAGGGGTCCTGCTTGTTGGGTTGCAATCCCAGTGCTGGCGAATGCTTGAACTACGGAGCCCTTAGCAGGATCTGGCTTGTTGCACAAGTTGCCTGCGCAGCACGTGCCACCCATCCCGCGCTGGCTCCATTCCTTACAGGCCTTCTCACTCAAAGCGTCATAGATCCATTTGAAGCCCTTGCTTTGCTCCGCTGCGCTGCACCAGCCAGCAAAGCAAGAAATTTTATAGCTGGCGCAAACCTGCACCCCATCATTGCTTCGCGGGAAGGTCATGGGCACGGCAGTCGCTGGTGTGGTGCCGGCCACATAACATGCCAACGTGTCTGCACCGGAAAGTGTTCTGGCAAAAGCACCTGCAGGCAACGGCGTGCTGCTGAGCCACCGCTGTAGTGAAATAGCTAAAACTTGACGGTTTAGGAGGGTAAAAGCCTGAGGTAACTCAGTTTGGTCAAGCAGACACTTGGCTCACCTCTAAGGAACATACGTTTTTGGCTTATGTTGTGTTATGTCATTGTTTGGCCTTGAGTTGGCCAAGAGTGTACCGCTGTAGTGTTGAGTGTACCTGACATTCTCGGAGCCATATGCACTTTATGGTACTTTATCAAGTGGTGAGGGATCAAGTGTCAAGGGCTGTCACAACGCTTTGCCTCATTTCGGGCTTTCGCCAACCCTATAAATAGGGGCGCTGGGAGGCTATGGTTAAGCCTCAGTTCATTAATAGTTATCTTTGTCTACAGCACACGCCTTAAGTGTCCTGTATATCGACTTGTAAGTTTCACTTCGCTGACATCTCCGGTCCACACATGGTTGAAGGCTAAGCGCTTACGTGCCGCCTAAGCAGCTAGTTCGACCCGGGAGAGGAACCGTAACATTTGGTTTGGTAGCCTAATTGATCCGTATAAGTATCCGCCCGTTATTGCTGTCTTACACGAATTAGCATCGTACTGGGTTACGACCGCATGCCGCGCAACCATAAGAGAGCAAGGGAGCAGAGCATACCTCGTCGTGTCTCGCGTGCATCCGAACAGTACATTAACTACGCTTGCGAGTTCCTTTGGAGCAATCGTTACTTGGAGAGTACCCGCGTTGTTCAGCAGCAGCATCTAGTCATCCGCGTTCCTGCCGCTTATCGCGAAGCAGCAGAACAGCACGATAATAGAGAGAGTGACCTTGTGGTGGACTATACAAATACGTTAAGCAGCGAACCCGCTTGGAGGCGCTAGCAGACTCTCAGCAGGCTCAGCAGCTTTCGACCAGCAGCGCTGACGTGTGACAGTACGGCCATACCGTTACCGCCGGCTTCCAAGGTTACACTCATCAGACCGACCGCAGCTTAATGGAGGGACAAATCTAACAGCTGACTACACAGCTACAGCAGCTGTACCATGAGCACGCTGCTATGGCTCAGCAGTTCGCAACCGCGCAACAGCAACTAACTACAACTCAGCATCAGCTTGCGCAGATGCAGCAGCAGCCACAGCACGCCAGTGGCGCCGCAGCTCTTGGACCTAAGCTAAAGCTGCCTAAACCACCTGTGTTTACTGGCCGCAACCGCGAGCCAACGCCACAGAACTGGACCTATCAGATGGAGAACTTCCTTAGTGCAAATGACATCAACCTGGACACCCCAGCAGCCGTCGTTTACGCAGCAGGTTACCTTGCAGACTCTGCCTTAACATGGCACCGTATGCACCAGATCGATGTCGCACGGGGAATCATAGTAACGTACGCCAATTGGACCGATTTCAAGACCGCACTCATCAGCCGTTTCACCGCAATATCATCAGCCGAACGCACCGCCCGGCAGAAGCTGACCTCACTCAGGCAGGGCAAGAGCGTTAGGGAGTATGCGCAAGACTTCAACTTGTGCATGATAGAATTGCCAGAAATGAACGAGAAGGACCGGTTGTACCGCTTTCTGGAAGGACTCAAGCCAGAAGTACGAATTCACGTCGAACTGAAGAAACCTGATACCCTTGCTGAAGCAATAGAGTTGGCTATCCAGACTGACTCTTTGCTTTGGCAAAGCAGGAGAGGACCAACCCTGGTGGGCAGAGGAGACACCTACCGAGCTATGACCAGTCACCACTCAGCAGGACCCAGTGCCATGGAGATTGGCTCACTTGAGACCAAGGGCCACGTAGGCCTAGAGAGGGCCATGAACTTCAAGCAGAACATCCGTTGCTTCTACTGTGGAGCAAGGGGTCACTACAAGCGTGACTGCCTGAAGCGTAAGAAGCACCTAACCATGCGATCTTCAAACTAGAAGAGGCGCGTGGTGCAGTGAGTCCCACACGCGCCGAGAAGGCCAAGCCCCGACCCGCAGAAGACTCACGGACTGGCATACCATCAAGGACAATACGGATGTCAGGGAACAGCCACCCCACGGTGCCAAGGGGTACCCCAAAGCAGAGACCAAAGCAGTGTTCAACACGGAGGAGGGACCGTGAGGACTGGATGTTTGACCCTTTGGAAAGGGCCAGCTTGGAAGCGTATTACGGACCATTTTCAGTAGACGCCTGTGCGGATCCCGAGGGACATAATGCCCAGGCCAAAAAGTTCTACCACAGCCAGAATTCCTTCCTCAAGGCGAATGTCGAGGGAGAGAATATATGGCTGAATGCGCCCTATCGCCGCGCCGGCCATTTTCTGAGGCACTACTTGGAGTGCAAGGAGAGAGCACCGACTCAGACTAGCGCAGTTATCGTTTTGCCCAAATGGGACAACAAGCCGTGGTGGAAACTCACCCAGGGATTCAGGGTTCTGAGAGTCTACCCTGCCGGCAGCCACCTATTTACAGCACCAGCACACCCCGGCGAAGTTACCAGAGCAGATTTAGGACCAACAAGATGGGACGTCGTTGTCTTTTGGGACCCACCTACACTCCAAGGGATTATGAAGGCACTACCAGCAGAAACAGCAGCTACTTCAGCTTCCGCCGAAACCGTACCGCTACCCAATACCGACGTAATTACATCAGAGCTGGAAGGACTACAGCCAACCAGTAATCAGCTAATACGGCTAACAGCAGTGCTATGGGGCCGCAAAGTACGAGCCCTAATCGACTGTGGAGCCGGTGATAATTACATCAGCAGTCAACTCGTTGACGAAATACGACCTAAGACTCTCACCGTACCCGGAAAAGTGGTGCAACTTGCTGGACCCGTGACGCAAGACGCCAGCCGGTTGTTGAACCACCAGACCTTTCGAATTGGAGCTTTCAAGGACAAGGACAACTTTACGGTTACCAAGCTAGCACGAGATGACCTCATCTTAGGAAAACCCTGGTTGACTCGGGTCAACCCGCCCATTGACTGGATCAGTAATACCATGACTATCACCAAGGGGCGAAATTCCTACACCTTGAGATCTACGGTTGAAGACACGTCACCTACCGTGAACCTCCTAAGTTCACTGCAACTCAAGCGTGAACTACGGAAGGGGAGAACCGCTTACCTCGCCGTAATCCGTGAAGTTCTGGAAGAAGGGACCAAGCTGGAAATTGAAGGTCCTACAGAGGAGTGGAAGGGAAGGCTGATACAAGTCTTGGAGAAGCACCAGAAGATCTTTGAGCCGTTGCCCAAGGGGTTACCACCCAAACGAGCGATCGATCATCATATCGACTTAGAACCCGGAGCACGACCGCCATACCTACCCACCTATCACATGAGCCCTCTGGAGCTGGCCGAATTGAAGAAACAGCTAGCCGAACTAATTGACATGGGGTACATACAGCCATCAAAGTCACCCTATGGGGCACCCGTACTCTTTGTGCCCAAGAAGAACGGGAAGTTACGTATGTGTGTGGACTACAGAGCTCTCAACAAGCTCACCGTGAAGAACCGGTATCCGTTGCCACGTATCGATGAGCTTTTGGACCAGTTAAATGGAGCTACAATCTTTACTAAACTGGACTGCCAACAGGGCTATCACCAGATTCGTATATCAGGTGATGACGGAAGTATTCAGAGGACCGCCTTTCGCACCCGATACGGCCACTACGAATGGTTAGTCATGCCCTTTGGCCTGACTAATGCGCCAGCTACGTTCCAAGCCCTAATGAACAACATCTTACGCCCGTACTTGGACCAATTCGTGGTAGTCTATCTGGATGACATCTGCATCTACTCCAAAACCCCGGAGGAGCACCTACAGCACGTGGACAAAGTCTTGGCCTTGCTTGAGCAACACCAGCTCTACATTGGCCTTGACAAGTGCGCTTTTGGACAAGCTGAGATGGGTTTTCTCGGACATGTGATCAGCAAGGACGGAGTAAAGGTGGACCCAAAGAAGGTGCAAGCTGTCACAGAGTGGCCTACACCTTCTAACGTGAAGGACATCAGGAGCTTCCTTGGTTTGACCGGTTACTATCGACGGTTCATTAAGCACTACGCTCACCTCGCGCTACCACTCACCGAACTGACCAAGAAGGAGAATGGATGGAAATGGACAGCGTCAGAAGAAGCAGCCTTTCAAGGCCTGAAAGAAGCCGTAACTTCAGCACCAGTTCTCGTCACTGCCAACCCCGAACTTCCATATGAAGTTTATACCGACGCCTCTGACTTTGCTCTTGGAGCAGTCTTGCTACAAGACCAAGGCCAAGGACTTCATCCCGTCGCCTACCTATCGCGTAAGCTCAGCCCGACAGAGCACCGCTACCCGATCGGTGATAAGGAGTTACTAGGCATCTACTGGGCTTTAACCGAGTGGAGATGTTACCTGGAAGGAGCGCAGTTCAGAGTGAACTCGGACCATCTTAACCATACCTGGTTTGCGACCAAGAAGAACCTTAACCGCCGACAGACCAAGTGGAGCCAGTGGTTAGAATCATACTACTGCGGAGTGGACATCGCCTACAAGGAGGGGAAGTCAAACCTCTCTGACCCTCTATCACGCCGTGCCGACCTGTACAGCATCAGTTCGATTAATACCGATGACCTACTCACCCGCATTAGTAACAGCTACGAGACCGATGAATACTACAACCAGCCATTTCCGTATTTGGAGAACATCAATGGCCTTTGGTACTTTGGAGATCGTCTAGCAGTACCTCGTAATCTGGAGATTCGGCATGAGATAATCCGTGAATGCCATGACTCACTCAGTGGAGGACATCTGGGAGTGACCAAGACAATACAGCGTGTGGCAAGGAGGTTCTGGTGGCCACACATGTCAAAGACAGTACGTCAATACGTGACTGCCTGCCCATCATGCCAACGGAACAAACCATCGAACCAGTTACCCGGTGGACTACTGCAGCCGATTCCGATACCGAAAGCAAAGTGGGAGGAGATGACAATGGATCTAATTACCGACCTACCGCCGACCCGTAATGGTTATGACGCAATTGTGACCTTTGTGGACCGGCTTAGCAAAGAAGTACACTTTGCTCCGACAACAAAGAAGGTTGACGCCGTTGGACTCGCCCGAATCTTTCGTACTACCATCTACCGACATCATGGAATGCCTAAGGCAATAATCTCCGACCGTGACGACCGTTTCCTTACAGTTGGTTGCAAAAGTTTTGGCCAAAATATGAAATTGTTGCAGGAGATTGCGTGCTCCTGCCAGATCTCAAGGACTCATGTTAATCTCTTGCATGTGCAGCTTCTCTAGGAGGTCCTTGTTGGCACAAGTGGGTGTAGGATGCATCTGTGTTGTTCTGTGTTGCTTGGCTGCTGAGAAAAGCAGGGGTCTTACAAGGGAGACAGCGGAGGCATTTTTGCTGCTTTTTAAGGGGGTAAATGCAGAAAACTGCCAGCAGGCACAGGTGCCCTTTCTTTACTGTTTAGGGGCAGTGGCATATAGACCAGATGTGAAGCAGGTGCAGGGGCATTACCAGTTCAATGGCAGGGCAGGTGGGGGTAGGCAGGGCATGCGAGAAGTTGGGGCAAGTGCAAGGCTGAGCTGAGAGGGCTGTGGGAGGGGGACAGATGGGGTGTGGGGCTGGCAAGCACAGGAGGTGCAGAGGTTGAAGGGGAGAGGCAGGTCAAAAAAAGCAGAAGGGCTCTAGGAACAGGGGGGAGGCTTGCTGGTCTGCGTCTGCGGCTAAGGCTAAGGCTGGCTGGCTGGCTATTATATAGTATATTTATAGGGCACGCCCGGGGCTCGAACTCGGGACGTCTCGCGTGCGAGGCTACTTGTGATACCACTTGGGCATACCAACTGCAGCACATTGATGCTCTGCCTGTTTACTTTCTTAAACATAAATGGTTGTAAATCAGGTCTTGCTGCTGCTGCTTAAACCCCAGCAATACGTACCGGCCAAAACTTTTGCAACCAACTGTGGACTTTACATATTTGGCAGCTGCTCTGCAGCTGCTGCACAGAACCACATAATGACTACAGCAGCACACTACTCTATGTACCCTCCATCCAGTTCCACCACCCTCCTCCAATCCCTGTCCATGTTGGACATCAGCTTTGTACACAGCTCGTCTGGCACCTGCTCCCATAGCTCAAAGACGCACTTCTCTAACTCAGCCTGGTTTTTGGGCCTGAGCTTATATACCCTCTGCTTAACCCAAGCCCACAAGTGCTCGATGGGATTGAGGTCAGGGGAGCTGCCTGGCCACTTATCCAGCACCTGCACACCCACCGACCGCAAGTACCTGTTAGTCCCGCCGGCTTTATGTGCAGGGGCACTATCTTGCAGCAACTTCCAGTCCTCAACCCCCACTGATGCAAAGAGATCTTCAGCATCTGGGACCAGATACTCATCCAGGATGTCAACGTACTCTTTTCCCCCCACTCCTACAGCTGGCTCATTGCTCTTCACCTTCAAGTACTTTGACTTCATGCCGGTAGTGCCCGTGCAACGGACGAGTCTGCTCTTTCCCACACTGCAGATGCCACCATAGACATGGATCTGTGGAAGCTTATGGGGCATTGCACGGACCACCCTCTGCCCCTTCCTCTTCCAGACTCTCCTGGACACCCCTGGCTTCCCCAGCCTGACCATAGTGCTGTCTACTGCAAAGACCTTGCTGGGGTCTGTGCTGTGGTCAATGTGGTACTCAGCAAATGCTCTGCGCTTGGCACGTGCAGCGGCACTTATCATGGGAATCACTCGCTCAGGGCCCATCTCTAAAGGTGTTTCTCCCTTTCTGGCTGCTCTCCACACTGTGGTTCTGTGTGTGGCTGGTGGGATCTTCCCTGACTCTATCAGCAGCTTCCAAGCACTGGTACTGCTCTGCTCCTCAAGCACTACATCCTTCAGATTCTCAATTTCAGACCCGGAAAGCAGTGCAGGACGTCCACTTCTGGGCAAATCGTTCAGATTGCCTGTTTCATGCCACTGATTATACCACTTTTTCACAAAAGAGGCCTTGAAACCGAGCTGTTTTGCTGCTGCTGCAGTATCCCCATTCCGTTCGTCGACGGCCTTGACAGCTGCAGCGCGTTTAATTAACCTAGCTGTGGAAACCATGGTGCAGGTTAATTGTCTTAGGAAGGAGAGAAACATGTGCCATGGATGTGTTAAATTACTTCCTTGCAGATTCCCAAACTTGCAATAGAAACAGCCAGAACCCTAGTAAGCACGTGGTTAAGAGCAGCTGAGACACAGCAGGCTGTGAACCCCAAGGTTTTAGCTTCCAGCTAACCGATAGAACTATGCAACACTGTGTTAGTATTATAAGCATTGCCTCAACGACAGTCTGTGATTGCTGCATGCCATGAAATCGGCGAAGGCCCTTGATGGGGGCAAAGTCGACGTTTAACGGCGAACGCCAGAACATGGCGGAAGAGGAGCGCTTCGCCAACGCCATCCTCGATGTGTAATCTCTGTCCTTTTTAAACATTCAGTAAGGCAATTGCCTGCACTAAGTGGACGTGGGCTCCTTGCGCAATGTCGCTTTCTTTAGGAGACAGCGGGCTGCATGGCAGTGGGGTTGGGTATCAGGACCCAGGTTCTGCTACTTGCAGCATTGCAACTTGGCGGTGATCACAGGAGATTGCTCCAAGTCCCCCTCATTGTGTGCGGCATCTACGGGTATACATACTACATGGATGGTATTAGATGGGACTTTCTGCTGTGTGTGTTACTGGGCAGTCAATCAAAGAGGTCAATCTTGACCCACAGTACCCTTGCCTGCGGTAGGACGCCCATGGCTGAAAACTGCATTCGTTCGCCCTGGCTGCTGCAAAGCAGCAGACACAAGCAGGCAGGCATGCCAAGAAAGGCATTGGTAGGAGCTTTGAACTTGCTATGTGATTGGCATAAACTGCTTATTGCTCACCACTTGAGGAGGCATCCAATATGGTACACAGTTGGTTGCAAAAGTTTTGGCCAAAATATGAAATTGTTACAGGAGATTGCGTGCTCCTGCCAGATCTCAAGGACTCATGTTAATCTCTTGCATGTGCAGCTTCTCTAGGAGGTCCTTGTTGGCACAAGTGGGTGTAGGATGCATCTGTGTTGTTCTGTGTTGCTTGGCTGCTGAGAAAAGCAGGGGTCTTACAAGGGAGACAGCGGAGGCATTTTTGCTGCTTTTTAAGGGGGTAAATGCAGAAAACTGCCAGCAGGCACAGGTGCCCTTTCTTTACTGTTTAGGGGCAGTGGCATATAGACCAGATGTGAAGCAGGTGCAGGGGCATTACCAGTTCAATGGCAGGGCAGGTGGGGGTAGGCAGGGCATGCGAGAAGTTGGGGCAAGTGCAAGGCTGAGCTGAGAGGGCTGTGGGAGGGGGACAGATGGGGTGTGGGGCTGGCAAGCACAGGAGGTGCAGAGGTTGAAGGGGAGAGGCAGGTCAAAAAAAGCAGAAGGGCTCTAGGAACAGGGGGGAGGCTTGCTGGTCTGCGTCTGCGGCTAAGGCTAAGGCTGGCTGGCTGGCTATTATATAGTATATTTATAGGGCACGCCCGGGGCTCGAACTCGGGACGTCTCGCGTGCAAGGCTACTTGTGATACCACTTGGGCATACCAACTGCAGCACATTGATGCTCTGCCTGTTTACTTTCTTAAACACAAATGGTTGTAAATCAGGTCTTGCTGCTGCTGCTTAAACCCCAGCAATACGTACCGGCCAAAACTTTTGCAACCAACTGTAGTCATTTCTTGAGAGCACTCTTCTCAGTAGTGGGAACTGATCTGAAGTTCTCAACAGCCTACCACCCACAGAGTGATGGCCAAAGTGAACGTGCAAACCGCACACTGGAGGAGTACCTGAGACACTACATCAACCCCCTACAAGACAACTGGGACGAATACTTGGACCTAGCCGAGTACGCCATCAATGACTCCATCAACCCAAGCACCGGTTACACCCCATTCTACCTCACATACGGTCAACACCCCAACACCGCCTTGGACCTCACTACCGATGCTATGGTGCCTAAGGCACAGGACTTTCTGGTGGAAATGAAGGATGCTGTCACCCATGCCAAGGCCAAGCTTCAAGAAGCCCATGCCCGTCAAGCAACCCAAGCTAACAAGAAGCGGCGCGATGTAACCTTCCGAGTAGGAGATAAAGTGGCGCTATCCACAGCCAATTTGAGGTTACCTTCAACTATGTCTAAGAAGTTGGCACCTAAGTATATTGGCCCTCTCAAAGTGACTAGAGTGATTAACCCTGTCGCATATCAGTTGAAGTTACCAGCGAATTTACGTATTCATAATGTGTTTCATGTGAGTTTATTGCAACCTTGGCGTTCTGATTTGGAAGTTCCTAGTCACTCTGACGCCCAGTGCCAACCGCCACCTATAGTACCTGACGATGAGCAATATGCTGTGGAAGCCTTGTTGGACAAGAGGATCACTGCACGTGGACGAATTGAATATCTAGTGCGATGGCAAGGTTATGGACCCGAGGATGACTCATGGCGACCGAGTAGTGATATTGAGCAAAGCCTGATTACGGCTTACGAAGCTACTCATCATGCCACCTTGCCCACGGCTCGTAGGAGTACCCGCAAGAGTACTCGCCGTTATACATAGTTATAGCAGCGAGGGCGCTGCTCCTAAAAGGGGGACAGTGTGTAGTGAAATAGCTAAAACCTGACGGTTTAGGAGGGTAAAAGCCTGAGGTAACTCAGTTTGGTCAAGCAGACACTTGGCTCACCTCTAAGGAACATACGTTTTTGGCTTATGTTGTGTTATGTCATTGTTTGGCCTTGAGTTGGCCAAGAGTGTACCGCTGTAGTGTTGAGTGTACCTGACATTCTCGGAGCCATATGCACTTTATGGTACTTTATCAAGTGGTGAGGGATCAAGTGTCAAGGGCTGTCACAACGCTTTGCCTCATTTCGGGCTTTCGCCAACCCTATAAATAGGGGCGCTGGGAGGCTATGGTTAAGCCTCAGTTCATTAATAGTTATCTTTGTCTACAGCACACGCCTTAAGTGTCCTGTATATCGACTTGTAAGTTTCACTTCGCTGACATCTCCGGTCCACACATGGTTGAAGGCTAAGCGCTTACGTGCCGCCTAAGCAGCTAGTTCGACCCGGGAGAGGAACCGTAACAACCGCACTTGACTGATCCTCCCGAAGCCGATGCATTAGTTGCCGCATGGGCTGCTCCTCACCTGGCCAAGAGAGGACGAAAAAGGACACAAGCAGCAGGCGAAGTGCAAACATTCCTGCTGATGCCTATATAGTGTCACCAGCTGCTGCTAGGCTGAGGCAGTCGCTTCGTACTTGATATCCTAAAGATGAGCAAGGTACGGGCGCGGGTTACTCTTGAAGGCAGGTAGCTCTTTGGGGGTCCAGACTATATACACAACGATATCCTCGCAGGTCCTTGGGGTTGTTCATGTAGGCGGCCTGCGGCTGCCTTGGTAGCTATTGAACATCACTAGTGGCACTACCAAGCCCAAAATAAAGGAAGCTTCGAGCACCACCAAGAAAAGCGTTCTCCGGACATGTACTTAGGGCTATACCGATTGCCATTTGACAGAGCAGCTGCCTGTTTAGTGACATAATACCACTCGCCAGGTTCAAGTGACGCATGCCAACGCCACACTCATGCCGCCCCAACTGTTGGTTCGGCCCGCCATATACATACTAAGCGCTTAAGCCTATACACTCATGTGACTGTTACACGACTCACTGAGACTTGGTAACTGGCCATGGTTGTTCGATATCCCAAATTGTAGGAACAGCAGGCAGGGGATCCCCGTCATTTGGCAGGTCATAATCTGCTGGGCTTAACATGCATCATGCCATGCTGTCATCTTGTTGACGTAGATACTAGCCGGGTTCATTCCCATGTATCCTTCGCAGCTCAGGCAGCCAATTGCATGCACAGATGCTTGGTGCTTGCTTTCAGGTGATTGTGTGGTGCGAAGTGCCCATGGACGGGCTAGCTTAGCGGTCTTTCTGCTTTCTTTGGCGTCCATCTTCTGCTGCATCCGGACCTAAGGCTAGTGATTCAGATAAGTAATCTCAAGGCGGCCCTCCTTGAGTAGTGTTAGTTCTCAGCTCTTGCATTGCTCGTACCTAGCTTGCTGCACCATGTGCTCGTATGTCATGTCCATTCTGCTATACTCAGGGTTTCTTTTGGTACTTAGACATGCCACTAGCTTAGTGCCTCTGTGTAGATTGTATATTGTAAGGTCTAGTGTCTGGGCTGTGGTACTTGGAGTGTCCGGCAAGTTTTTCGGCAGTACGGAACCGAGTAACCGACTTCTAGCCACCTCGTCTCGATAGAACTTCCTTTTACAGATGAATACAAGCCAGCACAAGACAAAGTTATCACTCAGTTAAAGAGCAGCACTCGCTTGTTGCTCCACGGAACAGCTGCACTGTCCCTGTAGTACTCAGTTATGGAGGATGAGTATCATGTCCTGTTTGAATGCCCCACATATCACCACATTCGGTTGAAGTATGAGGAAGCATTGTTCTCAAATTTTGGAGGAGTGTCCCGGGCTGCTCGGTCTATGCGGCCCTCTGGGAAGGTCAGTGCTTTCATGAACCAGAACCCCAGGAAGGTTGCTGCCTTTGTATCAGAATGCCTAGACTATAGGCGCTTTGAAGCATCAGACCTTCTACCTTATGCGACTCGGGAGACACTAGAGGAGCTAGGTCTGGTTGGTTATCAAATTGATACGTTTTCGTCTGACTATGATGATTATATGTCAGCCACTGGCTGTGTCCCTCTCTCGGCCTTGGTCAAGTATGTGGCCGTGTGTGTTCGTGTCTGTTGGTACTGCCATCAGTCAGGTGGTACTGATGTGGTGGACTTACCGGATATCTTGCTCCCGGCAGGTCAATATTTGGATCTGTTTGATTCGGAGTCGGAGACAGATGTTCCTAGTGATTCGTCTGATGAGGAACTGGTTGAAGTCTAGATAGCTACATGTTTGGGTATTCGCCTTGGTTGGTGTGCTGGCCGTCTTGGGTGGTACATATGCGGTGGACTTACTGGACATCCTGCTTGGTTGGTGCTCTGGATTGTGTTTGATTTGGATACACCCATCAGTCTCCTGCTGGTGATTTGTTTGCCGTGTCCGTAGTTGGATGTCTGCTTGGGTATTCCTCTTGCTTGGTGGTATGGATTCCATTGTTTTTGGACCCATCCGATGGTGTGTTTGGTCGTTTCGACCTAGCAGCCCTTTGCGGTTGCCGCACCTTAAATTTTTGTTTGTTTGTTATATTGATGAGTCTGGCATGGTGTATGATGCCCATGGAGCCTAGTTTGGCTCCGTTACGGGCGCCCCCTTTGTGGGGCCACTTTGTAATCTGTACATCCTTGCAGCCTTACAGCATACACAGCTTTAAAGGCAAGAAAGCAAGCAAGGCCACATCACCCATAGTGTTGAGACACCACTGCGTGTAGGCAGGTCGGTGCACACCCCAGGCACATAACAAGCCACAATCACCTTCCAAGCCCGTTAAGGAAGACAATACAGAACATATCCAACGGCCTCTGTAACTACTATGTCCGGTCCAATTCCCCGGTTCCAACAATTTAATCTCCCGCATGCATCACATGCATGCACACATACACTCTTTATGACAGGCAGTGCAGGGCTTCAATCTACAAACCACATCAGCACAGCATGTGGTTTCTGCCAGAATGTTCCTTGCCTTGCACAGTATTTCAACACCATGTTCTAATGACTGAATGCAGCACGACAGCACCTCAAACATAATTGGTAACAAACTCCTGCACGAGCCAACAACAGTGGTAGTATGTTCAACCTTACATCGAACAGTACATGGGTCTGGCTTGCCGACAAGTATAAGCAAGCTCCACCCATTATTTACTCTTACTCAACAGCAAGCAAACACAGATATGGATAGTACGTTAATCATACAACAGCAACCACTTGCTCAATGGCCTCTGCTGCCATCTTCTGCTGTAACGCCACATTTTTAGATCAATTCACACTGATGATGTCAACTCCTTCAATTCTGCCATGCTCTTCACCTGTCAGCATCAGTATACTGAGTAACCAAGTCCTTACATATGCAGGCCTTCGTGGCTGGTGCATTGAATTTCCTGAAACAGCACCCTGGTCCTCAAAAACCTCATCAATATGCCCCTGCCAGCACCATAGTACAATCGAGTCCATTGCCACACCATACAGCGCAGGAGCATAGCATGGATGTACAATAGCCCACCTGACTGCTACATGCAACATGCTCTTCAGCCCTAGCTGCTCTGTGGGAAAAGCACCTACAAATCAATTGGTATGTTAAAATGATCTTTATTCTCCTGCTGGCCACTGCCACAAGACCTCAGAGAGGCACTGCTACCCTGCCACCACTGCAGCCATCCAGTCACCAGTGGCAGTGCCCTTACTCATGCTCCATCCTACTCAGCAAAGGAGACCCCAGTAACCCTCTGGTAGAAGCTGCAGCTGTTAACCTTACAGGAGCAGCCCAGCCACCATTGAAAAATTCCTTCACACACTACCTCCCCACACCGTCAGCCTTCCCAGCAGCCGCTGTCCCCTGACAAGCTGGAGGTATTTGGAAACACGACAGAGCTTTCTACTTGTGCTACAGTAGCAATAGCAACAAGAAACAGCCAGCTGCATACCCTCTCCATCCACAAAGCCTCACAACCCCCAGCAGCAGCGGCCCCTCTCCATGGCTGCAGGCTATAGCTCCATATCCCCACACCAGTAGCAGTCATCAATAGCCCCCTTGACGCCTGTGAGCAACCTGCCGGGAAACAACTCCCTCTCTCCCCACTGGCGAAATACTGCCCCCGTAAGCTGCAGCTCCACATTGCTAGCAGCACCTGGAGCAGCAGCATTGCACCACCAGCAGCGATGCCACCTTTCACCCCCTTCCGCCAGCCCACCTACACATAGCACCGCACCCCTTCCCTCCAAGCCTGGCACACACCTGCCCTCAAAGGCTGAAGGTAGCCTCCATGAGCTGGCCGCTGTCATACAGGCGCCGCGTCTCAGGGTCCTTCAGCGTCTCATAAGCCTTCATGAGCTTGGCATACTTCTCAGCTGCTGCCGCACGGGAGCGCTCATCCTTGCCCATCTGACGGTCAGGGTGGCACTCCATCGCCACCTGGACAGAAAAACATGGAAACAGAACATGGAGATGTTGGTTAGTAGCAGTGTGTGTGCATGTGCAGCAGGGAAGATGTGCGAGAGGCCCCTGAAGAGACCTGGCATGACTCCAATGCCTCCTTGCAAACGAATAGCTCCCAGCCTGGAACAGCCTACTGCAGAGGGCTCCTCTGGCCTTCTGCCTCTGGGCAGAGGTCGGAGTATATGAGCATCCGAGCTATCCGGGATGCAACGAGAGCATGCATATGAGTGTAATGCTAGTGGCTAAGTAAGAGCTAGACCAACTTCAGGAAAGAGCATCCTTAGCCCAAAGGTAGCATGGGATTACATGAGTGGAGCCTAAAACCTGGCAATCAGGGTGGCACTTCATAGCTACCAGGACACGGTCAGGAAAAAGCCACAGGCTTGGGCAATGACCAGCTGTACAGGAACACAAGCAGCAGAACCAGCTACATCTCCATTTTGTGATGTCCAGTAGCGAAAGTGCCATAGGCCTGGCACCTCAAGCTGTTACAAAACCTTAGAGATGCAACAATCTATGGAATGCAGCCAGAGACAAGATACGCCTAGACATGAGATCCAGCAGGTAGCTACATCTGTCAGCATGCAGCTGACATTTTTATTTTGCCCCTGGAGGTGGCCATGTGGACATGTACAGAGCTCATGCTTTCAACTACAAGGTTGACCTACATAATTTGGCATGCACGGGCAGCTTCCAGGCGCATGCATGGACATGATTGAAGATTCAAAAACACATCGTATATAGGTTACTGCCCTAGTGTTCCATAGATCTGCCTGTTGTCAAGAAAGACACGTATCTCTCTGGCCACTATTTGGCTCCTGGATCAGGAAGAAATTGCTATTGCATGCAAAGTTGCTAATGCAGGACAACGGTGTGCCAGGCGGGCTAGTACAGAATGCCATACTGCTCAATTGTTTGGATTGGCCTTACCTTGCGATATGCCAGCTTGATGTCATCTTGAGTAACAGAGACTCCTGCGCTCAACCCCAGGAGGGTATAATACCCGCTAGGGTCTGGCCCAAAGCCAGTACCTTCAGGCGAATGGCTTCCATGCATGGAATCATAGTCGCTGTAGCTGCTCATGGGGCTTGCATCATCAATGCTGCTGGTAGTGCCCCATGAAAAGAGGCCACGGAGGTTGAAGGGGGAGCTGCCAGGGCCACCACGTTCGTTGGGTCCCCGCGTAGTGCGATTCCTGGTGGAAGTTGTGCCACCCCTGCTGCTGCTGGTTGCTGCTACTTTCTGGGCAAGGCGAGCTTCGCGGGAGTAAATCTGATACTGCTCTTCAAAGGTGCGAGAAGCAAGAGGGGATTCCCGGCTGTTCAATGTTCGGTGGAGCTGGTGCATGGCTTCTTCTGGGCCCCTTGCCATAAGCTTGCCAATCACAGGCTGCAGTGCTGCTCGCCACTCCCTAAGCCGCATGTTGGCCACGTACCGCACTGAGGTATGCTTCAGATCGTGCCTGTCTGCCATGAAGAAAAACTGGTCCATTTGGGTGTGGTACTCGGAGATTCCTGACAAGACCAGCTTCTTTCCTGGCTCCATTTCGAGCACCTCGTACTGCATGGGCAGTTTGAGGCCCCACTTCTCCTCATACACCTCAAACTTGGTGCCTACAGCTACGGGCCTCTGTCCGTTGCCTAGCTTCACTGCCTTAGTTGTTCCAGGGTACCAGGTAGGCCACATCTGCAGGTTGCTCACGAAGTAGGCCACTCGGTTGGCATCGCCACGGACCCGAGCCGTATGGTCGGCCATAACAGCCTTGACACGCACGCATCTAACACGACGTCTGTCAGCCGCTGGGCAGCAGTTGCCCGGCTTCAAGCGTGCTAGGGCCATGACTAGGCAATACTGTTAGGCTCCCAGTAAGCAATACGCCCTCGGAGCGTAGGCCCAGCCTTGCACTGAGCTGAGTCAAGGGAATGTAAATCGGACAGGCAAAGTCTCAGCAGGAAGCCTCAGTATAAGTATGTTTGCCGCTCGGCAAGTTCAAAACAGGCACACGATACTCACAGCTGCGCTATGGTACTGGTCGACTTAGCAATCTCCGGTGCCGTTTGATAGTTTGCAATATGGCAATTACTGCATATTGCTATTGCAACCAAGCTGCCAGGGCTACTTGGCGCCCTGGGATGCATCATTACCCGATGCTGCAGTTGCAAAGTCACAGACACCCGAGAGTCACTTCATCCAGGTCAGCATTATAGCATGACCTGAGCCCAGAGGGCTAAACTACGACATGAAATTCATCTGATGCTCAACCTTTAGGCTCCCTGATGTGCTGATCTCCATGTCTTTTATACCCCTCGTATAAAGCTGAATGTCGTGAAGCAGAGCGTTTCTTCGAGAATCTTGGGTTTAAAACGGCGACTCTCTGCAAAGAAGCACCTGGTTCCCAAGAATCGGATTGCCCCGCGTTGCAGATGTCTCAAGGAGCGTACTAGAAATCTATCCGAAGGAGCCCGTACCTGCTCAACCTGCCGGTCAGCAGCCAGAATATCATGCCCATTTACAGCTACAATTCCTACAAACACCGTGCGCACACCGCCCCAGCCGCGTGCTCTGTAGGCCCCAATGTGTTGGGAGCCTGAAAAAGATGTTGCTCAGTGCATGCATCAGACAGCAGGTATGAAGGTCTGTTGCTTCCATATAAATGGCACACAACCACAGGACAGCAGGAAACAACAGCACAACAACTGATCATATCAGAGATAAGCATTTCAAGGACGGTATGAGAACACGGGCCAGCAGTAGCTCTAATGTCCCAATGCGGCAGCCCTGAACTAGGTCGAATTCTGACATTTCTGAACTCATCCCTCGGCACCTGCATCGCAACTCATCCGACACCCATGTACCAATATGCGTTGAGCGAACAGATCACCCAAAATCTTATCATCTGACCAACTGGACACATGTAAAGGCTTTGAGAGGCGGGAATGGCTATCTATTGCTGTCAACGGAGCTTTCAAACTCTGCATTCTGACTGCTGCCAGGGCAATTCTGTTGGATTTGTTACTGTTAATGGGGATGCAGCCAGCAGTGCTGTGGGGACACAGCGTCCGGTGTTTGTAAAAGAGAAGGACTATTGAGGCCAGGTGTCTAGAAGTCGGTTAATAGCTAGAGATGTGTTCCTGGCAGCTGTGGTACCCCCCGTGGCCACGCTGTCATCTCTCAGGTATGCTGATCTCTGGGCACTGTCAGCCACTGGCTGTGTCCCTCTCTCGGCCTTGGTCAAGTATGTGGCCGTATGTGTTCGTGTCTGTTGGTACTGCCATCAGTCAGGTGGTACTGATGTGGTGGACTTACCGGATATCTTGCTCCCGGCAGGTCAATATTTGGATGTGTTTGATTCGGAGTCGGAGACAGATCTTCCTGGTACTTCGTCTGATGAGGAACTGGTTGAAGTATAGCTAGATACATGCTTGGGTATTCGCCTTGGTTGGTGCGCTGGACATCTTGGGTGGTACAGATGAGGTGGACTTACTGGACATCTTGCTTGGTTGGTGCTCTGGATTGTGTTTGATTTGGAAACAGATAGATCCTCCTGGTGATTTGTTGGTTGTATGCTTGGGTATTTCTCTTGACTGGTGGTGTGGAATCCATTGTTTTTGGACCCATCCGATGGTGTGTTTGGTCGTTTCGACCTAGCAGCCCTTTGCGGTTGCCGCACCTTAAATGTTTGTTTGTTAATAGTCAGTCAGTGTTTGTGTATGGGGCTTCACGGTGCTGGGTATGGTTGTAGGACTGCTGCCATGGGGAATTGTGGGGTGCCTTAAAACAAACAAACAAAAATTTAAGGTGCGGCAACCGCAAAGGGCTGCTAAGTCGAAACGACCAAACGCACCATCGGATGGGTCCAAAAACAATGGAATCCATACCACCAAGCAAGAGGAATACCCAAACAGACATCCAACTACGGACTACCCCAATGTCGGTCGCTCGGTACCGTGCGCTGTTACGAACTCACTCTTCGATCCCCTAGCCCTTACTGTATGTGGGGCTGTGGTAGCACCCAAACCCCCGCTATCTGCCTCTCCCCCAAAGTGTGCAGGATTCCAAACTGTGCAGAACTGCTGCCAGGGCTTCTGTATTTGGTCTTTTTATGGTGCCAAGGCTTACCTCGGAGAAGATAGAAGAAGCAGAGTGAGATGTATGACTGTGCAACCCTGCAATCTTGCCGCCTTTTACAGCCTCTGAACCTCATAAATCAAACAAGATGGCACTATTTCTATGAACATTACAAAAGAGACCACTGACAACGTTGGTAAAGCCTACCCTGATTACCAAGTGGCCCCATGAACTGAAGTGGGGCGCCAAACGGGGCAGCGTTGTCCACAAGGAGCCAACTTAGGCTCCAAGAGCATACTCAAAGTTCCTGTCCGCTGTCCTGTTGCCACCAGCCCTCCTTTGATCCCTCCCACCACTGCCGAAGAGCAGAGCCCAAACATAACATAACAAACATTTAAGGTGTGGCAACCGCCAAGGGCTGCTAGGTCGAACCGACCAAACACACCATCGGATGGATCCAAAACACAATGGGTTCCATACCACCAAGCAAATGGATACCAGCCAGGTATTCACTCATCTAGAGGACTTCAACCAGTTCATCCTCAGAATTATCACCAGAAATATCAGTCTCCGAATCAAACATATCTAAAAACTGATGTTCCGGAAGCAAGATGTCTGGCAGGTCCACCACATCAGTACCACCAGACTGGTGGCATTGTCGACCGACATGAACGCAGATGGCAACATACTTGACCAACACTGGAAGAGGGACCCTGCCAGTTGAATACAGTGCCCAAAAGTCAGCATACCTGAGAGACGACAGTGCGGACACAGGTGGTACAACAGCTGACAAGAAGACATCTCGTGCCTCAACAATTGTCGGGTGTTCACACAACACCATTGCGACAATGGCACATACTAGAACCTTAAGCACACCAGATCATGGAGTGGATCGTGCTGACAAAAAAAACAATAATAAGTCCAGAAAGTTGCTGGCAAAGAGTCGGAAACCCAAGAACAAATTGAAAATAAGGTGTGGCACCCCCAAAAGGGCTGCTAGGTCGAAATGACCAAACACACCATCAGATGGATCCAAAAAGAATGGATTCTACAGATCAGTTCCTCAACATAACGATACAGGAATCACCTGGTCACTCAATATGCACTTGTGCAACCATTAGTGGCAGAGACTCACTGTATTGTCCATGAAAAATGAGTTCGATGCAGAAACATGCACTTGAGTAGCAAGTTTGATGCTATTGTGCTCAACTGGTGCAGCTATCACCATTGGGCAGTAAGAAGCATCCACTGCAATTCATGCAGCTGAATAACCACTATGTTTAGCCGCAGGGTAAACACCTGACAAACTGCAGGACAGCCATTTGCCCATGTCAGACCTGCTGACATATCGTAGTCCACTAGTTCATGAGTATAGTTTCTACTCTCTGACACACACTATGCAGATTTGCTGCATAAGAACGCTTCTCTCATGCGTCGTATACGGCAGTATAACAGTCAACATGTTAGCAACACAGTAGTGCATGGTTTGTGCTCCACATGCACATTACATTCCCTAGACCTGTTTTTGAAAGAAGATGCCATAGTTGACATTATGCATGCAGCAAGCATAATTGCACCCACAGGGACACAGTCAGAAATATCTCAATAGGGACCAAGCACTGGGAGTTGTGTCAAGAACCTTGTACAAAAGGATCAGGCTCAACAGTATGGTCTATCAAGACCGCCAATGGCATCCTATGCATAGTAGCACGCAACGTTTGAGAACTTGAAATTTGACCCAGTTCCAACTTCTACGGCTTGGCTTCCCTGACGAGGAGAGCCTCTCCTGTCCCTCTCCATCCGTCCCCTCACATAAGCTGCCAATCAGGGCTTACAACAGAAACATGGGCTGGTTACAAGCCCACTGTAAGTGCTGTAAAAGCGGAAGGAAGCTGAGGAAGGCTGTACATGGTGCATGGACAACCTGTCATTACCACATGTATGCCCTTGAATGGCCACAATGCAGGATGTATGGCCTGCCCCCCAAGCAAGCCCCCAGTCCCCTTCCTCAAATATCCAATGTCATATATGTAGCTGCTTTAGAATAATGGCATGGTGCCAATGTAATTAGGGATGCCGCCCTGAGCAGGGTCTGTGATTCCTCGTGCCACAGGTGCTGCAAACCACATCCTTGTACCAACCACGCTGATGGCACTGTAGTCACCCCAGCGGAAGACCTCCACCATATCATTACCGAGTTGTGTCTTGATGGTGGAGTTGCCCCTCATCACTATGTCCACACCAGAGGCAGACACGGTGCCATTACGACCAAGTGTCAGGCTGGTGGTTGCCACACCTGAACGGGCATAAGCACAGGCAACATGTCACTACATCAATGCAGGTGACAGAAGTCTACTAAGTCGTGTGGCTAGATGCAACTCTCCAGTGCGTTGGAGACAAACAAAGAGATATGTTTGGGCTCAGGCATGGCAGGCCCCTTGGACAGCGACAGACCATGGCGCATATGATGCAATAGACCTCTTCCTGAAGTGTCAATGGCTTTGGGAGCATTAATACGGAGCCAGGATGAACTAGAGCACTTCCTGTCTCCACATAGCCAAACGTCCTGCTGCTGCTAGCATCTGGTTATGAACCCAACTTTGAAAGCTGCCAATTCCCTGGATAATAATGGAGCACATTGATCATGAGTCAACCAGTGGCTCTATGCTCTGCATAAGGTGATCAACCACATATAAGAGACCTGCCCTGTGTACATGCGATCTGCTTAAAATACACAGTTCACAATTCCAACCTACTAGCAAACTTCCACATCCATGATAGCTTGAAATAAGTTTCCTTTCTCAACAAAGTTGCATTTGCGTGTTGGGGTCCGCTTGCTGCGTACTATGCTAAACAGACTTCATGAATAACACAATGGACGCAAAGGTGCAGCAACAGTGTGGCCCGGCCGCAACCCGTGCTAGTCATGTCTCACCTGCATATGCTGGTCCCAAATTCCCAGGCAGATCACCAGGTCCAGCATAACAATAGGCCAGCACAGCACCCCTGCCTGTCACCTTAGCAGCTATCACAGGGAAGCTTAAGGCCAGATCATTTGCAGAGGCCACCATGCCACTAGCAGTGAGCTGAAGGGTGGTGGTGCACAGGTCAGTGGTGAGGGGCCTGATGAAGGCCCAGTAGACGGCAGGGGCACCAGGGGGCACCCCATTGTAAAACTCAGATCCAGTGATATTGAGGGTGCCCAAGTATTGAGTGGTCTGCAACAGAAGACAGGGGATGTAAAAGGAAGTTCTATTGAGGCGAGGTGGCTAAAAGTCGGTTACTAGTCAGTCCTATGGTTGATGAAGGGATATGAAGTCTGGGATTAAGCAAGCTCAGAAAGGGGGTGAACGAGCTGCAGTGTGGCTTCCAGTATAGTGGGGGACTCAAGGCAACATTGCTGACTCTGAGCCAATCTGATCAATATCCAGTGTCATTGCATCCACTGACCTCTGTCCCCTTGCGGCAGGTCAGTAAAGGACGAGGCAGAACCAGCAAACATAGGTTGCGCCATAAACACATATCCCCTTGTCTTCATCCGTGCACCTATGCTGTTCTAAACCTATCAGGGATATCCTGTGCATAAATTAAGACCAAGATTGATACTGTTAATGAATCCCAAGGTAAGCAGTGCACACACAGCCTGATCGCCCCTAGCTCCTTAACTCACCCCATACATCCTCCAATTGTTGCCAGTGTCCCCACTGTCCAGGGGTATATTAGGTTCTCCTGGCTGGAACATGCCGAACGTCCCAGTTGAATCGTTAAAGCTCAGCCCCTTGTAGATGCTGTTGGCCACCAGCCGTGGAGCAGCAGCAGGAGTGGGGACAGTGGATCGTAACCATGAACTATCAAAGCCTCCTCTCAGGGAGATTACCGTAACGTAGTTGGATCCAGGAGAGGCCACAAACAGGGCCGGCCTCAGCAAATCGGCCAAAGATTGGGGTATGGCAGGCTGGATGTGTGGCACGTCTAGTGCGGTATTGGGGATGCCTGCTGCAGATACACTAGGGGGCAGAGAGCTGATAACCGTCTCGGCAGTGTATAGGGCCCCATAGACAGGAGTGCTGCTGGTCAAGGAGTACAGCGCATCCTTGGAATAGGCCCAGATGTCCGCAGTGCCGGTGCACATGTCGATCTGAGTAATGTAAATGCCACTAGCATCATGGGTCATCTGCAGGAAATCAGCAGCAGGGGTCGCACCGTGGTTAGCAGCATGTAGAGCTGTGCATGTGCTTACATGGGTTACAAGACACACAACAGTGACAGAGACCACCCTACATGTGAACAGGGCGAATTTGCAGCTTCAGTGGGCTGGGGCTCAGTGATAATCTTGCCTACAAGATGCATATTAGTCGTCTGCCATTGCTGAACAACCGTGCAGATAGGACATTACAGATTGAGCTACAAGGCCTATCCCTGCTCAAGTACCACATGCACTATCATACATCAACCAACGGACTCTATCCCAGTGAGGCGATATCACAGGAATTGCAGAGAAGAGGGCCACTAGCTTTATGGGGCCTACAATCCTAAGCAGCTCTAGGGATTGACCGAGTGTAGGACTGTCATCTTCTTGGCTGAGTGGGCCGCAGAGCGATCCTTCACTCCGCGCCCCACTTTGGATGTGATCGTTCATGACATTCTCTCAAGCACAGGCACATTTGATGAACAGCAGCATGTGCCCACTGTGTTATTATGCAGCTGGCCCTAGAGGCTCACCTGGGGGTAATCAAACTCCTCTTTGGCAGTATCACAAAGAGGCCTAACCGTCACTGGTGGGCGAGGAGATAACGCCCGCACCACCCAGCTACCAGTGGGGTCTGAACTGGCGCTCACAGCAACGAAAAAGTTTGGCTTTACGCGCCCGTTGTCACTCACAGTGGCACCATCGAAGCAATAAACGTCCAAATCATTATAACACACCAATGCGGCCCAAGCAAGCACATAGCGCCTCTCCTTGACATCATAGAAGGCTGTAGGGTCTGCGAGTTTGGATTGCCGTAGATCGAACTCTGGGATGCCAGCAGCAGTTACAAACTGTGCAAGGCTGACTTGTGCAGGGTTTGTCGTGTTCAGTAACTGGCCTGTCCTCTCATCTGCCAAGAAAATCTGCACCAATTGGTTTATAGCATGGACGACCCAGTTGCGGCCTGAAGTAGCAGCACAACCATGCCAAATGGCAGCACAATAGGAAGTCAGAATGTGCCCATGATGCGGGATTGATTTTAAATCCAGATCCATGCTGTAGAAGTGAGAATGTGCTCATACGAGGGAGGTCTTAAAGCCCTCATAGCAACAAGCACATCCTTGTGTTTGGCAATTGATGTAGGATAAGTACTCCAACATGCAGATCAGTCAAATAGTGCTGATTACTAGCTGATTCTCTCTGCCACAGCCTTCGGGTGTATGCTCCCATGTTGTGCGTGCCACTGCCTGCCAAGCCCTTTCTTGGTCCCATGCAGGTTACAGATTCCGGGATCTAAAAGCATCCAGAGCTATTGCCATCAAAGCCTACCTTTCATATGGGAAGGTCCCACGGCCAGAGCTTCATCTGGTGGCGACACATTGGGATCACCAGGGGCTAGAAACCCAGCTCCAGCATAGCGGGAGAGGCGGGCTGATAAGGCATAGCTGGGATCAGTCACATCCCTTATGCTGACATCACCATCTGCAGCTCTTGATGGCTTCATCCTTCTTAGGACATTTGGTTGCAATTCACGAGCTGCTTCTGGGGGACTGGTCCAGTTGAGGGAGCCAAACGCAGCCAGCACTACAACAATTGGACAAACAGCAATACGTTGAGCAGTGATCAGCTTAGCTTCAGCCTCTTCCTAATTCACATTGAAGCGTTGGGAGGCGGAATCTCTATGAAAATAGCAACTAGAAAGGCTACCAAGCAGGTATGGTATACTGCTCATCATGGTTGAATGTGTAAAAATGCGCAGAATGCGACAGGGCTCAACACCATTCTGATGCCTAAGGACTGCAAATACGCCATAGGAACTTCTGATCCAGCCCTCCAAATGTGCACCCTACCTCTATACATGGTTAAATTGCAAGAGCAGGGTTTTTAACATTTTGCAATCACTGTGTATCACTCATCCTAGGTGAGCTACAATCAACACATAGTGCGCCTGGCCTTAAGGGCATGACGTCTCACCATTCGACACAGATGCAGGCTGCTGCGGCAAGGGGCGATTGACAGTGGCACAAGGTCTGCCGTGAACCTGCGGTGGATGAAATGTTGAAGGACCATGGGAGCCAAGTCAAAAAGTCAACCTGCTTGTCCAGTTGGTGCATCTACCATGAGGAGGTACATGTGGCACCCAGACATGAAGAAGCGATCTTCATACTAAGTCATAGTGTCAATATGTATCTGTCGGCCCATTGTGATAAATGTATCGGTTGAGCAAATGCGAAGGCGGGTACAAGCTCGCAGTAGACCTGCCACAGTTGCTTGGCTGGGTAGTAAGCGGAGACATATTAAGGGGGCATGATGTTACACTTACCAGGGTAAATCCCGCGAAAGCACTCCAAAGGACGAAGCAGGCAAGCAAGGGGTGGGCCACTGCGGTAACCGCCACGCATCATGTCAAAAGTGCCTAAAATGTAAACCTAGCAGGGTTCACTAGACACAAGCAGATCATTTCGACACAAACTTAGTATCTAATTTCGATCAGGCAGGTGCAAAACGCCACATTTGAGCAGGAAGCGAATAGGAGAAGGAGCATATTCGTCGCCGGAACTCACTGGTTACAAGGAGATACAGCAGACCTATGGTACACGCGCCGTTCCTTGCATTGTACGTAGCTCTAGGTGTAACGGTCCGGCTGCTTTGCTTACGCTGCCTTATATAAACCGGCAAGAAGGGTTTCACTGCTTACCGTCACCGTCGTCACTCGGGTCTGCACGCACTTTGGACAATGCAGTAGGGTGTCAAAGGGCAGGACCAGGACCAGCCTAGCCTAGGTCTTTTCCGGGCTTAAACAGCCTTAATTGGTTAGCCCGGGCGTCTGCCTTGAGCTGTGCCCTTTCGTATGTGACCGTGCCGAGTTAGCTCCTTGCATGTGGGTAATGCACGGAGTCTCCTGTAGGCATCCAAGGCACAATGCCATGGCTGGGTGCCAGAGATCGCACCTGGCCACTCAATTGCGAAAACGCCTGTGAGGCCGCAGCAAAAAAGGCCTGCCACCACGTCAAGGACGTGACTTTCTTGCCATCAGGCTTAAGCAGGACAGTGCTCAACAGTAGCTACGAACAGTCCAAATCCTGCGGTCTCTCACAGCTGCCAAGATGGAGGCTTGGATCAACGAACATGCCGGGAGTTTTGCCATGACTGTGATGAGTCATTCCTGCAGCTTGCAGTGTGCACACGGTAAATCAGATTTAGACAACGGAATGCAGTGAAAGGAACTACTCTGTGTCCCTTATAAAGCCTACTATGTGTCCAAATACAGGTGCTGGTAAACAGGAGGTAGTAACTGTGTGCTGGTAGACACCACTGCAGGAATTGTGTGCTGGTAAACACCATGCAGGAATTGTGCTCTTGTGAACAGTATGCGCGGCTGCATTCTGCCATATACAGCAGCTAACTATGATAGTTGTAACCTCAGCAGGAAACCGGAAACATTCTCTCTACCCAGCATCTCGTATAATGCAGTATAAAGTTGCAGACGCCCCAAAAGCCGTACCCCGTACAAATTAGTAATGTGATGCATGCCCAGTCCTCTGAGACCATGGGTGCTGTATTGTCAAGTAACTGCACCTAGTCCAGGTTTGGCCGTGAACAGAATGAGCAAGCAGTTTGCTGCACATCAGCTAGCTGTTGCAGCAGTACCTGCAAGCTCCGAGGATCCCAAGGCCTTTCAGCACTGGCTACAGAAGGAATATACCCGCTGCCCCCTGCTTAGGATCCGGCTCAGTGCAGACGCTAAGCAGACGGTGAAGTGCGTAACAGTCACCATGAACCCCCTTGGAAGCAGCACTAGCGGTAGCAGCATCCGCAAGGCTCACGCACTCACAAGCAGCAGCAGCCAGGGCAGAAGGAGAGCAGGGGGCTGGTGTGGGTGCTGCAGCTGCAGAGGAAGGGGCTGCAGCTCATGAGGAGCAAGCACGTGTGGTTGGGCAGGAAAAGCATATGGAAGATGCTGAAGAAGGTGGTGGTGATGCTGCTGCCGCCCCCGCCGACGACAACCCCCACTTTCTTTTAGACGGCTGTTGTGGGGTAGACCTTGTGGGGTTGTAGCTTGTTGAAGCCAACAGCCTCCTAGTCGTTCGGGGCTTCAGGCTTTGACTGTCTCTGTGTCAGTTTTGTGGGAGTGTGCCCTTGTGTTCTGGGTGTTTCTGGGCCTGTGTGGGCTGTGTTGGCTTTTGACTGGGTTGGTTTCTGTTCTGTTTTGCTTGGTGGTATTCTGTGTGGTGGCAGCTGTGTGCGTTTGGTCGTTTCGACCTAGCAGCCCTTTGCGGTTGCCGCACCTTAAATTTTTTTTTTGTTCTTTATGGCCATTTAGTAAACATGCAGCCCGGTAACTAGTTTGTATTTGGAGGCCATCAGAGCTGGGGCCAGAGAAAGTGAAGCACGGTTTGAATGTTAACAAAAAAGGAAAAGCACAAGTCTCCATTCTCATGCGCAGCGTCAAGTTGGGGATTGTGCCAGATATGTCATTGATAAATTTGGTGTTGATTCAGTGTTGCACATAAAATGCGTGTCTTCAGAGATGAACATACTGAGTGGGTGTTTGATCTGCAGCTTGACAGATTTGAATCGAGTGAAGATGAAAGTTGTGGTGATGTTTCTAGTGATGAGTATGAGAACGAATTAGTTGAAATTGATGATATTAGTTAGTATGGTTTTTTGGAAGCCCCTTGAGCCTCGTGTTGGCTCTGGGCTTTTCTTTTTTCAAATGTAACATTCAAACCGTGCACAGCAGCACAGCAGATGCACAGGATTGGGATGTACGTATGTCTGTCATGATTGTGCTTCCTTCCAGCCTGAAGGTTCAAGTTTTGAGGCATCCCATGTCTGCATCCCTCTGGGCAGCCTATCGACACACCCGATGCCCATCAATGGTATATATGCATGGAAAAGAAGCACAGATCACCAAAGCATCTGCCAGAGCCCGCTCCTGGACACACTAAGGCAGGTGTCACGTGCCGATGGGTTGCAAATGTAAGATTCACACACGTAGACGCATTGGAGCGTCCTGCAAGATAAGCTTTATTGCAGCCAGCTACACCCAGCAGCAAGCCGAAGGAGCCAGCAGGTGAGTGTTGGCTTGATGCTGCCCCTTGCCATGCCTCTGCCCTTACTTGCCACTACACAATGAAGCCAAAAATCAGCTACATCAAATGATCTTCTGCCCAGAAGTACATCGTCTTAACCTTGCACCGGCGAGCACACCCGGATGCATAAGCAGCACAAAGTGGGCAGTCTGCATGCCGATGGGACTCACCGGCTTGTGTCATAGCACCTGTGCAAACGAACAGGCACTCGTCCTCTCCTGATAGCAAAACTGGCCCCACCTGGGCTGCAAGCAGAATCGCTCAGACTAGGATGCTCCTGCTTGTGCAAGTGTGTCCTGCACCCTGGAGAATAGAGCCCCCTGCCTCAACAACGACCTGAAAAGGCTCTGCTCCATCCAGATTCCCAAAAAAATTGAATCTTAGAGTCCCTTGCCTCCAGCAACAAGGGTCTCAAAAGGCTGCGCTATGAGATCCCAAAAAACACTGCTCTCAAAACCTGATATAAGGAGTGGTTGATGGCACTATGTACCAATGCAAGGAGATGAATAGGCCATACCAGCGCTAGGGCCCTGCATCATTATGTAAGCCCTACAACTATATGTTGATATGAACAGGGCAAAAATCAGGTCTTGTCATCCCTCCACGTTGGGTCCAGCTGTATGCCCCTGCAATATCACTTCTTTCAGCTTCCCCTTCTTATTGGAGCAAGTGTCAAGGACAAGATAAAGGGTGCGAGTGATATATTCAATCAACTCCCGTCAAGATGGCTGCAGATACGCATACATCTATCACACTCAACCCTCATTCCACGGACATCAAGTCAGCAGCTGCTACAGGCTCTTAACCACCCTCAGCCTGCATTTCATAGCCAGCTTGCGTAACTGTAACCTTGGGCAGACCCCACAGACATGCCCCCCCAGCCCCCCCTCCAGCAGCCAGCCCTGCCTGTTCTCTCCTAAACCCCATATTATGATCAACCTTACTACGGTAGATCGACCCCCTCTAACCTCCACCAATCGGGCCTGCTTGGTTGCACCCAATTCCACATCATACTCCACTACAAAAAACCACCAAGTGTGTACACATGCCCCAGCCAACCCAGGAGCAAACTGGTACACCGGTAGGTAGCACCTTACATATTGATCCTCATGCACAAATCCACCAAGGACCTCCGGTACTCCTTGATATCCAGATCAGCCAGCCTAGCTACACCCGTCTCAATGGCAGCCTGCACCACTGCTGCAGCCACTTCCGGCAACAGCCTCTCATCAAAGGGCTTAGGGATGATGTACCTCCGCCCGAACTGCACAGAGTCCCCAGCGTCACTCTCAGAGGCTGACCGTAACTCGCCCTGTGATTGGTTACGGCGGTGACGTGAGGGTGACTCCCGGCGACTGGCGGGTGACGCATTCCTTGCTGGTGATGGTGAGTGATGCTGGTGACGGTGGTGACGCTGAAGGTGACTGCTGCCGCTGCTGCTGCTGCTACAGATAGGCGGCTTAGCATTTGAACATGGAGCTTCACTGCCAACCCCAGTACCTGCAGCGCGTACTGCTGTGCTGCCATCACCCGCTGCTGCTGTACTGCTACTGCTACTGCTGCTACCATTAGCCCCCATTAGCCTCGGCTCCTCACGACCCCCATCACTTGTCTCCGCACCTGACGCTGCTGCTGCTGCTCCATCTGGTACTGTCGCTCCTGCGCCTGATGCTGCTCCCACAGTAGAGCTTGTTGCTGTGGTGGTTAGTGAGATCAGGTCGTTAGCTGAGGGGGTGCGCCGACGGAGCAAAATAGGCTTCTTAGCAAGCGCCGCAATGGCGTAAGTTGCAGCCAGTTTCATCTCCTCATTCACAGCCCTGCAGCAAGGCATACAAAATCCATGTTCAATACAAATACATTTGCAAGTAGAATTTCTCAACAGACGTGCTTGATTACAAAAGAGGGCATAGAAGAAAGGATTATTGCTTCCATTTTTTCCACAACCCATAAGATGAAGCTGAAATTCTGTCAGCATCCAACCACACCATTGCATTGCAAGCTCGTGTTTTCTTCTGCACCAGAGAGCTGATTGGGGCACCACCGTCATGCAAGTGAACAGTGCTGTGCCAAGAGCAGGCGGTTAAACCCCTTAACGCACACCTTCGCCCTAGGTAAAGCAGACGCTACCAGCATATTACGAGTCTTAGGGCCTATGCGCAACGGCACTATCTCATATATAAGAGATCACAGTGAAGTCGCCAGCAAGTGGCCTGAAAGCCTCCTAGCAAAAACCTTACACCTGCCTACATACATTCACACATGCCGAAGACAACCTGTATTCTGTTCCACCTCCTCGTTCTTTGTGACAGCTTTAGGCACCTTTTGCTATGGCATGTCATGAAATGTAACAATAATATCACCTGCCTAGCGTCCAAGGCTCTACCCATGACAACTCACTTGGCTCTGCAATCCAGTGCACCCCTGAAGATGTATGGGAATGCGCACACATTGTTGATCTGGTTGGGGAAGTCGCTCCTCCCTGTGCACATAATCACATCCGGCCGTGTAGCCAGCGCAAGGTCCGGGTCAATCTCTGGCACAGGGTTTGCACAGGCGAACACGACCGGGTCCCGTGCCATGGACAGCAACATCTCTGGTGTCAGCAGGTTGCCTGCAGACAAGCCTAGGAACACATCCGCCCCTTCCACAGCCTCTTTCAAAGTGCGCTTGTCTGTTGGGACAGCAATCTCTGAGAGGTAGTTGTCAGGAGTCAGGTCATCACGTCCAGCAAACACCACTCCCTGCAACAGCACCAAGCAGGAGCAATTGCATCATGAAAGCTGCGCTAACCCCGTTCAGAATAGCAGTGGTGGTCATGTTGGGGTGGCCTCCGGACGATAATGGCAACCATTAGATGGTGCAGTAACCGCATCCCTGCAGGGACATACCTTACATGTGTTTGCACCAGTCTCATTAACACCCTGCCTTCGCTTTTGGAGAGCCTTGTACAGAACACACACAGATTGTTGCTGTCAAAACCAAGGTGGATACTTCACGTATGTGCAAGGTCTGCATCACATGTGTGTGACACCTCCCCTGTTGTATCTTGCATGATATACAGCTTGATTGGCACAATCAACCTAGACTACTTTGATTCCACCATACAGGTGCCACCTCCTTCATAGTGCTTCATGCATGACCTAGTCTGACCGTGGCAACATCAACCGGTCTTTCACACACCCTGTCATGTCGCTTCCAGGACCTCGCCTATTTTTGTCGCATCACTCAACTCTGCTTTAATTACCTGTACCAACCTCCAGAGCCTTTCACGAGCCCCTGGCAGGGTAAGACAAATAGCAATACGTACCTTGACATCCACAGCCAGCACGTTCTCCTTGCGCACCCCCAGCGTGACAAAGTACTTGGCAACTGTGAAGCCCGCCGCACCACAGCCGCACACGCAGACCTTAATGTCAGCAATGTCCTTACCCACAAGCTCCAAGGCATTGATCAGACCTGATACAGGAAGAGATGGTACTGTCAGAGACTAAGAATGACAGGGGAGGTCCCACATCCCAAGCTTCCGTGCATTGGACTAATGCAAATGCCTAAGAGTTCTTTTAAGTCGTAGGAAAGAGTCATGTAGCTCACCTTGCGCCTGTCGCAGCTAGCCGCTACGCACCAGCCTTGCGTCCACTCCAAGCCTCCCTGCTTGTGCCATGCTCAGCCTCTAGTGCAAATCGCACTACTACTGGTACCACCAGATCTTAACCTTGCTGAAAGCCTCCATGCAGTGAAACGGCCAAGTTCCTGTGACACCAACATCCTGAACCCTTCTCCTCCACCTGAGGCAGAACTGCCCAACTTGGCCCCCTTTCCTCCACCCACCCCTCCACCCTAGCCCCAAGCCAAGCCCCACACCCACCTCACCTCTGCCTAGCCAAATTTGCATCACTTACCCCTCCCTCTCTCCCTCCCTCCGTCACCCACCTGCCCCAGCAATGATAGCAGTCCCATGCTGGTCGTCATGGAACACCGGGATGCTGCACCTCTCCTGGCACACCCTCTCAACCTTGAAGCACTCTGGACTCTTGATATCCTCCAAGTTAATCCCCCCAAAGGTGGGCTCCAGGGCACATATGATATCAATGAGCCTGTCAGGGTCCTCCTCCTTGACCTCTATGTCAAAAGCATCCAAGTCCGCAAACTTCTTGAACAGCACGGCCTTGCCCTCCATCACAGGTTTGCCTGCAGAAACAGCCACTCTTTACACAATGAGTATGGCAACCATTGCTTAGACGCAAGAACAATCCCCCAACACCGTTTAGATGCCCCCCCCCCCCGCCTTTTGGCAGCCAATTTCTCCCATCCCTAGCACTCCTATCCCGAGACCCATCTCCGCTCGCTACGGTGGCCCTCTCCCCCCTCCCTCCCTCTCCTGCTCTCCCCACCCACCCTCTGCCCTCCCCCTCCTCCCCAGAAACAGAAATCAACGATTCCTGAGCACTAGTACTGCCGTCCCACTCGACCCAGCCCTCTTCCCTCCCCTCCTCCGCTCTCCGTACTTACCCTTTGCCCTCCCTCCCTGCTCGTCCACCCCCACCCCCAGCCTCACCTGTGAAGGGTCACAATGCTCCCAGCCCCATCACTCCAATCCCACTCCATTCCTACCCCACTCCCTCTTCCCTCCTGTGCCCCCCGCCCGCCCTAGGCACTCAAACCTTCTCAGCCCTAGCACTCCTATCCTGCTTCACCCTCCGGAGTTCCCATCTCTCCTCGCGCCGGTCGCTCTGCCCTGCTCTCCTTACCCACTTCCTCCTCCCTCCCCCTCCTCCACCCCCCCCTTCCTCGGCCCTAGCACTCCCATCCCACTCCACCCTTCCAAGCCCCAGCCCTCTTCCCTCCCATCACAACCCTCTGATCTCCGTACATACCCTTTGCCCCCCTTCTGCCCCTTTCGTGCCCCCCAAGCCCACCTGCAAGGGGCCCAAATGCTCCCCCCGCACCGGCACTGGTAGCCCAATCCACCCTTCCCATCCCCATCCCTTCCTCACCCTGCCGCGCTCTCCTTCCCGCCCTCTACCCTCCCCCTCCCCTTCCCGGTTCACCCCCTCCTCACCCTGCAAGGACCCAATGACCCCAGCACAGCTGGCCCGCTCCCCCATCCTATGCACATCCATCAAACCCCCCACTCTCCCTACCCACGCTCTGCCCGTGCCCGGTCCTTGGCACCCAGTCCCTCCCAGACAGTAGCACTTCTATCCTGCACCACCCTCCCGGTTCCGACCTCTCCTTGCGGGCCCGCCCGCGCTCTCTTTACTCACCCTCTGCCCTTCCCTTTTCTCCTCCTCCTCCTCACATGAAAGTGGATACCGGTGTTGCTCAACCCTAGCAGTTTTAGGGCTGAGGCTGGAACACATTGGGCTAAAACGGGAAGGGCTCAATGCTTCCCAACCCCAGCAATCCTGGCCTAATCCACCCTCCCTATCTCCATCCCTCTTCCCCCCCCCTCCTTCCTTCTCCTTCCCATCTCCCCTACCCCCCCCCTCCTCACCTGAAACTGGCACCCAGTATTTCATAGGCCTAGCACTCCCATCCCACTCCACCCCTCCAAGCCCCAGCCGTCTTTCCCCCTTCACCCTCCTCTGCTCTCCACAAGAACCATCTGCCCCTTAACCCCCTCCGCCCCTCTCGTCCTTGGCCCCCCGCCCCTCACCCCCACTTGCAAGGGTCCCAATGCTTTGCAGCCAAAAGCAACCCTACCCCAATCCACCCTTCCTATCCCCGTCCCTCTTTCCTCCCCTCACCCTCCCCTCTCTCCCTCCCCATCCTCTGCAACCCCCCTTCTACTCCTCGTCCCCTCCCCCACACCCGTTCCTCGCTCCCCCCCCCCTCACCTGCAAGGGGTCCAATGTTCCCCAACCCTAGCACTGCTGTCCCATTAGTGATCACCCCCACCAGGTGCCCCTTGGCAGTGTACTCATATGCCCAGCGCTCATTGGCCTGGATAGACAAGCACGGCTCAGCAACACCTAAAGCAGAACACAGCAGCAGAGCAAATTTACAGACGCCAGGTTCCTCCAACCAATGACCACAAACAAAGCGGCAGGCACTAGGATTGGCAGCCAAGGCCCAGCAACACCTGCTTGAAGCACGACAGCAGACCTTCTTCTGAGAGCCCTGGGTGATTCAAAAGGGTGCGGGAGCGGCTTGGTTCATATCATAGCCAGTCTGCACATAGTGCTGCAAACAAGCTCTGCCAAAGTCCTTTAAATTTGAGTGCCTATTCTGGGGGTTAAGAGACTGGTTTCACTGGTGACTGGCTTTGCTCGCACGCCTTTGTTGGTGACATAGGACAGGGCGATCAAATTACAGGGGCCTGAAAGCTGTGGATAAAGGCATTAACAGCAGTGCATACCAGCAGAATACCCCCAACATAAGCAGGGCAATCAAGGTGGATATGAAATCTACGCTCTTAGTGCGTCCGGTGTGCTCTGCCGTCTTGTTATTGAAGATTGTCTCTAGCCTGCATTTCTGCTGTGCAAACTCTAGGTCCCTCCAGAAGCCAGCAATGTGAAAACATCATCGTCCCATGCTTCCTGAAGGGCCCTGCTTACCTGTTCCGGTGTTTAGTGCTAAGACCCAGCCAAGCTATCTCAATGAACAGCTGCATGATTGATCATGCATTACACGGAGAGGCTTGTTGTTCGTGCCCAAGGGACCTGATACTTTTGATGGTACATTACTGCTGTATGCACGTTCTTCAATACTGTGCATGTATCCAGCCTCACACAGATGTGCTCTCTCATACTTCTTGCATGCTCAGCAAGCGATATCCACACAACAACGCTTGCTCAGATTGCATCAACACCGACAGATCTTCCCCATGTATAAGCCTTTGGGGTTTACGTACCATAGCGACTGCTGGCTCGGCAAAAAGCAGAAGGAATAAAACATTAACCACAAATGTGTATCTTTACCTGGGGAGTATGCCACAGACAAGTCCTCCTTGGTGCCCATCAGCTTGGTGGGGACAATCTCCAGCTTGCCCCGCCTGCATCAATCAATCAATCAACCAATCATTCAAAAAATCAACATTGTTTTGAAGCGCACGACCAGTTATGCAAATGGCCAAAACAAACCCCTCATGAAGGTTCCTGATCACGATCACGAAGCCCCACAACTGATGGTGGACTTGGCCAAACACAAGCTGAGGGCTAGCTGCAACGCTTGCATGCAGGAGCAAATGCAACCATGTGATGAATTCTTGAACTAGTGAGGATGACAGAGGCAGTGCGCTTGGTTAATTTGAACACCCACAGGGCTGGGATTTGACATGCTACAAGGATTAAATTCATGGGCCAAAGCGATCCAAGGAAAAGTTCAAGGTGCGAGACAGGTGGCATGAATGACACATGGCAAAGGCAGAAGAAGCCTTTACAGCAACTGGCAATGCGGGGTAGTGTTTGTTATAGATTGCCATCCTTGTACCTATTTTATATAGGTATGCCTGACAGCCGACAGACGCAATTTCTGCTCAGAAAAAGACAATACACACAAGGCAATGCAGTCTGGACGGAGGCAGGTTTCTGCCACTTAATGGTTCATGAAAAAAAAACACAGGCCAGTTCCATCCCCAGAAATTAGACCTCAGGTCCACACGTCTCTGGCACAACTTGATTCAAAGCCCATTTTCCTCCCCGAAACAGGTCAATCGGTACCTAGGGACATCCAGCCTTACTGTATGCATTCCTATGGCATATCACAAAACATAATACGGATAAGTGTGGCATTTCGCTCCCCCAGGGCCCCACCTGCCAATGTTTGGCACAACCAGTTCAAAGCTTATACTCCTCTGCCCACACAGATCAGCCTGAAAAACCCTAGGACCCGCAGCGTTAGAAGTGCATCCTTGTCCCACCTGCCAATCTTGTGGTACTTGAGGGCCCATTGACGCGTGAGCCGTTTCCGGAAGGCTGCCCAATCCTTGCTGGACAGGCGCATGCCTGCCTGGCTCTGCCGCTGCTGACTGGCCAAGATAGCCTGCAGCCGCTCCTCTGTCTGTTGGAAGCGCTCCAACTGCGAGATGATGCATCAAGAAACGTTTAGATGGTCTGAGTGGAAGTTCCATCTCAAGCTGCCGATAAAGGGCTTGCTTTTCAGCCCCTCATACTGCAAGTGGATCTGAAGGGTCCACAAGGCTCAAGCAACCAATGTCTTCTTTTTCTCTACCTTAGTCATACCAGAGCGTGCTTGCAGTTGCCATGCAAATCTAGTCATACATTCTGTCGATATTCAGACGATCCCCTGTCTGGCCACCAGGTGCAAATTTGAAGACAAAAACAAGCTCTACCTGCCCACGCACACTGATCCAGCTTATGAAAATCAACAGCTTAGCGCACTGATCTACCTGCAACCCCCAGTCAATCCATCCCAACTGCCAGTCAAACAATTCCCGATGCCAGTCAACCCACTCACCATGATCCACCCCAGCGTCTGCACCGTAGTTGCGGCCCTAACGGTGCTCATGACAGACCGGCTAAGAACCCCAATCCCCAGTCACTACACCCAAGCACCACTCAACCCATTCACCATGATCCACCATCCCAGCCATCAGACAGTAGCTGTTGCCATAAGACATTCACAGTAAAAGAACTACTACAATTAGTTAATTTCATTATATGCCATAACCACAGGCCCCACGCCTCAAGCTGTTACAGAGACAGCAAGATGGAGCATAGAGGTAGACAAGCTGTTCAACACCAACTGCCAGTTCAACCACTCACCATGATCCGCCCTAGCCGCTGCACAATAGCTGTAGCCCCAGGGTGCTCATGATACACCAGCGGGTAAAAGTCATGGATGTTCAGCTGAAGCACCCGCGAGTGCTCTGATACCACACGAGCAGCAGTGGTGAAAGTGACAGTTCCATCAGCATCATGTTGCTTGATGTCTCAAACAGAGCAGCTTCTCCCATGAAGCTTCCCTCCACCATGGAACCTAGCTCCACATTCCCACGCTCCAGCACCACTTCACCTTCTAGAATGAAATAGAAGTGGACATCCTGTGGGGCAAGTGGAATGCAGGTGAAATGATTGTCAGCAGAGCTTTTAAGAAGCAAGACATAGAATCAAAGAGAACAGAAGCACAGAGAGACAGCTTCAGCCATGAAGCTCCCCTCCACCATGGAATCTAGCTCCACATTTCAACATGCTAGCACAACCCCACCTTCAAGAATGAAGTAAAACGGGATGTCCTGTGGGGAGAGCTGGCGTGCAGGAGCAGGACTACTTAAAAAAAGTCATACGATAAGAAGAAACAGGGAAAAAGCCGAACAGTTTCTCCCAGGACCATCCCCTCCACCATGGAACCTACCTCCACGTTGCCATGCACTCAACCTTAGAAAACGGTTGACATAAATGTCACACCTCTTATCAAAACACCATCCCGCACAGCACGTACTGCCTTGCTAGGACGACAGGGACAACACTTCAAGGGCCTCTACTCAGACTGCTTGATCGCTTGGAAGCACTTGTTTGACTAAAGATATGCACTCCATCCCTGAGGTGCAGTCCCTGCCAAAGCAGACAAGACGTTGCCGGGTAATCTGAAGAAAGAGCCATAAAACCAGAGAGGCAACTACAAGGAGGCCATAGATCTGGTGCCCTTACATTTGCTTACCCTCTCATGTCCATGGCTGAGCAGGTGCCCTGCCTGTGCCTGTTTGCTGGAAAGACAAGTAACCTTGACGAATTACTCCTTCAGCCTGCTTGGATCCACAGGGCTACCTATAGCAACTTACCCTCTCAATTTCATGGATGAGCATCTGCCCTGCCTTTGGCTGCTTTGCTGGAATTACACGTCATAATCTTGAGTTCTTCCTTAAGCCTGCTTGGTCCCTTATGAGCATGTGTAGCTGCTTATCCTCTCATTCTCATGAATGAGCAGCTGCCCTGCCTGTGCCTGCTTTGCTGGAAAGACAAACTAGCCTCGATGAGTTCGTTCCTCAGCCTGCTTGCTTCTAAAGGAGTATTCACAGTGCTTACCCTCTCATTCTCATGGATGAGCAGCTGCCCTGCCTGTGCCTGGATCTCACTCCCCAGCAGCAGCAGCACCTCCCGCTCAGCAGGTGTCATCTCTCGGAAGGCAGGGGCTTGCTTGTGCTGTGCTGACTTGTGTGGGTTGACAAACATGGGGATCACGTCATAGTCATCCATAATGTTCTTGAACTCCTCAAAGCTTAACCTGAAATCACCTGGAGCAGGCACAAACAAGGGAAGAAGGTGTGTGGATGGTGCCAGGAGATGGGGCTGCACGTACTACGTCTTCTGGCCAGGGCATTGTTTAACCAGTTGCAAAAGCCAGAAAATGGTGTAACAAGTTGCAGAAGCCAGGGCATGGCGTGACAAGTTGCAAAAGCCGGGGCGAGCTGTAAGAAATTGCAAAAGAGCCAAGGCATTCAGATAGATGCATGTGAACCTCTCATGACCAATTACCCAGGTATATGTGATTACATCAAGATAGGTGCATCTGAGGCATCAATGCTGTCGGGGGGTGGCATGTGGCTGATAAGTGCACCCTTATGTATGCATTGGCGAGACAACAGTGCTCTGGCACATTAGTCTGCCACACCTGCCCCATGTGTAGCAATCAAGCACTCCATGCCTACACAATGTTTTGGATATGACTTACCCCTAGAGCCAGTTTATGTGTGCTAAAAGCAAGCAACCAAGCAATGCCCTTCAGGTCCACAACAATGTACTGGTGTCATAGGGTTACTACGAACCAAATGACCCAGAGCACAGGAGCTTCTGGCCCCATAATTGTTCCAGATGCACCCATTATAACAAGTTTGAAAGGCACATGTGCAGTACATCCATGCAGAAAGGGTGGGAGGTGCTATACCAGGCTTTGAGGTAACACAACAAAGCTGCTCCCACCTTTGCTGGCGCCTCCTGCTGCTGGCACAGCATCCTCCTCTGCTTCAGGGGTAAAAACCTGGAGCATGACAACCCAAAGGAGATCCATCAGAATCGTCAGAAGATGACACCCAGATTGCATTCTACAAAGAAACTTCACCCTCAACATAATGCATGATGATTGTTCACATGAGATGATATGCGAAGCCACAACAGCAGTGTCACCATCAACTAGCTCCAGCACTTTCAGGTGTTGGATCACACCACACCCGGCGGCCCGCATAACGCACATAGTCAGGCACTGCAATGAGACTTCCCCACTTGCGTTCGACGCAAATCCATCAAAATTTGTTCTGGTTCAGCTAAACGGCCACCATGTGTAGGACTGATCAGCTAAAGCTACACATACTTGAGCATGCACACCGCGCCTTGAACATGGTCGTTTCACAAGTACAAGGACAGCAGGCACACAGTGTTACTGATTAATGTGGCACTGCCAGTTTCCCTCGTGCACACTTCTCACCTCTTCCACATACACAGCAATGGCTTTCCTTGTTGCTGTGTTCACATCCTGCAGCAGCTCCTCAAACTCCTACAGGAGCAAGAGCATGCAAGGGTATTTAGCAATATGTAAAATGTCAGGTGATATGGTACTCACATACTGCCCACCAGCTGATCTTACTTCCACCACAAGATTTACCAAGACAACTCCTGAAATCTAGGACTACTCAAACTCCTGCAAAACAATAACTTAACATGACAGAGCATGCGCACAACCGACCAGTCAGTGATCTTGCCTCATGCCGTTCCAGCCTGATTGCTACCAAGACAACCCCTGCTAGCGAGAACTACTGGGACCTCATGTTTGAGCACTGTAACAAGGTCTGCCCTAGTACATGTTCCCTAATCATCTCCATCACCCGCTGGCAAGCCTGCCTTAATCCCAAGACACACGGTCCTAAAACCCTGGTCTTAGGTGTCATCCATTACAGAACTGCGACACATCTCACCGGAGGTCCTATACTTGTGACTACCATACCTTGCTGCCCACTACCTGTCAAGTTACTGCATTCTGGTGCCTCCTGTGTGTCTGATTGGCTGCACAACTCCTGCCTTCCCTTAAAACTGCTTATTGCTTTCCCCAAGGCTGTGTCACATCGGCCTACTGCTTCTCAATTTACCCTTTAAGTCCTGCTTAAGTCCTCAGCTCGTTGCTCTGCCCTTTGCCTAAGTCCCCTGCTTTCAGGACCCCTACATGCACCAGAGCCTGATGCTGCTGCTGCAGACCTCCCTTCTTTCTGCACATGGTCTTATGCTTGATTTGCTGCCTGCAATGACCCAGATCTCACTGCATGCCCTCTGACCTCTTCTTGAGACGAAGCTAGTTCTTCTAGTGTTTTACATTTGAGATCAGCCCACCTCCCGTTCTCTTCTGCTTGCCCTGATGCTGCCGCTCTTACTGTTTCCCTTAATGCTGCATCTCTCTTTCTCCTTCCCCTGCGCATGGCTTGATAACTGCTGCTAATTCCAATTGTGGTCTTGTCTGCCCGTTGCTGCTTCTTGCACGCGCTCTTGCAGTCTGCCTACTGGTTCTGCCCAGTACCCAAAGCTCTTGCTTTGTCCTGCTGCTGCTGTTGCTGTTGTCGCATCCCCCGCGATCTGCATAGGCTCTCTGCATGAATGACTATCGGTGGTGGCACCAGGTCGCCTGACACCCTTGCTTCAACAAATCCCAACGATGACACCACAGTTGTCTTAATCCTGGCCCACCTTCTTGTTAAGGTAACCATCCCTGTCATGGTCATACATCTTGAACCAGAAGTCCAGGATGTCCTCCTTGTCACCCCGGAACACAGTAGACAGCGCGCAAACAAACTGCTTGAAGTTCAAGTAGCCGTGGTTGTGTTCGTCCATGGCGCTGTAGATGTGCTGGAGGAGCGTTTGCTCAGTATTGCCAAATGCTGCACTGCAACAAAAGCCATGATGAAAAGCTAGACGCGTTTAACCTGAAGAAGAGGCTTGGATAGAAATGATTGTTCATGGCTGCCTTGTATGTGTAGGGTTGGCGCTTGCTTACCTTGGCTAAGGTACTTGAAAAAGGTAGCCTTGTCAAGCCTGTCATCTGCTGTGGTCAGGTCTGTGAAGTGGCGCATGAGCACCTGCAGCTCCGTAGCAGAGAAGTTCGTCTCATCCTGGAGATCCATGAGCACCTTACGCTGCCATGCCTTGCCTGCAAAGAATGCAGGAAAGTTCTTCAAAACTGCGTTGCATCAGCTATACGTCGGTAGGTACTCTACAGAGCCAAGCTCACCAACAGTATTCATAGCGGACTCCTTGGTTGGGGAGCCCCCCAAGACCGAAGGTTCCGAGAACGTGACCTTTAAGACCTTCGAAATCCCTACGCTCAGAGTGCGGGACACAGTTCGCATGTTTGGGCTTGCCTCCAGGCTGCCTTGTCGTTTTTCGAGAGAAGATGGCACTTCTTCCGCCATATGAGATGCCTCTACAGTTCCCTCTGAGGTGTCTGCCATTGCTTTAACACCTGGATGCGTCGCAAGGTGCCCTTCAGCAGAACGTGCGATGCCTCTTGCTATGACTTAGCACAGGGTGAAACTGAGAGGAGCGCCGAGAATCAGAAAGATTATCGTTAGAACCAGATAGCTGGATGAAATAGTCAAACTGCACCTATTTTGTGTGCAGGCGTTGTGGGGCTCGTGGTCACACGTGGTCACACTCAGCCAACCGCAGTCGGTGCCAATGCCTGCTCATCAGAACCATGATTATAACACGGGACCCTGGATAGGCCAAGGAAGGTGGCGCCGCTGTGTGGCCGATGCTTGTGCGCCATGCGTCTCCGATGATATCAGCTCATTGTATGGGCTGCATGTGGTGAACTCTGGCACCGCACGCGTGCCGATGGGTTTGCCAATGTAAGATTCACACACACACACTCACACACACACATCACACATGCAACGGACTGCAATCACTTCAATATCTGCTGCATGTGGCGGACACACCCTGGAGGCACAATGCAGGGCATGGGCAGGTAACGTGAGGTCTCACAGAGCCTTACATAAGGGCGAATCCTGCTTCACTCTTGCCTGCTGAAAATGGCAACCTTGCTCGCATGGTCCCAAGCACCATATACGAGTACCACAGCAACACCTACTGGGTAATCCATCAGGGTCCTGAAAAGCCAAGCAATGGAGCTTTACGGCCGAGAATGAGCCTCGACATCTGAACGCCTGCCCAGACCACAGTAGCTGCTGCCAATGGGCTGAAGCACCAGCCTCTCCAACTTGCCCGTCTGCTAATCAGGCGGCACACCTGGTCAATCTGCAGCACAGAATAGCAGCAACCTCAGAGACATATTGGAACCTAAATACAGAAGCTTTGTGCATTTACAAAGCCATGGTTCTCTTGGCCTAGCTTCACTGTGGAGCTAATCAGCATGAAGCAGGTGCAAGTGTGGATAACTACACTAATCAATAGCTTGTGCCTGGTCTTGCTGAGGCCAGCAATGTAAACTGACAGGATTGACACCGACTTGGTATCAGAACTTCAACAGTCATGCAAACATTTGAGAACTTGTGGGATGCAACATCAGACACCCCCTGGTGGCACCTATGCAAAGCCAGCTCTGTCTGTTTAGAGTACTAGTAGTATCAAGTAGGACACCATGCTTCCCAACAGACTGTCTTCTTGTGCGGCTGCTCCCATACTTTTGCCCACTGCAATCAATGGCGACTGATGCTCCTCACATCAACAGGTGTGTTGCCGTATACACATCGCTGCGTATCGCATCCATCACTGTCCATTGTTCATATGACAACGTGAGGTGCAGACCTGCAACACTTTTGTCAAAGCACATTGTAAAAGGTAATCAGATTACCCACCGCTCACCTGCAGTTTAAGCTCCTGCACACTACCATTGTTGTTAATCAGAAGATCCGCTTTTGGAAGTTTTTCCTGCAGTGGCATTTGAGCTGCCATGCGTGCTGTGGCCTCATCTTCGCTGCAGTTGTCCCGTGCTATAAGCCGCTGTAGCTGCGAAGAGATAACATCAATAGCAGCAAGGCAGGCTTAGCCGAGCAGTGTTGCACCCAAGGCATACCATACATGTCTTTCTTTCTGTAGTGCATAAGCAGATGATTGCAGTTGGTGTCTTTATATATTCATTTGTCCACACACCCTTTGCTTGTTCTGCCAAGGTCCTCTTTGAATGCGACAGACAAGTCTTGCAAATAGAAGCAAACAGTCAACCATTGTGAAGCACGTGCATGACCACGAGTATGATATGATAGAGAGCCGCAGACGCAGTGTGTGCCTGCGACCAGTTGCAGCACTGCAGCATTGGTCAACCATGTTTTCATACTGCACTTTGTGCACTGACCCAGCAAAGCAGAACATGGAGGTGAGTGTTGGAGCATGCAACATCCATGCAGAGGATTGCTTTGCTTACCGCTATAGCATGCAGGAATTGAGCCTGCTCGCTAGCACATTTCGCTGTGCCATATGGGGGGTCAGCAGAACGCCTGCATCCTTAGCTCGAGCACAATTGCAGTACCTCACCTGGACTTCTGGATTGCAGGCAACTAGCACATTCATTGACATCAACTTGTAGGCCCCCGTTTCAAAGAGCAGTGGCATGTCAATGACCTGGCACAAAGCAGAACATGGTGTCCTAGGTCATGGATGGAGGCAAAAAAGGCTGGTACCAATGCACGTCCTGTGCCGTTACACCTCTGATAGGCTCCCTTGTAGGGCTAAGGAGTGGGTGCTGCATGCTTGGCTTATGCTTCAAATGACTGGCAAGCATAATGCGGTACCGTACTGATCCCAACGGGAACAATCCTGGTACTAGGTATCTGCGATGTTGGTTCTGCAATTGTGATTCGATTGGAAGAGCTTGACGGACGTCAAGGCTGACCAGCAGCTGCACATTCAAGGAGATGCTACGCTACCAAATGTCCTTAGCAACAATCGCACATTGAACGATTAGCTGGGTCTCCAAGTAACATTCTTGGCGTCTCGTTACAGGGGGGGGGGTCAGGACCCCCCTCCCCTCTCCCCCCCCACCCCCCCTTGGACGACTTGGGGGGTAGGGGGTAGGGGGGGAGAGGGGAGGGGGGTCCTGACCCCCCCCACCCACCCCCTGGACGAGGTGAGGGGTAGGGGGTAGGGGGGGAGGAGGCGGTGGTTGGGAGTGGTGGCGGGCTATTCTAGCTGTGATCAGTGCTTGACCAACCTTGCTGGCCATGAGTGTGGCCAAAGATAGTGTTGTAAGGTAACATCCTGAGTATTGCAGTCCTGAGAAGTGCTGAAAGACACTGTCAACTTGCAAATCCAAGAGGGGGAGGGGGGGTCCAGACCTTTCCCCCCCCCCCCCCCTTGAACGAGCTTGGGGGTAGGGGGGAGGGGGGGGGGGGGAGGGGAGGGGGGTCCTGACCCCCCCCCCCCCCACCACCACCCGGGGGGACGAGCAGGACCCCCCGGGGGTGTAACGAGACGCCAAGAATGTTACTTGGAGACCCAGTGAGAGTTATGACAGTGCTCAGGCTGAACACATCAATGGATAACGTTTGTTCCCTCATGAAACCACAGGGCGGCATTTGCTACTACAGACCTCTCTGCAGATGCCTGGCAGGTCAGATGATACTACGTGCTCATCATAATCAAACCTCTCTGTATATATTGCATACAAAGGATGGCACAGCAGTACACTGTCTCCTTGAAGGAAAGGTTCAAAAGGGCTCCAGCATGGCACCACAATCCCTGTTACCAATTACCAATTACCAGATGGCCCTGTCAAAGCAGGGCGCCGGTGGGGGCAGCGCCACCCACAAGGAGCCAACTTAGGCTCCAACGGCAGACTCAAGTTCCTGTCCAAGCTCAAACAATCGGCTGCCACCAGCCCACCCTAAATCCCTTGCTAGCCAATGTATGTCAGGCCAGCCCATTTCGACTTGCCATGCGCTGACCAGTTGACCCAGTCAACAGCAAGCCAAGCAGTTTGATGCCTTGCTCAGTTTGATGCCTTGCTGTTACTCACCACAACCCAGTAAAAGCAGATCCAGTGCATTAGTATCTGCCGCAGCAGCTCCAGTAGCACAGGCAAATGAGTTGCCTGGTTAAGCTGCCGCCTGTGAGAAGTGCTGGCAAAAGCAAGGCTTCCAAGGGCTTGGCGGTCTATCTGACCTGCAGAAAAAAATCACCCACTGGAAGTCTGCTTGTGCATGCTTGCCGAGGTACCTGAGACCCCTCAAACGGCAGCTTCAGGGGCGCTGGACAGGGTGACAGATGTCTTACCGTCTCGTTGTAGGATTTCTGGGCCAAATGCTGACACTACACGTCTGTAGCCCCATCCTCCCTTGGACCAGGAGGACAGCCAAGTCAAGGTTGCGAGCTTGAAAGCTACTTGAGGCAGCGAAGTTGCAGAACTAAGCACACCTGCTGAATGGTTGCGTGAGCTATCTCGTCACAGTCTATAATCGGGAATCCACGCCTTCTAAGTTCGCTTGAGACTGTGCTCTTTCCTGATGCGATCCCGCCTGTCAAACCCACAAGAAGCATCTGCCCACCAGGGGAAACACAGAGTCCACTTCCTTTTTTCCAAACCGAATGCTTCCTCAACCCAGCGGGTTCACAGGTAAATGCAAGGTGTTGGACTACTGAGTAGACATGTGATGGTGGCATAGCCCTCACCACAACGGATTGATGCGGGAGGTTAGCTAGCCAGGCTCATTGGTCACAGGCGTGATGAGAGGATGCCCAAGGTGGACTGCGTGCGCGTGCCATACTCCACCGCCCAAAGGCAACCGTTTCCCAGTGACGACACGATTGGTAACTCACTGTATGTTTGCCGTACGGGTGAGATTTCTGCAAAGTCGAAAGGATACAAGAGCCCGCAGGCACAAGGACAAGATATATGCAGTTAGAGACTGTATTCGATATTGGTTAGAAATGCAGATTTACCCGGAGCCCCCTGCACAAAACTAACTCTGCTATCAAGTAGTGTCTTGACTGTTGAGTATTCTTGTATTGGCAGCACGGTTGTCTCATTCATTCAGCTATGTGAGGTGCGGCTATTCTCTCAAGCATGGGCAAGCCTTCACCGCACCCTAGAACAGAAAGCCACGCTGACAACGCTTGGACAATCTCAGTCATGCCACGCTTAGGACAATCTCAGTCATGCCAGGGGGCACTAGCTTGCGGCTGCATACATGCATGCATGCATTTCCTTGTGGGCCTGCAATGAACAGCTCAGCGGCTGTACTATGTGCTGGGCAATGAGGCTTAGTTGGATTTGAGTGTAAAAATCTACCATTTATAAAAGCCTGCTGGACATTGTCATGCAAGAAAGTGCACGCCAGGAAAACTGCATGCAGTGGAGGCAGAGCATGGAAGCAGCCAGCTGCTCTCCCGGAGTGGTTGCTGTAAGAATCCACCTCATGAGGTGCCATAGCAAAAGTGCCATAAGTCCTGCATCTCAATCTGCTACCATACTTACTAGCAAGGTCTCATACCACGGGCACTGCATGGAAGGGCAAGGCCCCTACTGCATCGTGTCAGACTTCATCAGTTACAATGGAAGGATGGAAGTTGTTTGTACCTTGTTTGATGTATCGAACATGAAGGATATATGAAGTGATGAGACTGGAAATGCAAGTTTATGTGAAGCGCTGCTGATGCATGTTGTTGAGGCACGCCTCATCCCGCTTACCTAAGTTCGCTGAATGACGCCGATAAGCACTAGTCTCATAGTAGACACATAGGCTGCTTGATGTGCCTGGGGCTGCCCAGAATGCAAGATGTTGACTGAAACCCCTGGAACGGGATCACTTACAATAGGCTATCTGTCTTAGTTCTTAGGACTCCAGTTGCTTTCTGATTTGGGGGGCCTGAGAGTGACAGCCAAAGATTGACGGCAGCACCTACACTGAGTGGTAGGGGGGCTACCTTGCGGATACGTTACTGTAGGAGGGAAGTGTACTTTTCCATCTGGAGCTGATGATAGAACTGACAGAGCTCAGCGTTTAAAGTTTTCTTTATACATCCCACAGCGAGAGGAGCGGCTCATACGTCATCCTAGCTGCTGCCCAGCATTGTCCACCAATGCAGGTGGCAACCATGTCAAATAGCACCAGTTGCAGCAGGTGATACCTGTCATGCTGCAATTCCTTAGCAATGTAGGGAGGCTACTGCTCCTTTGACCCTATCAGCTTGTCTATCAAACTGGGCAGGGCTCATAACTGCTTCTGACTGCTTCATTGGTCACTGATACCCGCTTGCCCACAGCTAGTTCCCATGATGGCCGTGTGCGGAGCTTACGCATATTAGCTGTAGATTCAAAGTGACAACAGGCGCACTGCACACAATGTTGTGCCCATGTGATGCAACGCTGAAACATTTCCTAGCCTACCGGAGTACCAGTGCCGGTGCTCCATGAGAAGACCTGGTCACAGTGTACACTCGCCCAGCTGTAGCCTAGCAACACTGGCGTAGGCCATTTCTGCGGCTGCCCGGATGCCAGCGCATAGAGCATCGCTCTGGTACAGTCTACCCTATTGGCGGGGGTCAGCTTTTTGTCCATGTGGTTGACTTGCCAAAAAACTCAGGACCACGTTGCGCAGGCAGACATATTGATTGAATCATAAACGATGCAAAAAGTTTGAAGCTTCACAAGCCCTGAAGTGAGGGCAACTATAAAGCATACAAAGTGTTCGCACTGGTGCTGCCCTCGGCCAATTCTGACCATCAGATTGGACAAGCTACCGCATCCACCCTGGGACCTTTATATCTACCGCGATCTAGCCCTCTATTAGGCACCCTATCCCAGGTTTGGGGCCTTTCGCACAGAAACGTGGTGCTTGTGAATTCGATTGTGAGTCACGTGCTTGAGAGTTAAGACCTGACACCTACACGTCACCTACCGGCTTGGATTCAGAACTGACGGAGGGACTGAGCTTTCCAGGTCCAGGCAGTCTATAAAGCCAACCTGTGGGTGTTGGAAACTAGTTCAATTTGCAAGCGGCCGTTATATAATTGAATATTGCATTCTGTTGAAGGAAACCCTTGTGCGACAGTCCTGCTACTCAACGATGTCGGCCTTGTTGTTGAAAGGTTCAAAGGGCGTGTGTTTAGCTCGGGATACCCGACGCTGCACTTCTTTATCAGCACTACGTCCTGCATGCACCCGACCAAAGCTGGTCGTTCGTAGACACCGCTTAGGTGAGGTTCCGTGACGGTCCCGAGAGGTCAAAGGGTGCAGGCTGTCCCTGCATGAATCTGCTCTGCATCTTGGCCCTCCTAAACATATATTATAGCTCTCAGACCTTTTATATAGAATACTATCTGCAGACAACACGGCAGGCGTCTTGTTGGAACGCGTTGACATGACGTGGGGTTCTATTGTTTGCAGAAAACGAGAAGTACAGTGTCAGGACAGCTGCAGCTGCAGTGCAAGCAGCTCCTGCAGATCCTAAAGCCCCGCACTGGCAGCAAGCGCTAACAGAGCTCGGTAAGTCGGTTCCCGCGTCACTTCCGTGAGTTGCAAGCGGCTTCGGCTAGTAGCGTAGCGTGAGACTCAAGGTGGGGTCGTTGCCCCAAACGCTTTCTCACTGCTTCGCTTTGTGCGCAGAGAAAGGTGAGAAGGTCACAGTTGTCCAGATTGCTCCTGCTGTGCGCGTTGCCGTTGCCGAGACCCTTGGCTTGGCCCCCGGCGATGTGTCAACTGGGCAGCTTGTTGCTGGCCTCAGGAAGCTCGGCTTTACATATGTCTTTGGTAAGTCCGCCGCTTCCTAGGGTCCTATGTAGGCCGGATGGGCTCACTACAGCTAGCAGTTAGGCATGGTGACCCCGATGTTGCAACCCATTTTGGAAGCAGCTTGTTGACAGCCGGCATCCAGCAGAAATTTGCCAAGATCGAGGAATGGACATATGCAAAAGGCTCCTGTAACTCCCCACACATGTTCGTGACTTGTACCGTGCTGCTGCTTGCAGATACCTTGTTTGGTGCTGATTTGACCATCATGGAGGAAGGGACAGAGCTGCTGCACAGGCTGGAGCATCACTTGAAGGGGGACCCTAACAAGGAAGAGCCCATGCCCATGTTCACCTCGTGCTGCCCTGGTTGGGTCGCTATGGTGGAGAAATCGAACCCAGAGCTGATCCCCTACCTCTCTACCTGCAAGTCACCTCAGATGATGCTGGGGGCCGTGATCAAGAATTACTTTGCAGACGAGGCTGGTGTCACCCCTGACAAGATCTCAGCAGTGTCGGTCATGCCTTGTGTGCGTAAGCAAGGTGAAGCTGATCGCCCCTGGTTCAATACCACAGGCTTGGCTCGTGATGTGGATCATGTCATCACAACAGCAGAGCTGGGCAAGATCTTTGTGGAGCGTGGCATCAAGCTGCAGGAGCTTGAGCCTGAGGAGTTTGACAACCCTCTCAGTGAAGGCAGTGGTGGTGCAGTGTTGTTTGGTACTACAGGCGGTGTGATGGAGGCAGCAGTCAGAACGGTGTATGAGCTGGTGACTGGCACCCCTATGGAGAAGCTCAATTTCTCAGAGGTGAGCTCCACTTGAGTTGGCTTTCCTAGGTGGCTTTATTACTGGCAGGAAAGGATAGGGTTTGGCTTGCACATGCTCACCCTTACGTTTTGTCTGCCATGTACCTGTTTCAGACTTCCTGGTATGTACTTGGATGGTGTTCGTGGCAATGTGTCTATCGGTGTGCAGATGTGTCTACCGGTAATAAAGCTGTGCCACTCTGATGGAGTCGTGTGTCCAGTGCATGCATATGGTACTTCTCAACCGCATGCCAGCTATTGGAAGGGAGCTAGATATAAATGGAAGCTGGGTAAGTCCAGTGCGTGCACATGGGTCTTCTCCATCACAAGACAGCTTTTTTAAGACAGCTTTTTTAAGACAGCTCTTTGACGGCAGCTTTTTAAAGGCAGGTTTTGAAATGAAGATCTTTTCTGAAAAGAAAGCTGCTTGTGTACTGAATCTTGCGGTCCTTTTCTCCTGTGCAGGTGCGTGGTCTGGATGGTATCAAGGAAGCAACCATCGAGCTGCAGCCAGGAGAGCAGAGCCCCTTCAAGCAGTTTGCCAATGGTGGTCCTCTCCAACTCCGCATTGCTGTGGCCAATGGCCTGGGCAATGCCAAGAAGCTCATCAAAGGCCTCTCTGATGGCAGTGCCAAGTATGACTTCATTGAGGTCATGGCTTGCCCTGGTGGTTGCATTGGTGGTGGTGGACAGCCTCGCAGCACTGACAAGCAGATCATCCAAAAGCGCCAAGCTGCCATGTACACCCTGGACGAGCGCAGCACACTGCGTCGCTCCCATGAGAACCCTTACATCCAAAAGCTGTATGAGAAGTTCCTGGGTACTCCCAATGGGCACAAGGCACACGACCTGCTGCACACCCACTACGTGGCTGGTGGCTTGGCTGAGGAGAAGTAGGGGCCTCTACTATTCTGCAGTGGGTTCTCTGCTAATCTCCTTGTCTGGGGACTTGCCTGGGGGCTTGTTTTGGTGGGAGTGTGGGGTGTAATATGTGCACGAAAAATTTGGGCTTCCTGCAAGCCACGGTGCTGTAGCTGTTGTGTGCTATACTGCCAATCAGCAGCTGCATTGCATACAATCAAGGAAGGCCTTTTTGGAAGCCAAGGGATGGGGATAGGGCAGTGGTGTGCATGCATGTAGTAGGTCCATCGAGCCTTGTCATGTTGCATCAGAGGGGGTTAATCACTTTGGTATTGGGGAAGTCATTGTACCGTGTAACAGCACTATCAAGGTGCTATGGATTGACTGTGCTTGTGTTCTGCCTTTGCATGGAGCTACTTCATATGCCTGGGAGTTACTTTATATACTGGGCTCGTGCTGCTGAGTAGGAAAGTTCACCTAGTTAATGGTTAGCTGGAAAATGATGAGGCACTTATGCATTGAGCATTATGCATTGGGTGTATGAGCCCATGGGGCATGAGCAGCAGCACTTCATTTTGGGTGCCCCGTGTCTGAGGGTAGCTGGAATCCTGTTCATTGTGTTGGTTACCATTTGAAGGCATGGTTTCTGTAAGGGTGGTGTGATTGCAAGGGGCAATTCAGCACCCCCTAGATTATGTACAATGCAAGGTATGGTATCTGCTGTCAAGCAGATATGCAGACCACTTACGATAGTTTTTCCTTCCTGCTTTGGCACGCGTCTATGGGGTCATCTCTCCACTGCCTTGTCGGCCAGCTCCTTGTTCTTCTTGCCACATAACACAAAAGCCTGAAAAAGCCTGCCCTATGTTGGCTTGCAAGCTCTGAACAGAAGTGATGCGACTGTGCATCCACATCGCTGGTGGTGGCTATGTTCCTCCTGGACGGCAACTTTATGTGAGTTTGTATTGTCGATGTATCTTGTGTTTGCCTTGAGTCTGCACACTGTAGGAATGGGGAGTTGGAGCAGAGCGGATCGTGGCCTCTGCTATGCAAGCAGATGTATGGAATAAGCAGGTAGACCTTTTGTGCCTTTCATTCTGTCGTTTTACAGAGAGGAGATGGCTGGATGGGGAGAATGGTATGCCCTGCACCTTAGCGAGATGTTGATGGACTGTGTAGCACATGCATCTGATTAACATGCCATCTGTCCGGCAGATTTGGGGTGGATTTTGCAATGCAATTCAAGCTCAAAGCTGCTTACAGTCTTCTGCAGCTCTGCACCTAATCGTGCAATGCGGGGCAACTTTTCAATAGCAGTCTATGCTACATTGGCCCCTTCAAAAATGTCTGGCTGCAGGTGGAATTGCATCGGTTCTGTCCTCTGGCCTCTCATTTGACATCATGTTCTGGACATTTGGCACTTTCCATGGAGAGTGCAGCCTTATTGGACCTTTCAGAGCGTATTTACTTGGGTTAGTCTAAGATCAGATTGCCACCAACAAAATGGAGAGAAGGTTGGTGAGGAGACCAGAACTCCATTTTGAGAGTGTCGTGGGATTTTGCAGAGGGCGCTTCAGCAGGCCTGGGGTGTAAGTGTATTGTCCGAAGGTTTGTTTGTTTCAAAGGCGCATGGAGTTTGAGGGCGTATTCCAGCTATGACTGCAGTGCTGTGTCCTCCAGAGAGAACCACAGCTGGGCTGAGTCTATGTGGAACCGGTTTGAGTGCAAGCCCCAGTGGAGGCAAGCTTCAAGTCATCATGTTGATGTGGTATTATTATTACATTTCATGATATGCCATAGCAATAAGTGCCATAGGCCCCGCACCTCAAGCTGTCACAAAGAGCAGCGAGGTGGAACAGAATACGGGTAAACTTCGACATGTATGACAATATATGCATGCCTAAACATGAGGTCCAGCAGCTAGGTCAAAATCACCCAAAACCTCCACTGCCCCAATGGGGGTAAGAGCCTCCCTCCTACTTGAGAAAGCAAGGAGGGCTTGTAAGCCCGGGTGCAAGCAATAGTTGGTAACAAACCCCATTGGTTGGACCTCACGCCACATCAGAAGGGTGAGCATAAGCATTCCTAATCTTCCAAGCAGCTGCAACATATTTAGCTATACACTTAAATGCATGCTTGAAAGGGCCATATACTAAGCCAGACTCCTCATCGACGTCTACACCCCAGAACTCTTCATTAAGCATGCTATGCAGCTTCTCCTCATCAGATTTGCCATCCAATATCTGACATTTTGCAGCAACATCAGGGTCAGAAGTCAGCTTCTCCCACAGCTTTTGCCTTTGTGCCTGGTAAACAGGACAGTCAAACAAGAAGTGTTCAGGAGACTCAACTTCACCTCCCAATTCAGGGCCAAGATCACAGGACTTGCAGCACTCCCTACGTGCACTTTGCCTGCTAGCGCTCTGCCTACCGAATTTTGCTGTCATAGCGTTGAGAGGAAGAATACCTGCACGCAGCTGCATAATGAGTTCCATGCCTTTGCTCAGAGGGCCTGTGCACAGATATGGCTGCGGCTTGAAATAATTGATATCGTCATTGTAATGCTGCATATATGTCGCTAAAGTAGATTTATTCCTCGCACCCTCCTCCCGAACAGCCCTGTCTCTTTCATATATACTCCACCTGACATATGCCCTGAAGCTAGGTAGGTGTCCCTCTCTCACTCTTGCTTGTAAGGTTTCCTCCTGCATGCCTAGTTCAGCCCTGAGTTTATTGAACCTCTTCTGCCAAGAAGTATAATTCCTACGGCTTGGCCAAGATGCTTCAAGTGCCTGCCTGCTAAAGCTAGTAGTATCCTTTTGCTGTAATTTGAACCACCATTCAACCTTCCTCTGGTCCAACCAGCTAGATAGAGGTCTAACACCAGCTTCTGCCCTCAATACCTCATGGCAGATGTTTGGCTTGCAATGCAGTGATCTCTTCAAAACCTCTATTTGGATCTTAGACTCTATGGTATTTGTCTGCTGGGATGATGCCCACCATACCTCAGAACCATACTCAACCCTTGGTCTTATCAAAGCCAGCAGCATGGCTCTCTTAACCTCAAAGCTTACATGACGATTCTGGAAGAATGTTTGCAACGCATTAATGGAGGCTGTAGCTTTTTCAATCATACCTGCAATGTGAGCGTCCCATTTGCAATCACTAGTGAAAACAATCCCCAAGTATGTATATGCATCTAGTACTGGCAAATTCTCACTGCTAAAACTTACCTTTGGGGACTCTTTATTGGGGGGCAAAGGACCAAACACAACAACAGCACTTTTAGTTGGGCTCAGCTTAAAACGCCACTTACGACTGTAGGCATGAATCGTGTCAGCCATCTTCTGAAGCTCTTCCTGCGATTCTGCAAGCCCTACAAGGTCGTCAGCGAGCATTAGTGCTACCAACTTTGATCTACCTTCAATGTTACTCTCATCAGCCCTTCCTATGCCCTGTTCCCCACTACCACTATTATCTACCTCTTTTGGTAGGGGAACCCCCGGGTGCTTTTCCCATATCTCTTTTAGGAGACCGTTGATGAACAAAGTATACAACAGTGGTGATAGCGGGTCCCCTTCCGCTAAGCCTAAATCGCTAGAAAAGTATTCTGATGACTCTCCATTATGCAAGGCACATCTAGAGAGGCTATCGTATAGATGTACAAGAACCCTAAACATCTTACCCCTAATGCCCATCTCCCAGAGCTTGTACCAGAGCCCGTCCCGCCAGACTGATGGGAAAGCTTTGACCACATCTACAAACAGTGCGTACGTCCGGAGTCCTGCACGCATTCGTCCGGATGTGACTGCATGCAATGTCCAGACATGATCAATGCAGCCTCTGCCTGGCCGGTACCCATTCTGGCTCTCGTGAAGGAGTCCCTTTGCTTCAGCAAAATTAGTTACCCTATTGTTGATGATCTTGGTATAAACCTTGTCTACTACGCTTAGCAGCGTTATCCCCCGGTAATTATTACCATCTTCCTTATCCCCTTTCTTAAAAAGGCTGACTATTACCCCAGGGCGTTGGAAGGTGCATTCATGCTCCCAGGCCTTCTGATACATGCATAGGAGCATGTCTGTCATGGGTTCCCCGCCATACTTTAAAAGTTCAGCAGAAGTGTTCTCTAGAGGACTACCCGCTTTGCCTGATTTGAGACTTAGTCTAGCTCTGGCAACCTCAGAGCTTGTTAGGTCAGCATCTAAATTCTCATCCCCTGACCCTTCTGGCTCTGCTGATGCATTGATGTAATGCGCTACAGCAGCTTGGACTTCTTGTTGAAAGGCAGAGTCAAAGTCAGCATCAGCATTGAAGGTGGCAGAATTCCCGAGCTGCTTGTAATGCTCTCCAAAGGCATCGGCGATGGGTTTGTCGCCACATGCATATGAACCATTTTGCTTTTTAAGCAAGGAGGGGGCTGAAGCTTGTGCGTTTTTTGGTCTGTATGCAGAGTTGAACGCCTGCCAGAGGCGCTTGTCTCCCATTCTGGTTTTCCGCTCTGACTGGCATTCGTCAAATGCCTCGCAAATGGTTTCATCAGCAGATTTTGTAAAGAGAGACCTTGCATCCTTGACCATTTTATGCACCTTTTCTCTTGCTTCTTCATAAGCCTGCCATGCTTCTGTACCACCTTGGCTGCGCCATTCAGCATGTATTTGCCTTCGAGCTTTGATAGCATCTGTAATCTCTGCGGTCCACCATGACTTTGAAATCCCTGGAACAACCTTTTTGGAGCCAATGGCTTCTTCTGCGGCAGCTTCCACTAGTACATGGAATTTCTCCCGCACTGCCTTATGTGCCCCCCATGTGTTCTGCTGGTTGTATGCCTCTTCAACAAAAGCCTCAAACTCTGGCAGCCTACGTCTTAAGCATTGCATGTAGAGACCAATGTCCCTCTCCCCATGTTCTGGGTCATGGAACCTATCTACATTAAAGACTTTCTTGCATGATGTGGTAATGGTGTGGATGAAGGAGTGAAGGACAGATGGGTGGGTCGTATAAACATTTAAGTGGACTGAAGTCGTAGTTCTCTCTCTGGACTGAAGTCTACGGGTCGTTCACCCACTCCTGTCCACTAGAGTACCTCAATCACTCTAAGACAATGCCCTCCGTCACTTGCATAGTCCTTTTGTTTGGATGGACCGCAGAGGAGAAATCTTATAGCGAGAAGCTATTACATCATAGCAGATATTGCCAGCATAAGCTGGCATGGTACCTTCCTTTATGAGAACTAGCATGGTAGCTTTATATCGGCGTCACTAGTTCATACTCTTCTGCAGCGACGGGTAGTCAACTAAAAACATTGGTGGACCGACGAGGCAGGAACTGCCCTCTGGCCCCCGGCCTACCCATTGGTACGCTCTCACTGTCCCATGCTAAGATCAGCAGCACGCAGGTCTAAAGCCCGTAACTTACACGACAATACACCGACGATAGTCATGCACCACCCTGAACCTGTGAGATGGTCCACTACATGCTGACCATGTTTGATTGATGCGAGATGTGAGCTGGCTCACCAAACACGACTTGGCACACTATCATTCCATCCTGCACCATCCATCCTCTCCAAACCGAGAGGCTGCGCAACAGCCATGCTAACTCATCCCTTTGTGGAAACCACCCAGATATGCGAGATTAAACTTCTTGCCAGCAATACAGTCTGGGAAACTGGACCATGTGCCACTGCCATTCTTAGCTGTACAGCGCACAATAGAGTCTGTAGATTGTCAGGGATACATACGTGTCCTTGCCCGCCAGACAAGGGGTACTGAAGAAATAGATGACCACAGGTGCTACATATGCTCAGGAATACACAAACATGGGACCATCTTCAATGCACAAGGCCAGTACAATAGAGAGAGCGCTTTACATGCACAGACGAGAACTGCACTTTGCAGGAAATGTACCCTCACGTTGCTTGCACCAGTACTAACCAACATGTATGTACTAGGCAACTGCACCACATAGACATTCACAATGTGGAAGTTGCCTACCCTACTTGCCAAACAAGACAAGACATAGCACACGGTTATCCAACCAGAAGCTGTCTTGCTGTGTACATGGCAGCTTGCGTAACAGCACCCTGACAGTAGCCCGCCATTGCTGCAGCAGCTGACCAGCTCTGCCACCTTGGTCACAATGTCAGGTTACACTGCCCCCGAACAGAGGCTTCAGCTGTTTCCGTGGGTGAGTGGTCATTCGGTCCAATATGAATGATGCGCACATTGGAGTCAGTGCAGGCACCACCACTGTCCAGAAATCTTTGCATCAGACCACTTGACCCATAGGGTACCGTTTTGCCCCACCTGAATAGCATAAACATGGGCGATTGTGAGCTTTCAATGTGCAAGCGCTTGAAAACAGAGCCAAAGTCAGGCTGGAATGTCCCATTACATTCTTCATAGAATGCCATTGGTCCCGCATCTCACATTGGCATACAACAGCGAGGTGGACCACTAGATGGGATGCGTTCGATAGACAGCTGTGTACAGCAGCTAGGACAAGCCATCCAAATCTCCACTGCAGACGATGTATTCAGGTTAACTGTCCAGCTGTGAATAAATCTGCCTATGGCACTGGCATGCTGCTAGCCACAGTATATGGCACTGGCATGCTGCTAACCACAGTATATGGTAAGGTCCTCATCTCCACTTGGCACCACCCACTAAACTGATCGCAGTCTGGCTGGTCCTCTAGCGCAGAGGCTGAACATCGATTCTTAAAGCATACTCTCAGTGCACGGAGGTGAATACTTGTGGTGCCCAAACTCATACCTAAAAATGGTTATGGAGCCTAATGATGTGGGCAGATGTGTCTGAATAGCAACCATGCCTAGCTGGAAGAGTGTCAATGAACCTAGATATGGCACCTTGGCAGATTGCAAAGCGACGTGTTGAACTGCAGCACAGCATTGACCATCTATAACTCATCACACTCTGGAACCAGAACCGCTCAGTCCTCACCTGTGATACCCTCACCCCGTCTCCAGTCCACAACAGAGATGACAAGGCTGCCAATCCAAAGCAGCCAAGACAGCCAGGCAAAGGCTTGGCTGGCATAAAGCTTGTCACACTCATTCATAGCTTGAATGTCTGGCTTGCAGCCACTGTATGCTGCAAAGGACCCAGCTCCTGCCATCCAGAAGATCACCCAGAGGGCATTGATAACCACTTCAATGATGCCCCAGAAAGTTCGCTGCAGCCCTTCTACACAGCTGACAACTGAGTAGAAGAGAGCTAGCAAGAAGGCTGTCACGCCAGTGAAGATCATGAAACGGACTTGGGGGTAAGGAATCCCGACGGCGTTGTTGTTAAGCCATGCTGCTACTGCGAAGGCTATCAAGGCGAAGACAACCTGCAGGCGGCAACAGCAGTGGAAGGTCCAGGAAGCAGTCATTTCCATGCAAATAAGGAGTGGGCTGTTTCAAGCACGGCACAACTGTTGCGTCACACGCATGCCAACGTCCGGCATCCTTAGACTTGATTGAGCGTGATTGAACCTACCTCAATGACCCGCAAGATGACCTTTGACGCAGTATGACAGGTAGCCATGTTCCTATCGCTATCCGGCCTTCCACTGTGGGACTTCTATAAGCTAGTCACTCGTGAGAGCGAGATCAGAAATCGCAGGAGGCAGAGCGCTGCACGAAGGTCTCGTTGAATGGTCAGTTAGACTCAACTTCCGGCAGCAGCAGAGCAAAGGGCAATTAGGCACAGGGCAATTTGTATGTGGAGGTTGTAATCTGAACTAATCGGCGGAAAGTAGTTCAGTTGCTCGTTTTAGGCAGATGCGTGAAGCGGCATCAACAACGGGCTCGTCCTTCTGGAGTCTGTGCTCCGAAATCCGCTTTTAAAAATCAAGAACCATCTGAGTGACACCGTCCCATGGCCACTGCTGCGTATCAGCATTAACTTCTTTCGGGCACAAATAAGTCCAGCAGCGCTTTCAGCCGCCGGCAGTCTGTGACGAATCTGAGCCTTTGCTCGTCCTCGTTTGTTCAGGATCTTACAATTGCTTCCCGCAGAAAGGGCAGCAGAACGATTTGCGTCATGACTGGCGTGATGGCCGCTTTTCATCATCAGCATTATTTAAATTTGTCCTTCCGGTGAAAACCTGTAATCTCATGCATGTACACCTACTCAGTCGGTCCCTACAGTGATGGTTCGTTCATGGAGAGTGTAGGCTCCTTTAGAGTTAAGGCGAGCAGGACCACCAATGAGCGTCTGCATGGCACACCACCTCATGAAACAAAAACAACTCGACATACAAGGTGTGGCAACTGCAAGATGCTTAATGATAACGAACACTAGCCACCATCGATGAATCCGAAGTCAATAGCAATCCAAAGGCAACCGGCAGGCCACCCAAACATCATTGGGTATACCCGGCATACCTCTTCGCCATACAACCGAGTGACCCGAATAATCAGCATAAAAGCCTTACAAACATACCAATTACCAAATGGCCCTGTCAAAGCAGGGCGCCGGCGGGGGCAGCGCCACCCACAAGGAGCCAACTTAGCTGTAGGCTCCAACGGCATACTCAAGTTCCTGTCCGAGACTCATATAATGGCTGCCACCAGCCCACCCTAGATCCCTTGCTAGCCAATGTATGTCAGGCCAGCCCCTTTCGACTTGCCATATGCATACCAATTACCAATTACCAAATGGCCCTGTCAAAGCAGGGCGCCGGTGGGGGCAGCGCCACCCACAAGGAGCCAACTTAGGCTCCAACGGCATACTCAAGTTCCTGTCCAAGCTGAAACAATGGCTGCCACCAGCCCCCCCTAAATCCCTTGCTAGCCAATGTATGTCAGGCCAGCCCATTTCGACTTGCCATGTGCTGACCAGTTGACCCAGTCAACAGCAAACCAAGCAGTTTTATGCCTTGCTCAGGGCCATACAGGGGCATACAGGGCCATACAGGGCCATACAGGGGCATACATATTCGCATTCCGGATATATGGTACCTCCACCGCGACAATGCCATCACGACGGTGGACCACAGGGCGTCAGTGCATGCACTCTCACTGCTCAACCTCAGTGCAACTGAACAACTATTGCTATAAACATGCTTTCATGCCATCACCAAGACCCATAACAACACTTACCCTTTCAGGACCTGAGTGGAGTTTGCAGTCCACGTGGCATCTTCTTTGATTGGCATAGCAGCGATGGCAAAATGTTCCATGAAAACAAAAGCCCAAGGACAATATCATCTTGACCTATCACAGGCCGAGAGGACCTACTAATACTTGCCCTACTTGCAGTACGGGCAATGCCACATACCTGCCCAAGTCCCTCTGCCAGTGCCAAGCCCCTGATCTGCAAGCAGTAACCTCAGCGCTGTCTTGTTAAGCGGTTGACCCCACTGGTCAAATGCCTTCCAGCATGCAACACCATGTGCCTTACACCTCTGCAGGATCTGCCCCTTGCCTCCATCGAGGGGTTCAATGGAATAACAATAGACAGCAATGATAGAACAACAATGGACATTATCATCGTGTGGCCCCTTGTCCACACATGCTTGTTCTGTACCAGACATGCCAACACGTGCACGGCCACCAAAGCCACACGCCTAAGCACTCATGCAACCCCCAAGAACCTTTGCAAATCTAGGACAGAATAAATGTATACAAACATATGGTACAACCAGTTGCAGCACCTCCTGCTGCATTAAGATGATGGCAACTAAGGATACAACAGAACCTGTCATGCAAGGTCTGCTAGATTGAAAATACACTTCACCCAAAACAATGCTGATCAAGCAGACAACAGACTTGCAGCTATACACACTCCCTGAAAGCAAGTGCATGAGGAACATTAGCTTTGTGCTCAACGTTAAGGGTGGAAACCAGCTACTGTACACTCCTTGCTTCTCCCTCAGCATCACTGCTACTACTGCTGCCAACACAAACTGCTGCTAGCATTCGCCATCCCCTCTGTACATGTGAGCCCCATAATACACCAAATGATCCGCCACTGAAGTGCATAGCCCCAAGTGGCAGACACTGTTGTGGCAGCTAGGGTCTTCCCCTGTGTCGTCGCATACCACCACTCGTTGTGTTACACCTGACGGGTCTGCAGGGTCTGCCACATCAACCAACCAAATCTCTCGAGAAACATGGTGGAAGCCCATTAGCTGCAAAGGCACTGAAGGTACAATGTCCCGCCCATGTGTAAACCTCCAAGACTCTGTAATATGCTCCTGGAAGAAGTCTGCAAAGACACTGTTGCCCACTCGAGGGGCTCCAAAGGTGTAAACCTTCACGTCTGTAAGGAAGAAGTTGAATTTGAGGTCCAGAGCTGCAAAATGGGCGAGAGCACCGCCCATGGAATGGCCTAAGACATATGTAGGGCCGTCAGGATGCTGCTCGAGAAGGTCGTTGAAGGCTTGACGGAATGTAACTGCTACACTGCTGCTGTTGTAGAGAATAAGGAAGCCTGAATGGACACGTAAGGCTGGGGGAGCTCCAGGTACAGGCCAGGTAGTGTCTGTTCGCCAAGCACGCATGTTCTCTGCCCAGTTGTACCAGCTGCCGCTGTCAGTGCCCCGGAATACTAGCACCTTCGCATTCATGGAAGGCCAGTAGCCCAGGTAGCCGAGAAGATCCCAGGGTTGGTCGAAGTAAGCAAGGGACGTCTGAAAGTCTGGGATCGCTGCGCATCTGGTGCAGTTCCATGCCTGTATGTCTGTGAGGTTGGTGCAGTACGCAATAGACTGCAGCTGCGCCAGCTCCTGTGCACGCTTCGGATCGAAAGCTGCATCCTTGGCTTCTGGTGGGAGTTTCGATGCGGACAGCGCTCCCACGTTGGCATTCTCTTCAAAGACGGTGGCTACATTCGGATCGTAGGGGTCTACAGAATGTATGAGGGTAGGCTTTCCTAGTCCTGCTACATTCAGAATATGGGATTTTGCAGACAATATGCCTGCATCTATAGGTTGAACCGAATGGGCATCCTCGGGCAGTCGGGCGCCAGAGACAAGCAACAGGCAGGCGAGGAGAACGAAGGCTTTAACCATGTAACTGAATTTATGGTGTGCAATGAACCACCTTGCCAGCGCTCATAAGCATAGGGGAAAATGCCAGGCCAGGACCCTGACATTGAGATGCAAGAACAAACGTGACTGTGCTACAAGAGGACTGCCCACAATTGGATGGCCTAGGCACGCTTTTCTCATCAAGCAGCGTAACTGGCTTAGGCTATCAGAATATTCGAGCCCTCGCACCGTACGAGCCCAGCCCGGGTGACAAGCACTACGAGCTGAATTGGAGCTTTGATACCATTGAACTGTATCAGAACTGCTCCTGGAGAATACAAATAGCCGAACGGATGCTTGGTGCAGGCCAGCTTGCTGGGCTTCTGCCATGAGCGCCCAACCGTGCAACCTGATGCTAACAGACTTGACGCCACCTCCGTCCACGCCTAGCCAGAAGCACCAAAGGCTTTATCTCATATAACTTGAATGCCGCTGTGAAACCATCGCCTCATTGCGGCTGGGACTGGCTACAGTTCAGTTTAAGCCACCCACTACTCTCAGACCAATATGGCCGACCATGGTAAATACTGTTGCTCTGTCTGTCAAACGACTGTACTCTGGATCCCTAGCCAAGCGCTCTGGACCGTTGCATAGGGTAGACCGAATGGCGTATGATGCAAACCGTCCTGCGTGCCACTTTGACTTGAAGCTGTCAGGGAGCAGAGGACCTCTACATACATAGGTATGGGCATTGCAGCCAGACAACCAGTAGCCAAAATTCGCACAAGCCAGCACCAACTGGCCATGATGAGGCCAGTACAATCAATGTCTAGCTTCCGCCTTCTGCCTGAAGTTTAAACCAGCGTAGCCGCAAGTAAGTGAGGAGTACTTCTCTATGCGGTTGCGTTGCTGTTTGTTTGCTGCCTCGTATTTCCAAAAAGGCACCAAATAAAGTAAAGAAGTAAAATATATTCTGCATCATTGTACCTGCTCGGACATGCACGATCACGGCCGGAGTCCAAACTGGTGGAATGATGTTCAATGTTTCCTGATTCTATCTGTGTTAGTGGCTTTGCCCCTGTGGTGAGCTGTGGCAGCGCACGCATGCCGATGGGTTTGCCAAGGTAAGATTCTCACACACACACTGCAGGCCCTCAGTCAACCATGTACAGGCACATGGTTACTTCTTAAGCGACCATCGCATCAGATCTATCTCATGTATCATTGCTGGGCACATGTGAGTGCTGCATATGTCAGGGCTGTGCCCAGTCTGGGCTGGTCTCTCTTAACATGTATCAGTGCTGGGCCCAGTCATGCACAACACAGCCCATCCAATAGCAAACGGCGCTACCAATTTGGATAGAAACATAACAACGAGCTCTTCTGAAAAAAGCAGCAGGTCCATGCCTGGCTCGGATGCAGACAAGACATAAAACGCCCCATACTCCTCGCATATATAGCTTTAACCTTCGCATGTCTTGGGCCAGTACAAGCATCCTGTTCTCCACATGCATCACTACAGCAACTGACTGTAACAGACAAGCAGCATTCCCAAACCCAGCCCTATCAATGAAACTGGTCGGAGTCATGTCACGGCTGCAAAGCGGTGCTCTGATAGATCTCATGTAAGGTATATACTATCACATACTATTACATATGCTATTGCAAGGCTGGCTGGAGTCATGTGGCGGGTGCTGCACGGCCCGAAAGCTGTGCAGTAATCTATCTCCTATTCTATGACATTTCATGATATTCCATAGCAAGAAGTGCCATAGGCCCCATGTAAAGTAAGGGAGGTTGAGCAACAGCTATGGGGGGAGCAACTCCCAAAGTTCCTCCGCTCCATAGTGCAGCTGCTACCCTGTTGCATTGCCACTAATGGCCTGCTTGTGTAGGCTATGGGCCTCGTTTACCTGCACTGGTGTGTGTGTGTGTGTGTGTGAATCTTACATTGGCAAACCCATCGGCACGCGTGCGGTGCCACAGTTCACCACAGGGGTGGCAAAGCCACTAACACAGATAGAACCAGGAAAAAACTGAACACCATCCACCATCCACCAGTTGTAGTGCTGTGCCACTCTCAAGCAGGTCAAATTACTAGCAACAATGAATGTACTGGTACTGGTCTGTCACTGCTGGGAAGCTTCGTCATCCTGTCTGCCTCACATAATCAATTGCTGCCCCTTGCAGCCTCATCCTCATAAGCGACAAAACCCATAGGGCAAACAAAACAAACAAGCAATCAAACAAACATTCAAGTGGTCAGTAGGCGTGTACAGGGCACCCCATCTCCCCACACGCCCCTCCCTGAGCATCCCATGCCGATACATTCCCCCAACATGACAGCTTTAACAATATTTCTGTCTGTTATGCTGCTAGTGCTGATGTCCAAGCCGCTGCTTCATTCAGTGCTTGCACAGCAGCTCTCCCCCGTCGCCACCCCCTCCCAGGCTCTGTCCTTCTGTGGAGCTTTTCTCCCACCAGCTCCTGACGGCTAAGCCCTGCTGTTAGCATACCTCTTCATTTACCCTTCACTCATGTTAAGAGAGACCACTGCACAGCCCTCCGGGCCGTCCAGCACCCATTCATCCTTCATGTTAGATATATCAAACATATTACTTGCGGGTCCGTGCCACACTCCATATGTGCTGCTTTGGCACAAGCTAAACTGCTGCGCCTACCAGATAGAACACCACCACTAACGGCAAAAGGGCCCATCAAAGTGGGGTGCCGGTGGAGGCAGCGCCATCCTAAAAAAACTACTGCTACTGCTGGTCCTCGAGCGGGGCCGGCCGATGTTTCCTCCGGTATCATTGTTGTTACATTTCATGCCATATGCCATAGCAAAAAGTGCCATAGGCCCTGCACCTCAAGCTGTCACAGAGAACAGTGAGGTGGCCGAACAGCGAGGTCTCCTCCTGTCGGTGATCAGATGGGCCACATGCCCCACCAAGCCCCATCCCTGCCAAACTCCACTAATTCATCTCATGCCCACTGCCACTGCATGATAATACAAAGGTCTGGACCGGTTGCCAGCTGAACAAATGCCTCATCCAAGCTGTTTGCTTCTGCCTGCTCAGTTTGGTACGTCCCCCTGGTGCTTCAGTCTGTCATGCTGCCACAAGGACGGCCAGTGTTTCCACCAACAGGTGCCCACCTACCCCCATCCCTCATCAGCTCACACTCACTAACACACTCACTGGTCTCTGGCTTGTCTCTGGCTGGTATGACCAGGTCCTGCTTTCTTCGCTGCACCCTGCTTTTCTCGCTTTCAGCACTGCATGACAAACCCTGCTTTTCTTGCCGCATCACTCTTCCCTGCTTTGATTACCTGTACCCAACCTCCGACCAGGTCTTGACACACCCAGATCCACCAAGTGTCCCCTCCTCCTGCTAATTAAGGAAACACCCAGGCACATGGCAAAGGCACTTCCGCTCTCGTTAACACCACCCAGTGCCCCCCTCTTCTGCTAACCTCGTCAACTTAGAAGCTTGGAGTGATTCATAAGAGCGGGCACCGCCACCCACCCTCTCAACCAACGTATACAGCCACCCACCCGCACCCTCTCAGCTTTCAACTCCCTGGACCGGCTGCCTGCCTCAGCATCACATCAGAAGCTTGGAGTGATTGATGAAGGTCTGTGCACATGCTGCAGCTGGATCCCACCATGTCTAATCGCTGCTAGAAGATCCTGACGGCTCGCGGGACCTTGCACTGCTGCTGCTGTGGCATCTGAGCCCGCTGGCATTCCATCTCCCACATGTGCAGACGCCTGCAACACTGATGCCACACCACTGCCACCGCCCCCACTGCTGCTGCTGCCGCCAGAACGCACCATACCAGTAGCATTGCCGTAGCTACTCGCATTGTAGCTACTGCTTTCTCCAGTGTAACTAGTGCCACTGCTAGGGTTTAGAGAGTTCAATTGTGACTGGTGCAGTAGTGTAGTAGCACGGGGCCCTTGCAGCAAAAGGGTGTCTCTGTTTGTACCTGCAGTACTTTGCTCTGTCCAGTTGGTAGGGGGAGCACTTAGTGCTGCTGTTGGTGAGTGGGGTGGGAGAGGAGGAGGGGGCGGTGGGGGTCTGGGGGACCCGGGAGGGCCAACAGAACCAGCTGTTAAAACACCTGTTTGGTGTGGTGGTGGTTGAGGTTGGTAAGCTGGGCTGGTGAAATTGTCTGATGTACGTGCTGGGTGGCTTTTAATCATGGATTGTTCTTCAAATAGCAGCTGTTGGAGCAGAAGCTGCTGCTGATGTTGCGGCTGCATTTGCTGCTGCAGTTCTTGTTGTTGCTGCTGCTGCTGTTGCTGTTCATAGTACTGCTGGCACTGCTCTTGGGAAAGTTCCCTCTGCTGCTGCTCGTGATGGTGGTAGCTCTGCTGCTGCTGCTGCTGCTGGCCTTGTTGCTGCTGCTGCTGCTGGTGGTGGTATTGCTGCATGATCGAAGCTCTGTAGAACGGTTGGTCTAGCTGCCCAGACCCACTGTTAAATTCAAAGCCTTGCGCTCGTGCTGCTGCTCCCTCGTCAGCTCCTACTCCCCCTCCTGCAATCTGCTGCTGCAGCTGTTGCAATGAAACAGGCCAGGGAGGCACAGGAAGTGTAGCAGCAGCAGGAGTTAGTCCACTAGAACCACTACCCAGTGATAACCTATTGCCACCGGGGCTGCCACTGCTGCTGTTGAAAGCGCTGTGCGCGTACACCCCACCGCTAGCAGCACCAGCAGCAGGAGACACAGAGGAACCCATTCCGCCCCCTTCCCATGCAGCTGCTGCTGTTGTTGCTGGCTCCCCCATTGGTACGACCCCAGGTGCTGCTGTAACAGCAGCACCTGCTCTCCCTACTCTTGCTGCTGCTGCTGCTGCTGGTGGCGTAGAGGTGCCCCCCTGTCGTGATTCAAACTGCTTCAGAAGGTTCTGCACTTTGTTTGAACCAGTCATCAAGCCAACAGCTGAGCTCCTAGTCCCCATCACCCCTAAGAGAGGTTCCATACCGCCTCCTACTCCGCTTCCTCCTCTTCCTGCTGCTGCTGCTGTTGGTCCCAGCTGTGCCCAACCCCCAGAAAGAATAGAGCCACCCTGAGTGCTGATACTGCTGTTGTTGTCAAAACTACTCATGCCTGTGCTGGAAGCTGCACTCCCCTTATCTCTGTTCAAGCTGTGTGATCGAGACAAGCTGTGACGTACTGTTTGTACTGCCGATGCTGCTAAAGGGCCCATCTGCTGCATTATGTTGTCCATAGCCGGAGTGGCCCTACTAGCCCGACCATTTCCTCCTGAGGACATGCTGAGGACATTTTGGGATGTAGGGTTTGCTGTAGAACCCCAGCCAGGGTTTTGGACACCGCGATCGTTAAGCCCAACGGCAAGTGACATCCTCTGGTCCTGCTGCTGCTGGTGTTGGAGTTGGATGATATGATCTTCTTTGACTTGAAGCTGCTGTGCTTGCACTGCCAGCTGCTGCTGCTCTTCCTCAAGCTCCGCCTGCTTTGCATTCAGAAGCATCTCCTGTTGCTGCTGTTGCTGTCGCTGCAGGGTTAAGCTGTGCTCGACCTCTTGCTGCTGCAGCCGCTGCTGTAACTGCTGCAGCTGTTGTGCTTGCTGTTGCTGTTGCAGCTGTAGCAGCTGAAGCTGTAGCTTTCCCTCTTGCTCACTGGCTGTAGCAGCTGCTGCTGCTACTGGTGTAGGTGTCATTGGCCCCCCTAACTCATTATCATTCCTGCCTTGTAGGCTGCTGTTGTTGCTCGTGGTGTTGCTGCTGGTACCACTGCTAGTACCAGAGGGACGCCATGCCCCTGCTGCTGCTCCAGCTGCTGACATTCTCCCAGCGGCTACAGCCTCTGCTGCTGCTGCTGTTGCTGTGGCCGCTACGCTTCTCCCACTACCGCTCCTAACTGATTTCTTAGGAGCCTTATGAGGCAGTGACCCAACCCCTCCACCCCCACCAGCCCCACCAGACCCACCACCAGCAGCAGCAGCAGCAGCATTCCCTTCAGGAGCTGTAGCAAATGCAGAAACTGAAGTTGGCTGTTGCTTCCACCTTGGCAACGATAGCGGCTGTAGCAGTAGCGGCTGCTTTTTGTTAAGACTGCCAGTAGCAGCTGTATCAGTTGTTGCTGGTGCTGCATCCCACATATCAAACCCAGTGCCTCCCTTCTTCCCTCCACCACCCCCACCCCTACCTCCTACTGTTACTGCTGCTGCTGCTGGGGCCGGAGCTTCATCCCATGCATCAAATCCCGCACTTTTCCCAGCTGCCTTCCCTCTGGGTCCCCCTTCTTCCAGTAAACCCTCCCTGTTACCCCTGCCTCCTGCTGGTGACACTGGTGACGCCTTGGAGTGTCTGGTGCCTCTTGTACTGCTGGCTTGCGGTTCAGCAGGTAGTGCCATACCCCAAGGGGAAGCCGAAGAGGCTTCAGAAGCTGAGTCATCTTCTACATCCAGAAGATCAAGAGCCAGTGCTGCTTCGTCTGCTTTATCCGAAAGTGCCTGGAACTTCGCCCATGGGTCGTATCCCTCATCTGCGTCTTTTATGTTGGTGTAAGACTCGTTCAGATCCTGTAAGTCAAACACTTTGCTTGGGGTGTGCTTGGGCCGAATCAACCCAGGTTTTGACGAATGCCGAAACACAGGCTGGGGTTTAACATACCCTTGGTCCGACCAGGCAGTTGAACCATCACCATCCCCTTCTAAACCAGCACCACTAAACCCTGCCTGCTGCTGCTGTTGCTGTATGAGCTGGAGTTGTTGTTGAGACCCATGAGTGCTCAGCTTCCTAGGCTGAAGCTCAGGGTAAGCCTCTTCCAGCGTTTCTGCCCCTGTCATGCTCAAATGCCGGTCAGTAAGAGTCCTCTGAAGCTTCGCTCTGTTTGCCCTTTTCCCACCCCCTCCAGGTGCAGACACCGCACCATGCGCCCCCCTCCTTTCCCCTCCTCCTCCTCCTGCTGCTGCTGATTGTGGTGGTGGTGGTGGTGCAGGAAGTGTCCCACTGCCGGTGCGGCTGTTACCTGCGCTACTGTTGTTGCAAAACCCTTGTTCCCCTGCCCCACCTCCTTCCCCACTGAACCCTCCGCTAGGGCTTACGTCTTGGTACCCTCCCAACCTACTCCCACGTGACACTCTCTGAGAAGACCTCCCTCGGTAGGTTTCGTCCCGGTCCACACCACTACCACTGATATCTGCTGCTGCTGATGTTGCTTGTTGTGTATCTCGCCACTGGCCGCCGTAACTGTTATTCGCACCACTACCATCACCAGCAGCAGCAGGATCACCAGTGTAACCCGGGTAACCCCCAGGACTAGTATATGACATTCTCGTGGGTGCTGCTGCGCTTTTACGTGAGACCCTTAAAGCAGCTCCAACAGCGGATGCCTGCCTCCCTACAGCAGCCATAGTAGATGTCCTCCTGTCAGCTGCTATTCCAGGAGGAGGCACTGGTGTAACTAGCACTGGGGCACCAGAACCTGGACCATCAAATGTGAAGGTGATCCGCGGATTTGGTGCTGCAAAACCCTGGGCCCCAGGGTCTGATGTGGGAGCTAGTGAGTAGGCTCGTCTGGGGTTACTGCTGCTACTGCTGGTGCCAGTCAAAGCATCAGGGCGGTAGCTGTAGCGAGCTGCAGTTGACTTTCTTGGGCTACTGCTGGGGTTGGTGGTATAGCCAGGACTGTTTTGCATGGTGATGGTATGTCTCTGAGGAGATCCGTACATCTCTTCTCTCCCTCCTGCTGCTGCTGCTGCTGACGGAGCTGCTGGGTCACCCGAGTGACTATCAATTGGGAACTGCTGCTGGTGACTACCAGGTGACGGAGGATGGAGTGACGCCCTTGCGGTGTGCTCACTCTTGCGTGTTGGGCTGTTTGGGTTAGCCATAGCAAGGGTTTTGCGGGACGGGCTGTAGCTATCTAGCCCTGCTCCTATTCTGCTGCCAGTGCTGCTGTTGCTGCCACTCCTGCGGTGGTGGTGCTTGAGTTGCCCTTTAGCAGATGCGGCACTTGTGTAACTTGCCATGTCACTGGCGGTGTCACTACCACTGGTGCCGTGAGTGTCATAATCGTCACTGCCGCTGCTGCTGCCGCTGAGGGTGTTGCCCATAGACAAGCAGCACAAGCAGCAGCTTTCCAGGCACCTGCTGCCACAAACAAATACCACAAAACATTCGTCAGTGGGAGCAGGGGGGGGGGGGGGAAGATATGTTAAGAACCCCACGTCAGAACTTTTCGAAGGGGACCCCTCGGACCACCCACCCACCCCCAACCTCTATAAAACCCTTGTGTTTGGGCCCCTGAGCACTTGTTTGGGTAAGTCAGACCCAGTCAGTGCCAAAACTGCTTGAGAAGCCAACTTCTGCATAGATGAAGACTGACTGAGACTCATAAGTATACCGGGTGACCTTGGTTTAGGGTTTAGGGTTTAAGTGTGGGGAGGGTTAGGCAGTTTCAACCCTGTACCCATCAGAAGCATCTCTCCCAAAGCCTTCATTCACACTGTCCTCTGGAGCATTCTGTGTGCTATGGTAGCCTGTTTAGGGTTTAGGGTTCCCCAGGACCTAGTCAAGGCGGATGGTTTAATGCCATGGGATGCCCAAGGGGTACCAGACATGTAGGAAATGGCTGAATATGGTCCTAATAGCCTGGTACTGCAAATTGAAACAACCTTAGCTCGTAAACAATCAGTTCTGAGTGTAAAATCACCCCTAAACTTTTGCTAGAACTTTTCAGACGGGGCTTTGGCACCCACCCACCACCTCAAAAACCCAAATTTTGACCCCCCTAAAAACTTTGCTGGAGGGCGGGAATGGAAAAAGGAACCCCTAAAGTCCTTATTTACAGAGTATTGAAGGTTTTTGAGACGTGGGGTCCGAAATTGACAGCCCTGCCCCCCCCCCCCTGGTGGGAGGAGAAAAGCCGTTCTGGAACTAGGTAAGAAAGGAGCAGAATAGGTGGTTTGCAGCTTGATTGTTGCTTTGCGCCGTTTGGCAGACTAGCATCTCTGCCACCTAATTGCAGCTTTCCTGCCTTCCCTACTGCTTCTCAAAACCATAGCAAGAGTACCATGTGTGTCCTAATTCATCTTATGCCTTTTTTGCTGGAGCAAAAACATTCCTGTGAGCAAGTCAATGAGCTACCGCTGCCATATGATCTGGCTATATAATCGACGCTTCACAAGTTCGTATCTAAAACTCCTAGATGAAAACATGCTCAACTTTCTGCAAGATTTTTCAATGAGTAGGAACCAGCGTGCCTTCTTCTACCCCAACATTTGCTGTCCAGAAGAGGATAGAAACATGCACATGTGATATAGGCATGCAGCACAGCATCTGGATCCGGACTGTTTTGCAGGGGCAATCAGTGCTATACACATATGCACCCAAAGTGTTAGCACTTCTGCCAGCTCTTTAGCTCTGGCTAGATAAAGAAAGTTGTTAGACACCACTGCAAGCTACTTCTCAGACACAACCTAACCTGCCATCACAGATCCATCAAGTTTGATGCGGAAAGGAAATAAAATAGATAAGCTCTTGATTCCCAACCCACCTTTGCAGTCCCGTCTTTGACTGTTGCCTGTGGTTGCTCCTCCCCCTCCTCCTGCTATGCCTCTGGCCACCTTTCCTCCCCCTTCTCTCAACCGACCGTCCCCTGTCCTGCTGCCTCTGGTCTATAAGTCCCTCTGCATGCCTGCCTTTTATCCTAGCTCGCTGCTTCTCATATTCCAGAGTGCCAGCTTGCAGCTCTCTCAGTTCAGAAGAAATCAATCGGGCTCTGAGTTCCCAAGGGTTAGGGGGACCACCAGCACCACCAGCAGCAGCAGCAGCAGCTGGAGTAAGCACCATGCCAGGAGACATGCTGAGCCTGCGGGAAGGTGGCAGAAACATAAGCCATGTCCCAGAAGGTCAGAAGTCCGCTTTCTATATGAAGGGCGTGTGTGATGAGCCAAAGCATAAAGTACATCGCAAGTTAACTAGAAGACCAACTGTATGAACTGCTGACTTATTGCATCAAGGGAACACACAATACTGATCACACAGAGGGCCCTGGCACCTTGAAAATCGATAGAAGTCACTGCAGTAGAGAACGGGCTTACATAAGGTGGTTAGGCTCCTGATCGCTCCATGTTATACATGCCAGTGTCCAGCACTTATGAGACATGACTCCTTGACAGTGCATCATGTATTTTGTATGCGCTGATATCTGAAATACTCTGTCAGTTGTTGTCAACAAAGCATCTGAATTACAAGCTTGATATAGTAAGAGGTATGAGACTAGGCCAGCCATGAATACTCTGCATGAGCGCTACCAATGGGTTTAGACAGTGTCAGTAGTTAGATGCAAAGCTGAATGCCCCCACATCCCTGCTTTGTTCTACATTAGCAATGCGCCATTGTAGCGCCGATAACCCATTGCTGTTGATACCAGGCTGCACCGTAAACAGAAACATCTCTGGGCTGCCCAGGCAGATCTGGTTTGACCCTGCAGGCCCTTTCCCTGCTGGCTGGCCCAACCACATGCAAGCTTATTCCCATGCCCATCCATAACTTATACACCCCTCTTCTGTTACTTCGCAATCAGTAATACCCCGTGCACACCTGCTGTTTCTTGATGGGTCCCAAGCCAAAGCAGGAGTTTCAGCAGGTGACCCTGCTATCCCTGCTGCTTGAGCTATGGCACTGTACCAGAGCTCCTGTGTTAAGCATTGAAGCAGGAACATACAAGTATTGGGTTGCAGGTAGGGAAGAAAATGCAAAACTGGGTTTCAACCAGGGGAGATGAAAGCAAGAAACATGTGATGAACATTGAAGCAAGAAACACCAGAAAAGGAATACAGATGCAAGAAAGCGCCTGAAGCAGGGAGGGTCCAACCAAGGCCGTCGCAGCAAGGGACACGTGAGACATCATTGAAGCAAGGGGGAATGTTAACAGAAGGATTGGAACCAGGGAAAGTGCAAAAGGAATGTTGTAGCCAGGGACATGCACCGAAGTCAGCGGAGCAGAATATGCAAAACTGCAGTAGAACATGCAATGACTCACAGCCACATTAGCGCTGTGCTTCCTAGCATTACTAAAAGGCTGAAAATTATGAGGAAAGCTCTTCTGCCCCTGTCCATGAGTTATCCAGAGGTACGATTCCACATGTAGGTACCGGCTCATGAGTCACCAATGAACACTTCAGAGCATTAAATAAACATATGACTTAAGCACATATGTGGTGAAGCCACGGGATGCCACTCTCTCAACTGGCAAGCAGGACAGGGTTTTACTGTAGGATTTCAGGTTTACCTCAAGCCCTACCATCTAGTCCAAGTCTGAATTGTTCCATCTCCCTGTCTTTGTAAATGATTGAGGTCCTGTCCTATGGCACCCCTTTCCTGCTGGGTTGGAGGTTTACCAGAAACCATACATAATAGGCAAAAGTGTGAATGCTGCGTTACCTGGAGCTCTTGCGAGGGTACTGCCAATAGGTAAGACCTGTGCTTGGCATGTTTTGCATGCTCAGGATGAAGGGTGATCTTCAGCACATGGGTGTAGGGTTCACTGCTGCTGCTACTGTTCTGCAGCTGTCCCACTTTAAGCTCTGCTCCTTGGATGCAGAATATGTCTGTAGGCTCTTTGTCGTGTGAGGATTTCAGGTAGTGCAGGTGCTGGCCCTAAGGCACACACAGGTAAGGGAAAAGCTTCACGCTGAAAATTCAGAGCATGGCAGAGTGAGGGAGAGAGTTGGTGACAAGCATTAGCTGCAGGCATTTAAGGAACAGGAAGCTTTAGTGGCCCTTTCTGCAGGGGCATAGCACTGCAGCAGCAGTGACATACACAAAGAGACAGGCAGAGGAAGGGGTACAGAATGGTGACAAGCATGTAGGTGAAAGAGTTAGGGGAAGGTGACATGCAGGCAAGAACTTGCGGGAAATAGGGGCAGAGCAGCTCGTTAAAAGAAGGAATGACATTGCTGCAGGAATAGCATGGCTGGGTGTCTCCTGCTGCAGCAGCTCCGAGGCACAGCACAAGGCTTGAGCTGTGGTGCTGCTGTATGGTGCTTGGGTCTGCATGTGGTGGGCTGCACGGGCGTATTACGCCTGCTATGCTTTGCATGCTGTTCCTCAGCTGCGGTTTGCTTTCGTGCAATGTCTTCCTATATATTAAGTGATCTAGCAGTGATCTGGGAGCCGATGTGCATGAAACTAAATGAAACCCGAGCCAAGCTAATCATACAGTGCTGTAGCACTATACGAGGAAGCTCTGCTGCGGGTAGCTGAGGAATCCATACGATGACGCAGATAATTCCACCTATCTGTCTCGGCTCTACTCTGTAACTTAGAGCGGTTGGTTTGTGTGCAAAATCATGGCACTGGAGCTAGTGGGGCTCCAAGGGCAGGAATACTGCTCACCTTCAACGCAAAAAAGTGCCGTCGCCATACTCCATGCCGTGTGTCTGCAGAACAGAAGCTTTGTTACCTACCATGATAGAGATCCGGCCGGCTGCACAAGCTACTTTCATCGGAATCAGGGAAGCAACAGAGTCCTCAGGGTGCAGGGCGAGGACTGCAAGCGGTCCCCAAGCACGCATAACAGCAAGCATTTACGTACCATACTTCTCTAAGTGTCCACAGAGGTCCGCTGGCTGCCACGACATCGTTTTTAAGTATGATTGATCAGCTCATATACGACGACATCGGGCATGGCATGCCTTGCGGAAGTCCCCCGATTGTGACTAGGGAGACCAGAAGCATCTAATAACTTGAAGACTTTATAAGTATAATGAGATTGCTCAGCAATGGGCTAGAGGACTGTGTAACATCTTTTGTTTGCGTATGGGTCCTTGGCTTGAGAGTGCATGGCCAGGCAAGGGGCTCCGCTGTCCTTTTACAGCCTGGTACACATCTGTCATTAAGAACCCATTCAATGCCCGTTCCCTGGCACCTTGTATTGGTGAGTTCTGTGATCTCATCGGACTTCCTCAGCCTTCAAAAGGCCAATGAGGCGGAGCACTACAGCCAGTCAAGTACAAGCGAGTCGAAAGGTCGGCGGGGCCCTGACCCTTGATGCGCTCATCTGATCTGCCGGCGACCACGCGGAACAACCCTGGATGCATGAAAAAGCTTCTTAGTAGAGTCAGAAGCAAGTATGTGCGCGACTGCTGCATAACCCGAAACTTGGACCACATCCACCAGTTTCTGAGTCCATTGCTGCACCCGGTAAGCCAATATCCACATCAAGGTATCACACCATGTACAGTGAAGGACAAGAAAACCTATGTAAACCTGGAATTTCTAGCTCGTGATGCTGCAAGGGTGCCGAGGTGGAGGTCGACAGGCAGCCACAGCTAGCTGCATCTGATAGAAATCAGTCAGCTGAGCATAGCAAAGGCCTGCCTGCACAATGACATGTCCTCAAGCGGCAATGGCTCATGAAGAAGCCGCCTCAAAAAATATATTGCCTTGATCACCTTATCTGCTTATTGATCCTACTGCTGCTGCTGCTGCCTGCTGCAAAACAAACATTTAAGGTGTGGCAACTGCAAAGGGCTGCTAGGTCGAAACGACCAAACACACCAAGAGCCACTCACGGGGAGCAAAATCCAACTAAGGGTCTAAAACCACCCCCTTCCCTTGGGTTGGTTTGAAGGCCTCTGGTCCAACCAATATTCTATCAGTGCATATGGAGCTTATATTTCACTTACACAGCAAGTCCATTGCAAGTTGCCACCACATTTTCACACTTCATACTAGTCTGCATGACTCTGACAGCAGATGTTAATCCTCACTCCTCAGCTTGCAGCGGCATGTAAAACATCCTTGCAAAAAAAATCAGTTTGAATGGTGAGCCAATTCCCACGATCCGGAGACCTCAGACATACAGACTAGCAGAGCCAATGAGGCAAACCTCTGAGGTTCAGAGAAGCTGGACAAAGCCCCCTGTCCCAGATGCAGCACCAGCCCTGGTTCAACCCCAGCCACGATGAAACCCTACAAGATGCTCTGCTTCCACCCATAACCCAGATGTGCAAGCTCCATACAGACCCCTAGCTACCCTACGGTTCTCCAAGGATTGTGATGCTCAGACCAAGTCCCCATCCAGATTGTTCAGACACCATTCATCCAAGAAACCCAGCCAATGTACCAAGTAGCAAGGTCCACTGAAGCTCTGCTTCGACAGTCGTGGGTGCTATTGGCACGTAGAGTATTGGATCAAGATTCAAGCGGATTCGGGGTAGGGGGACATGCACCACGCGTGCTAGTAGCGCTCTTCCTCAAACTTATGCAGGGCTCAAACACCTGGCGCCCACTCACTCAGGGACCTGTGCATGCTCCGCCACTAGGGGATCCCTCTCATCGCCAGGAAGCATGTTACTGCCCGTTCTTGTGCTATCAGCAGATCAAGTTCACTGACAGGCTCTAGCCCTGCAAATGCTCTCTCTGCCTGTATCATCCTCGTTACTTCATCAGTACGTGCTTTTATCAGCCTGAGGCCTTCTTCAATCCCAAGTCTAGCCGCCTCCCCACCTTGAGATGTAAGCTGGGCCGAGGATGTCTTATGCATGGGGTTCATGAGAGGCTCTTCAGCGGTAGCAGTTGCTGCACGCTTAGTCTGTTGCTTTGTTGGACTGAAATGGACTTTAGATGCCTTGGTCATTACTTGTGGTGGCGGTGAGACGGCTGGTGGTTGGACTGTGCCAGTGACAGCAGGGCTGAGAGGTGCACCAGGCTCATGGACCAGAGCACAGGTATGAGGAATGCCATGACTAGATGTGGTAGGGGCACTGGCAGGGATGAGGTCTGCAAGATCAAAAGCAAGGAAAGATGTTGAGTTTTTAAAACGGAAGTGTGGCAAGGGTAGATGGTCAGGATTCAAGGCGAGTAATGCATATTGGAGCAAGAGGAGGAGGCCAAAACGTGTTCGTGAAGCTGACAAGAGTACGACAGAGACTACCACATCCTTCTTTATGCATACATTGCGTACCTAGATTATCTGTATCCATCAAACGGACCCAGCTGCCAATGGCAGGGACAACTATCACAGAGGTGCCATACACCAGACCAGTGCAAACACCGGAGTGATCCACACTGATTGTGTCCAGAGTACTCGAGAACTCGGTGTCGTGGATGCAGGGAAACGCGTATCTCCGGGCCAGCATGCCATGCTCTTGTATGCTGTTGAGTGGTGGTCGTCAGACGGTCGGGTCACTTTTGGATGTACACAATGCACCACCGTAGTGCTTCGGAGAGGGCTCAGCATTTGAGCTGATAAGTGGCGCAATCCCATGGGGCACACCAGTTATGGCCTGCAGTTTGGCGACATGTGGCATTTCAACAGCCTCCACAGTTTGGACCCGGTCAGCAGGCCCGTGGATCCTGCCTGGCTTCAGCCATAGTCTTTTTTTTACATTCTCGTTCAAGGGTGCTGACCCCTAGGGAAACGTTCAAACGACAGACCGTAGGCAAGTATGTCGTCTTGATACATGCATTCCCCAGTTGAAACGACGTAAGGCATGCCTCATGGGGCAAGAAGACGGGCTCCAGCACCAGTGGTGAATGCAGATTTCTGTTTGTTGCTACATCCATCGTCCTTAGAAACGAACTTCTGGCGTGACAGGTCTACCCGAAGGTGATATCCACAGACTTCCAAACCGGCCTGGTCTGACTCACATGGCCCAGCATCCAACAACTACTTTTCCCTTTTGCTCACAGGATCCTGTTCAAGGTGGATGTCTGCGGCTTATGCATGACCATGGCGCTCTATCTCGTGAGTTTTCACAAACAGATCCACCAGCTTCGACATGGACCTCCCAGTCCATGCGTCAGCCACTTGCTAGGATGCCATTACCATGCAGTGGTCTTCCTCTTCCTCGCCATCAGCCAGCTCCTAATCGCTTGCCACAAAAGACCCGCATACGAGCGCTTCCGCCACGCCTTTGCAACGATAAATCGACTACTTCGCATCTACTTCCTTGGCATCTGCATGTCCTCCTGGACATGCGAGGATGTGCACAGGATCTTCCTAAGCTCCTACGACACGCCAGGGGTAAGTAACCCCTGGCTTTCCCTGCTCCGATACCAGCTCTTCATCCCTTGCTACCACCTCGTAAGTGTGGCCAACTTTCTAGTGCCCACCAGGACCCTCCTCTTCCTGCAGCCTCTCGCAGCAGCAGTCAAACTGCGTGTCTCACGCACCTACATCTGCACAGCCGCTCAATCAGCAACCTTCCTGGCTATTGCGCCCAAGTGCTGCCGAGCTGTTCAGCTAATGGCCCAAGCAGCGACAAGCTTCACACTCTATGGCTCCGTGGATGCATTTTTTGACAAACAGCCTGAGCTGTGCAGTGGTACTACTGCAATCTGGCTCATGCAGGTTTTCTTAGATGTGAGCATCATGGTTGTGTTTCCCCTGCTTGGGGTCTCCCTTTTTGAGCTGAGAATGAAGCAGCTTTACTGTGAGTCCCATGGGCTCCACCTGCAGCATTGGATGATTGGAAGGGGGCTGTGGGCGTCAGTGCTTGTGCTCTTCGCACTCGGGGCTGGCCTCTTGGTAGCGCTGTGGTTCATACTGGAAGCTCTCATACCGGCACACGCGTCCTGTGACTAGAAGCTCTGGAAATGATCAGACTCACTCACTTTGGCCATGAGGTGTTGATTGGTTACGAAGTGTGCTTAATAAAGCGAAGTGCCTGTCCCAATTTCAATTCCAATGCAAGTCCCTGGGACAGCAGGGCATGGCTGGTTAATGAGGGAAAGACGTAGTAAGCGATGTGGGAAGACTGCTTTCTGATTGGAATCATTTGACAAAGTCCAACCGTCGTTGGCAGACATGTGCAAAGTATATATGCTCAATGTGTGCTCAATGATCATTGGATTTTGCCAAGAGGATGAAAGCAGAATCGACAGGTCGGGTAGTGTGAGAGCAAAGACTTCTGATGTCCCATAGCAGGCAGGGCTTGTTGTTCAGGCTGCACAGTAGTCGTAGTTGGACATGTGGGCTCAGAAAGCTATCTCCAGTGCATGAGAACAAGCTCAGCCAATACATATGAAGTGTATGCAACTGCTTCCATATGCTACTCAACCTGGACGTGAAATGCTATTGCTGGGTCTCTTTATACTTTGAATGAGGCGAGTCAACGGGCAAGATAGCTCGCTAGGGTTCCTGCAGCACAACTTTGGAGGTTGGCCCATACCGCGTCAATTAGCTCCATACAGTTGTGTCAACTGTGCCTCTCCGTTTGGGTGTGACGGGTTCCAGAGTTAGTGTAGCTTGGGGCAGATTGTGGCACTGTGTACAGAAGGTGGCACTGCGTATAGAATGTGGTACTGTGTACAAGATACTGGCAAATCCTATGTGGCGCTGCCTATAGAACTTCTGACAGGTAGTTTTACATGTACAGGTGGTGGAAAGTATGTAAGCTGACCAGTGTCTCTGTTGTTGTTGGATTTGGGCTGCACAGCCATGTGCATGGCAATCACAACTCCAGCTGACATGGCCTTTTCACACTGCATATTCACCCTGCTGCAAAACAGCCAAGGAAGTAAAGGGGGATTTATTGGCACTGCACGTGCTCATCAATGCGGATGCATGCTTGATAAGTAATACATGAGTGGTGAATGAAGGTATGAGCCTGGAAGACAAGCTAGGGTGCAAGATGTGGATGTGATGATGACACACAGGGCATGTCAGGAGTTAAGGAGTCCCTAATCCCAGTTTGCACCATGTTTTCCAGTGACGTTACTGCTGGTTGACCTGGGCTCTGGCCAGAAGGCTGGGGTTTGTTACCAGGGCGTTTCAGGAGGGGTGGGCTACAGCCCTGTACTGTCCCTGCTGGGGCAGACATGTACCATAATGTTGTTGCAAAGGCTGGCTGGTTTTTGCGTTTCTGCATGTGTGGGTGCAAATGTACTTATTGTTGTCCTTGCCCACTGCTAAAGGTAGAAGGGTGAATCTGGCATTTCTAATATAGTTTTGGAGCGGCTGTGCAGTGGTGTGTGGGGCTTTGTATGGCAAAATGGCAGCAAGCTTGGTTAGCACCAACATCATCCCAGCTTGGGATTAGCAGGCATCAGATGGCTTGCCAGGAGCACGGTGTGTGTGTCTTACAAACAAATGGCTTACAAAAGCAATTGGACCTGCTATCTGAGTTTTGCACAGTACTGTGACTAGTCAAAGGCTCCATGTAAATCTGGAGAAGACAGGAACTGTGATATGCCGCAAGACTGGTAGTAGATTGTCGAGGAGCTTTCAGTGGTTCTACAAGGGCAAGCAAGTACATGTTTCTGACTCTTTCTGTTACCTGGGGGTATGGTTGCATTCCACAAAGGCATGTCCATTGCTACAGGAGGCCTAAAACCAGCAGGGCAAAGAGCTCTGTTGGCAATGCTTGGAAAGCGTAAGCATACAAAGGTATAGAGTATGCAGTTGCAAGACCTCTATTGGAGACCCACATGTTTGGCATTCCTGCCAAACCATTGCTGTTTTATGGATGTGAAGTGCGGGGTCCAGATGCTCTTCAGCATGTCTGCTTCTGGTATGCTTGAATAACTCTTTACAGGAAGGTCCAACTCCTGTTCATGTTACAGTTGGGAAATATCAGGAAAAGTACCAATAGGCAGGTTATGATGAAAGAGTTTTGCTGGATACCTCTCTCAGCTCACTCGGTGCAATATAGTACGGGGTCGTGTGCCATTGGAACCAATTGGCTTAAATGTCAAGGGAGCTGAGGGTGGTCCTTCATAAAGTGTGCCTGTGTGGGATGTGCCGTCCACAGTGTTGGTTAGACGGCACTAGTCCTCAGGATGCTGCAGCTAGGTTTGTGGCTAAGAGTTGATCAGTTTGTGACCGAGGTTAATAACACAAAGCTCTGGGCAATGGGAGCATAGATTGCAGCAGTATAGTACCGACCTGTCATCAAGTGGGACACAGTGGATGCTGCTTGGGGTACTATATGCAAGAAAGACTGGAAGGCCCGGTGACACGCTCCCACGCGTGTGTGTTAATGGCATCACATTTGCGGAACATACCACTAGCACTAGATGACAGCATCCCCTGTTGTGGATGCTGTCATCTAACTGGGTGGAAAGTCAATGATCTCAAGTGGTGTAGGCCCGAGCTGCCAGGGTATGTTGCGCATACTCACCTGGTGCAGCTCGCACATTGCATCTGATCAACTTCATGCGCTCTAGGTGTGGATCCCATAACTTAGCTGTAGCAATAGGAAGATGGAATGTCAGAAGTGGATGGACTCACTGCTAATGAGGTGGAGGACGGATACCATGCCATCCTAGTTGTGTCAGTGTCCTGAAGCACTGCATGTGTCTATGCATGCCAAGTGTACTTAGTCTGTTTGCAAGTATTGGTGGTATACAAAGGGCAGATGTCAGTCTGTTCCACCTCGCTGTTCTTTGTGACAGCTTGAGGTGCGGGGCCTATGGCACTTATTGCTATGGCATATCATGAAATGTAATAATATACAAAGGGCAGATGCTGGGCAGGTGACGAAGGCAGGAACAACTTTTTGGATAATCACTTCATGTTGCGAGATTTATTTGTATCTGAGTGCATGCGGTTGTTACAGAAGGAAAAGCCAGAACTCGGTTTGCATATTGATGTGACTACCCTGTAGGCCTATTGATGTGACTACCCTGTGGGCCTATTCTTCTCAATCAAACGGGGGATGTTTGAGCTAGGCGTACCATATATATATATATTCACTCTGATGAATTCAGTATTCTATGAGATAACTGTCTAGATCCAAGAATAATAGCTGCCTTTATCTCAAAGTGCTTGGACTCCTGGCGTTTTAATGCTCCGGTCCACATGTGACCAGAGAGACGCTTCAGGACTTAGGTATGACTGCTCACAAGGTTAATACGTTTTCGTGTGAAGATGATGAGTATGTCAAAGAGTGCCTGTGGATATGCCCCCAGCTGCTTGCATTTACTTGGTCTTTGTTGAGTTAAAAACAGCTGATCTCCTTACTCTCCTGTCACATTGGCGCCAAAGACACAGCCGGCAAATCGTGGTGCTGCTCTACGTATTGGGGTACAGACTGCCATCGCCTAGATAATGTACAGCACCCTTCTAGGCTAGTTTACGACTTTACGCCCGTCCGTCCATGCGGTGTCACTCAAGTGAGTCGAGTGCCTGCCGGAACCGCTCGAATCTACACTCAAAAGCCGCAAATTGCATCGAGGAAAGCTCATAGGGCTCTGCGCACGACCCATGTTTGCATGATGCGCGCATGGACTGGACTTTCTTTGTTTTCTATGTCCGGACAGCGGAGGACCCCACGCCGTAAAGCTCCTGCCTGTAGCCTGTTTTCCTGATCAGCTGAAAATACAGCAATGGCAGGACCACGTCAAATAGTACCATGGATGGCAGTCTTAGCATGCGTTGGTTGTCTCTTGTTGGCCTCAGCTCTTGGACAGTGTTCTGAAGATCAAGCAGAAACATGCACGGACCCTCTGGCAGCAATCCCGGTACCCTCGGAAGAGACTTATCAAGATGTTATTGAGGAAATACCTGAGCTGGGTATCAGGGATCAGGTCAGTTTGGCCACCGAGGCCTTGGGAAGGATGGAGCAGGTATCTGTCTAGACTGAAGGACTGACGCTGCAACACAGAATGCAACAACCTGCAAGGATTCTCCAGAAGAAGAAGTAGCCCTGTTGCCTCGGCAATGCCTATGCCCCCAAAGCACGTAGCTGGACCACCAGGACCAGCCAACTGCATTAGGCACATGCAACACTACAGCTGCATGGGTGTACTGTGAATTATCTTGAGCTCGATCAGTACGAACTGTCTGCGCACGTATAGACTAAGCCTTAATTTTTCAGATGTGACCTATCAACTGCCGGTTTAAGACTCTCACAATGCAGCAGAGTTTGCTTACATGACTGGTATCAAGATTGGGCAGGAGTGGCATTACTCTGTAACAGGAACTGACTACCATGTGTTTCTGCATGTGCCCCCTTTGTTCTTCCTCTGCAACCAGGAAGCCCTTTCTCAAATGGAAGAAGCCATAACATCCTGCAACCCCAAGCAGGCTAAGCAGTGGCTGCAAGTAAACCCCAACCTGGCCTTCGCCTACCAGCCTGGTAAACCCTTGCTAATACACTACGCAGCCCAGCAAGGCTGCCAGAAGGTCTTCCGCTTCCTACTCCACGCTTACGAGGCAGCTGGTCCCGATGCCCAACTGCCCCCCAAAGATGTAGTAATGGTGGACCAGTCCAGCAAGGGAACTCTTTTACACTCTGCTGCCATGGGGGGACAGGTGGGCATTGTGAAGCTGCTTCAGAAAGAGCCTATCTCCCTTGGACCTGAACATGAGTGGCTCACATCATATGACGCCTCAGGGAAGCTTCCTTTGCACCTTGCTGCTGAGAAGGGCCATGTGAAAGCAGTGAAGCACCTGCTGAGAGAAGCAGAGTCAACTTTGAACCAAGAGACTTCAAACGGCACCACTGCTTTGGACCTAGCATGTGCTGCTGGGCATGAGAAAGTGGTTGGGGCGTTGTTGAAGAAGAAGCAGGCAAGGCTCAAGCCTGAGCAGCTAGCAGCAGCATCGGCAGGAGGCCATGAAGAAGTCGTGAAGCGGTTGATTGCTAAAGGGGGCGATGCTATGCTTGCAAAGGATGTCGAGGGCATGACACCCTTGCATCATGCAACTCGCAATGGTCACATGGGTGTACTGCGTGTATTGCTGCCATGTTCTAAAGTGCGCAGGGCTGTGTTGGATGCTGTGAATGCCCCAGATGCAGAGGGAAACACTCCATTGCATTATGCAGTGCTGGAGGGCTACTATAGGCCAGCGGACAAGCTGAAAGCAAAGAAGGGGAAGAGCTTGGCTTCGGGGGCTTTCAAAGGGTGGGTGGGGTATCTGACGTGTGGTTTCAAGCATAACATAGGTCCTGCCTATGGTCAAGCAGACATGACACAGTATCTCTTAGGCCATGGTGCAGATGTGATGGCAGTTAACAAGAAGGGGGAGACACCTAAGGAGCTTTTAGTGTATGGCGGCTCTAGGAAGAAGTGGGGCTTTGCCAGGGTTTTGGAGTGGTTTGGGATGTAAAGATGATTGCTGCCGTTTGATGGTAGGGCATGGATGTTGTTTGTCTACTTTGGAGTGCAGTTGCGGCAATGGTTATCTTGATGCGTAAGTTTGTTTCCGTGACACTATGCTGTGTCTGGTAATGAAGATGCAAGGTTTAAGGTCACGACTTAAATGATCTGCTTCTCAGAGAGAGAAGGAGCACCACACAGAGAACGAAGGGGTGAAAACCCTTGCATACATCTGGTTGTCAACATGGTGCAGCAGTCGAGTGACAGGGAATGAGCTGCTGGTAGAGTAGGCACGCATGGCTAGTCCTCAGATGGCTGTAGTTGAGCCACTTCTGCATACATGAGTTTAGCATTTCTAAACTAGAACAGATAGTGGCATGACTGTGTTTATGCTGGTCACCTAGGTTGAGTACCGACCTCCAATTGCCAAGAGTGTCTGCTTCTGTGGTCCTCAAGTGCAGCAATGAAGCCTAGAGAGGCATGACAGTCAACTGGGCAACCCGTCACTCCGGCAACGGCCATTTGGCAGCTCTGATGAGAACATACCTATGATTCTGCCGGCATACCGAAGCTATAGGCTCCGGACAAAGTGGCTCCGCAGTGCTTCCGCAAGTTTACCCAACCTCCTGCCGGCAAAAACCGCCTTACGCAACATTGACTATCTGTCAACAGTTATCCCAAACATCGGCACACGCTGCCCCAGCACGAGCATGATATGAGGGTCGTTCTGGAATCACATGGTACATGCGCACTGCTCAATAATGTTTTTAAACCAACCTAGATGCTACTACCACTCCTGCCCAAGTAGTTTTATGTCATTCCCCACATGGTCCCAAAGACGTATGTGTATAAACAGGAAGGCCAAGGCCGTGGAACACACAAACCAATGACCGACTACAGAATGGCCCTGAAAATCCTGAAAGAAGTTCTTGTCTTGTAAGCACTCGTCAACCAGACACCCAAGAATTAGACACGGAAAGGGTGTCAAACCTTCCTGCATGCTGCAGCTAGCCCCCCTCCTGCATTGGCTCCTGCTGTCGCTGCTGCTGCCGCTAGCCCCCTTCCTGCATTGGCTCCTGCTGCTGCTTCTGGAGCTTACGACATAGGCCCATGTGCGCCTGCCGCAGTAATACACTACTTTACACCCCGTGCACACCTTCTTAGCTAGCCCCACCTCTGACTCTCCTGCCAGGTTCAAGCAGCTAGGGTTGCTGCATCCCACTGGGATAGGCACCTCAGCCAGCAGTACATCACACAACTGCAACAAATCCTGCAGCAGATCGTACTGCTGCTCTGCAGACCAGTCCTTCCTGGCCCCCTCCTTAAGATGCTCCGCCCACTTACTGTCAATGCTGCTCATCTGATCCACAACCAGAGCTGGCAGACCTGCTGAGGAAGCTGGGACAGACGTTTTGGAGTGGTCATGGAGGCCTTTGGGGCAGCAATATTCAAGGAGCAGCTGTTGAGACAACGTGCGGGAGCAGCAGCAGCACAGGCAAGACTGGCATGAGCTGGCATGGAACTACTGCCACTGCTGCTGCCACTGCTACTGCCACTGCCTGATGCTGCTGGGCACAGGCTCATTGAATTGCAGCCTGCGGCTGCTGCTGCTGCTACAGAGCCCGTAGCTGTTACTTGCCATTCACGCAGAGAGGACCGCAGCATGTGGGCGGTTTTAAGTAGCAGAAAAAGGCCTGTGACACAGCAGCTGTCTGCGTCTGGGCTCCTGCTACTGCTGCTGGTCATGTCACCTGCTGCAGGGCTTTCCTCCCCCCACCCAACAACATGAGCTTTGCTGCCACTGTCAGAGCTCGCGCTGCCCAAAGAAAAGCCACCAGCTGAACACTACGCAGCGAGTCCAGCCATTCCAGCTTTGGATCCTGCCTCAGAGCAGAATTGCCCTCCTCTGTCTCCTGCATACCCGTGCTGACTGCTTTAGACTTGAAGAATGACAACATATAGCTCGCTTGCCGCAGCAGCATCCTTGTAGACGCTCCTCTGCTCCTACCCTGCCCTTCCACCCTTACCCCCAAGCCCCCCTGCGCCTCCCTTATCCCGCTGTCCCCCGCCCCCAACCCACTCTCCCTGCGCTTGCCCCCTATGGCTGCTATAATGCCCACCTTGATGCAGGTAGCAAATGCTGACAAGTAAGCCTTCCTGTGCTCCCAGCTAGCCCCCCCTGGCAGAAGGCCAGGGAGACCCAGCAAAGGGGGCAAGACTAGCCTTGCAGCACTTGGGAATGAGGTTGGGATGGCCGGCCTGCAGGACTGCTCGACTACCTTGAAGAACGCGATGGGGTTGGTGACTGCTAGCTCCGGCCTGTAAGCCCGTGCATCCAGTAGAGGGCGCGAGTACCTCACAGCTGCAGTTTCCATGGAACTTGACCCTACATGGAATGATAAAGCAAGCAGCTCAACCACGCAAACTGCTAGGTTTCTATATGCATTGCACTGCTTTTGTTATGGCTGAGCAAATCAAGTCATTTGCCAGAACCACAGGAGCATGCAGCAAGAGCTAGAACAGAACCCAAATTGTGAACAGGAAGATGATGGGACACCAGAATCTTTACATAGACAGATGCTGCCCCAACACAGGTTCGAGCTCATCCAAGGGAGTAAACAAGAGAGCTGCAAATCATCCTAAACATCTGAAGCATGTGGTCATACCGCATGTGGTCATACTGCATGTGGTCATACCGCATGTGGTCATACTGCATGTGGTCATACTGCATGTGGTCATACCGCATGTGGTCATACTGCATGTGGTCATACTGCATGTGGTCATACCGCATGTGGTCATACCGCATGTGGTCATACTGCATGTGGTCATACCGCATGTGGTCATACTGCATGTGGTCATACCGCATGTGGTCATACTGCATGTGGTCATACTGCATGTGGTCATACTGCATGTGGTCATACCGCATGTGGTCATACTGCATGTGGTCATACCGCATGTGGTCATACTGCATGTGGTCGTACCGCATGTGGTCATACTGCATGTGGTCGTACTGCATGTGGTCGTACTGCATGTGGTCGTACCGCATGTGGTCATACTGCATGTGGTCATACTGCATGTGGTCATACTGCATGTGGTCATACCGCATGTGGTCATACTGCATGTGGTCATACTGCATGTGGTCATACTGCATGTGGTCATACTGCATGTGGTCATACCGCATGTGGTCATACTGCATGTGGTCATACTGCATGTGGTCATACTGCATGTGGTCATACTGCATGTGGTCATACCGCATGTGGTCATACTGCATGTGGTCATACTGCATGTGGTCATACTGCATGCACAGCTCAAGTCATTACTCGTCCCACTAATTGCAGTAGACGCCCGCTAGGTCAAAGCACACCGATCTGGTTATCTGGTTCTGGCTGGATTCCTACCTACCTACCTTCCCCAGGTGCGCCGGAACAGATTGCAAGAGTCACAGCAATCTGACTAAGTACTCCGTAACTCAGCTGATCATGCCACTCTGGTTGCTGGATGACCCGTAAGGTAAGGCTGAACACCTGTAGCAGCAGGCTCCCTCTGAGCGCAATAAAGGCAGCCTGGTCATCTGGGGAGAGGTTTAGAAGGGCCCTGTTGAATGCATGCAGCATCTTGCGGAAGACGTATGGCCTGAGTATGCCATCCTCTACATCTGCTCCTGCCAGGGCCACCATTTCCAGCAGCAGCTGCATGTAGACGGGGGAAGCCAAGGACTGAGGACTGCAGGGAGCCTGAGAGCCGCTGCTTCCTTCTATTTGCCTTGGTATTGCAGCAGCAGCGGCAGCAGCAGCGGAACTTGCATGAAGCACATACACTGAGTATAAGCCGTACGCACCCATCACCGAGCTGGTGCGTCCTGCTGCTGCAGTGGCAGCAGCTACATCGCTTACTAGCTTGGCATCCACCGCAAAAGCTGCATTCCCCAGAGCGACCCCTGCTGCTTCATGGTCATGGGGTACGACAAGCTTAGAGAAGGTTGCAGGAACACCAGGAGAAGCAGCGACAGGGGGAGCCTGTATACTTGTGCTGCTACTCCTGCTGCTGCGGCCATTGGTGCCATTGCTGCTACTGGTTTCTTGACGGAATCTGCCTGCTGATTGTCTGCTGCTGCTGCTGCTTGTCATCAATGGAACCCCCCCTGCCTGCTTCTGCTGCTCTTGCTGCCGTTGCTGCTGTAGGAAATGACAGGAAGACGCCACCTTCAGAAGCGCTGTGTCTACAACACATGGGGTTAGCACCAATCGTTGCAGAGCAGGATCCCTGGGAGGGACATTTTCGTCCTTCAGCAGCTCATACAGCTGGCTAGTTGCAGTAAACTGGCACTGGGCCACGGAGAGCAGCAACAGTGATACTACCTTGGGTGAATGCTTGCCGGCAGCTGCTGGTGAAGAGAAGTACTGCTGGTACTGCCTGCTGACAGAGAAGATGCTCAAAAGGCCAGCCGGGGAAGGGCTTTTGCTGTACAACAACGACACCAGCCCATCCAAGAACCTCCACAAGGACCCTGCAGTACTCTCTGGGAAGCTGGTTGCTTGGTGCTCCAGGAACCACTGGAGTATTGCTGGGGTGCTCTCCAGCAAGCCTGCAAGCAACACAAGTGACACCTCAAGAAGCAATCCCTGAAGGCATACCCACGATGCAAATGGGTTGTTGTGTTGATGTTTACAGTATCTCGCATAACTAAGCGACAAAGCACAAGAGCGAGGATGGATTTGTCTGGATGTCATATGGGAAGGCCCAGCATATAGACGTTCAACATAGCAAACGAAAACATGCACAAGCGGATAATGAATGCAGGTAAACCCTGTACTGTTCAGGGGCTGAGTGACATTAAAGCACCAGATGAAGCGGATCCATGCATTAAGGAAAGAACGCACAGGCATCCCATACGCATGTACTGCCTGCCTGCCTATACGGCATCACCGCCAAGGTGCTTAAATGTGGTGGGAGTCCTCATGTCAAGATGCTTGCAGAAGGTGCTCCTGTGCTGCGTGCTGACACCTGACAGCTGCTTTTAGTATCAGCTTCCGAAGACCATCATAGCAGCGATATTTTCTTATGACTTCGCAAATACCTGGTGCCTCTTCAAGCTGCTGCCTGCATGCAGTGATGATAGCTTCAGGTGGGCCCTGACGTTCTGAGGATGAGGCGCCTGCTTGAGTGCTGGGTTTCTGATGGGTACAGGTGGTGCTGACTTTATCCAGGGTGCGCAAGACACAGTACCACACAGACTGGAGGGGATTCCTGGCCCGGGCTATGGTAAGCTCCTGGCTGGGGTGCTGCTGCAAGATGTGGAGCAGCCTGGCAAGGACCACCACTGCCCTGCTGCGCACAGCTGCTGCTGCCTGCCTGTTGCCGATAGCGTCTGCTTCTAGTGGTGCTGACAATAGCTGCTGGGTCCTTGCCAAGAGATGCTGCAGGCGACCTCTCTTAGGAAGGGGTTGGCCTGCTGGCCATGAGAGGTACTTTTCTGCATCAGGATCCGTCCAGAGCTTCCCCAGCTCCCCCCAGATGAGCTCATGCTGAGGGCTAGCCATGGGGTAAGTGTTGTGAAACGCCGGGAATCCCTGCAGTATGTTGAAGGAATTAAGCAGACCTGATGTACGAAGCTGCAATCAAGAAGATTGCATGGCATGATCACTGCCAGAGTCTTCTATTTCGTTTTTTTGCAGCTTAGCGAAGGCTCTTAACAGCAGGTACGGGAGCTTATGGACGCAGGGGTTGTCCTGCTAACGACACCCCTCCTACTCTGATCCCATCCCTTGAGTGAAACTCGCATGGGTAGCTCACCTAGCGTAATAGCTTGCTAGCTTAGGGGTTCATCCATCTACAAACGTCGGAGAGCGACTCAATGAGTGACTGACTCTTCGCGCCCGTCAGAGTTGTCGACAGCATGTGCTCTTTCGTACAGATAAAGAGATGATTCTGTGGCTGGTGCTACCTGCAGCAGATGTTTTGCCCTCGGCAAATGCATTCGCAGATGCATCACACAACTGCTACTAGCGTCTTACATTTAAGCAATGGACCAATTCGTGACTCCTCACACTCTGGGACTTGACCGGGCGAACAGTCCAAACTTTGAAAGGAGGCAAATGGAAGGAGGCTGATCAACAACTCGATGCAACCGGTTGAGAACGACGCAGAGAGCTCATACCCAACCGTCAGCTGCTGCCCTAGCCTGTGATCTTTAGCTTGCTCTGTTTTGTTCCACCTCCCAGGTGCATGGAGACCCAGCGCAATCATCACCCCTGTTTACACTCGGTGAATTCAAAATGGTCGCGCGAGTTCAAGGGCAAATCATTCAAAGCTTGGCAAACTGCAACAAGAATGTCTTTGAAATGCATGGCTTGTGCAAGGCTAAAGCAGTCCACCATAATGAGGCATACGTCCCTTGTTGTTCACTAGACTGCAGCTCATTTCTAAGCCCGGGTATAGAAACAAAGAATAGTATCATCCTTGAGCTGAAGGTAGTATATTCACAGATCCCTCAAACCCGCACCGAAATCAGATGGGGATATGCATCATGGTCCTCCTTAACTGAAGCTGCTGTATGTGTGTAGCCCCCACATGCAAGGACGGCTATCTGGTAACAAAACCTGGCCAAAACCCTCCATCATGCAGCAATGAAGTGACGCCTGGAAAATATCGGAAACCGCTCATAGCACTGACCAGCATGCCAAATCCAAGGGACATGGGAGTTGCCTGTGATAAGACTATTCGATTTAGAGTGTCCATCCAATGTCCAGGACATGCAGCCTTATTTGGCATAAACAAACAAACAAACAGTTAAGGTGTGGCAACCGCAAGATGGCTGCCAGGTCGGACCGACTAATAAACACACCATCGGATGGATCCAAAACATGGTGGATTCCAGATCACCAACCAAGAGTGGTGCCCGAAGCATGTACCCATCTAGGGACCTTGAACCCTCCTCAGACAAATCACTAAGTACTGTGCATACCATCGCTTCACATGTGCATCGACATAAAATGCTGGGTGTTGCTGCAGCTTTTACTGCTTGCCCTAGGAGGGGCCCTTTTGCCTATGGGTCTCTAATTGCTACATCATGTAGAATGGTTCTAGCTGCTGCTGCAGCTGGTGGTGTTCTGCTGCTACGCCTGGTTGTAATCCCAATGGGTGTTGCACATGCTGCGGCACTAATTCCTGCTGCTCTCCTGCCACTGTTTTCACTATTCCTCTCCTCTTGCTGTTCCACCTGCTGCTGGCGCTGCTGCTACCTCCCCTACTTGATGTCCTGCCCCTTCTCCTGCACAGAGCTGCAGCTGAACTTGTGGCGTTGCTCCCAGTCCTGCTGCTGGCAATGCTTGCAGCAGTACACCGCCACACCACACCCACCACAGTAACCCCTACGACCCTTCTTCTTCCCCTTCAGCAGCATAGCCACCTCACTCAGATTATCCACCCTGCTGCAATTCAAATTATTACAAGAGAAGGGCGTCGGGACACTGCCAGAACCCCTCGTGGCCTTCACCAATCCTTTGAGTATCCCATACACTGCTGCTGCCTCCAGCCTGTAGTGGCCGGCATCCACCTGCTGCCGCATCCACTCCTCCTTCTTCTGCTGCTGCTGTTCTCTTATCCTCTGCTCACCAAGGGCAGCATTAGCATGCACTAGGTTGACATCCTCTGCACCCTTAAACACCCTGGAGCAGCTGCTGCATGAGCAGCAAAAGGGGCCGGCCTGCTTGTGGGCCAGTAGTCCTGCATGTGTCAAGCCTCTGCACACCCTGCTTAAAGTGTCCATAGCTTCAAGCAAAGCTGCTTCCAGAGGGTGGCTGCTCTGACTCTGAGGATGAGGACCATCTGCTCCTCCCCGTGCTGCTACAGACAACGCTTCCACAAGGGACCGGCAGCTCCGTGCTAGGATTCCACCCTGCCTTCCCATAAGCACACTATCATAGGCTTCTGTAGGTGCCAGATATGTCAGGTTGGGTATGCTCCCGGCAAAACCTCCCCCAAAGCTTGCTATCCAACCCACGGTGTTATCCAGATCCGGTCCAGTCACATCGCTATTAGAGTTACATCCTGTGCTGTTGCTGCTACTGCTGCTGCTTTCCTGGACTGCAAAGGCGTCCCACGGCAACCAGGGCCTGGCGCGAGCTGCAGCTGGTTCCTCTCCTTGTCCCTCTGCTGCTGCACCCGGCCTAGGCCTTTGATTGGCCCTAGTCCCCTTTGCCGGCCTTGCATGCTGCTCTGCTGCCTTAACCACTTGCCGATCTCGTGCGGCAGCGGCAGCTGCAGCAGCAGCGGCAACAGCGCGTACACTGTTCCCACTGCACTCCTCCTGCCAGCGGATAATGCACCACGCGTGTTTTTTTATCGTGAATTGCTTCTCCTTGGACCATCACCTCATCCCATGCCTCATATCCTAGGTGGGTCACAGCTGCCACTCTGGATCCCATCAACAGCGGCTGGCAAGCACGGTACACTAGCTGGCAGCCAGCAGAGAAGAGCCAAAGCAGCCCATCAAGATCCTTTTCTTGTCCCTTTTGCTGACATGTTCCCTTGTGCCCCGCCTGCTGCTCCTGCGCTCCGTCCTGCTGCTGCTGCTGCTCCTCTGCCTGGGACGACTGCTTCTCCACCAAGTCTTTGCTTCCCTTTCCTGGTGCCCCCTTTCCAAAGAGCTCATGTGCTTGCATCAACTGGAACACACCTGATGCAAGACGCAGTTGCAGCACTGCAATTGCTCCCCAACTTTGAAATGAGTCGCATGATTGCGACAAAGCTTTGCTGCAGCTTACAAGGACTCCCAGCAAAGGAGAGACGCTTGACATATTTCCCAGCGTCCCTGTCTGCAACACCTGACCAGCAGCTGCCGCTGCAGGCTGTCCCTTGTCTACTGCTGCTGCTGCTGCTGCTGGTGTTGAGAGCGTTGTTGCACGTCTTTCTTGATCAGCTGCTGCTGCTGCTGTCCGAGGCACTACCCCAGGTGCCACTGCTGAGCATTGCCATGCTCTTAATGCTGCTGCTGCTGCTAATGCTGCTGATGCTTGCTCTGCCGTTGCTGTCCCCATAGACAGTGCCCCAGATCCCGGTGCCACTGCTGCAGCACCAGCAGGCACTTCTGTTGCCCCGACCGGAGTCACAGACACCCCAGCAGCTGCAGCTGATGCAGAACCCTCTCCTGCCAACGCTGCACTGAGTGAGCATTTGCTTGGATGCATGAGGCTGGTCGTCAGGTGAAGCACTTGAAGCAAGGTTGCGAACGGTACCTCCCCGCCATCACGGGGGTTGCTCCCTGCACATGTCCGTGCTGCCACATCCAGCAGCACAAACAGCATGGGGTGGGGCTTCACACCCGGCATCAGCTGCAGGTGTGCCAATGGGACAGGCAGGAGGGGAAGCCACAGGCCTTGGGCTGCAGGCAGTAGACATGCCGAAAACTAGATTCAGTCACTAAGCTGAAAGCCAATAGGATACAGAAAGCATTAAGGGTAGGTGGGTTGTTTCAACAACGCAGTGCAGTAACCGAGATAAGCAATAACTAGGCCTGCTGAACATTGGGTGGGACATGGACAATTACATTTAACAGTGATCATCTGTGCGTTATGGTCAGGTGGTCAACTCCAGCTTCCTTTCCCAGCATGATTTGGCCCCTGCTGTGAGCCATGGACAAGCAGGGTTGCCTCCAGAACAAATTCCAAAAGACAAGAAGCACTACTTGCATGCAGAGGTAGAACCTTATCAGTTGCAACTGCAAGTTGTGATCTTCTTGAATGCAAGTGCTGCATAACCTAACCAGGCAGCTCACTGACTTCCTGGGCTCCCTGTTAACCTGCCATGGAGCTAACTTAGTCCCATCTTCTCTGCAGCTGTGGCCTGCTAAAAAAGCATAAAGTACATGCAAATTACCACCACCACCACCATCAGGCTAGGCTGATTTAACCTCTCTGCTCTGTTAGAGTCCCTCTCACCTGACCCAGTGCTCAGCAACTGGCCCTCTCTTACTGCTGCTGCAGTCACATCCTCTACCGACAAGGGCTGAAGCAGCAGCTGCTGCAGCATGAGCACGACCACCTCCACTGTGGTCAGGGTATCTCCCGCCCTTGCCTCACTCCCATCAGCAAACCTACCCCCGGGCCCCAGCGCTGCTGCGCCGAGCTGCTCATCCATCTGCAGCATAAAGGGCCACTGCTTACGAGTCTTATCAGTGAAGTTTGGCGAGCTTTCCTCCCCAAGGCCATAATCAGCACCATCAAAGGCCCACAAGTTGTCATCCTGCCCCTCCCGCAGCACCTCATACAGCAGGCGCCATATCAGGGTTCCCCTCTGCTCCAGCAGCTGTTGCTTGGCTTCCTGGGGGGCCAGCTCCAGCAGCACCAGCAGCAGGTGCAACCAACGGAGCTGATCTAGTCCCTGGTACGAAGGCTGGATGATGTTACCCTTGGCAGCAGCCGCCTGTAAGACTGAAGGACTTTGCCAGATCAGTAACAGCACTTCCAGCACCAGCTGAAGCCGCTCATAAGTTGGTGGTGGTAGAGCTGCTGCTGCTGCTGTGCCCCTTGCACTTGGCAGCCGCAGCAGCAGTCTGGGTACGGTCGGCCCATGTTTCAAGCCATAGCTGGAACTAATGCTGCTGCTGCCACCAGTTGGACTGCTGCTGCTGCCCCCGCTGCTACTGCCCTGAACATGCCTGGTTCTGTTGCTGCTGCTGCTGCTCATATCGCCACTGCTGCTGCTCCCATTATGGCTGCTACTGCTGCTGCTGCTGCTGGCTGTTATGCCCGGCCGCCCTAACGGGTCACTCCTCCCGTTCACTCCCGGGTCACTCCTCTTGTTCTGCACTGCCAGAGGCTTTGCAACCTTCCTTCCCTTCTCTACAATCCCCTTAAGCAGCTCTGGCAGTCTCATCAGTGGTCTCATGAGGTAGGTGCTGGTTAGCTCACAGCCCAGTTCCCGCAGCAACACCTGCAGTGTTGCGTAGTCATGCTGGGAGTAGGGGGCCTCTGAGTGTGGTAGCAGGGCCCAGTGGTCTGCAGGGACCTGACAGCCACCACAAGGGGAGATGCCATCAGCCAGGCGGTGGAGGTCAGTAGCAACAGCAGCAGTTACTGCCCACAGGAAGGAGCAGTAGCCGCTGCTTGTCAGGAGCTTACACAGTTGTGCATGTATGCCAGGAGGCTGAGATGCTGTTCTTACCCTATGTGGCTCCTGCTGCTGGTCATGATGGTGCCCTGCATGTGCTTTCTCCTGCCTGCTATTCTTTTGCTGCTGCTGCTGCCTCTGCTTCTGCTGCCTCTGGTTCTGCTGCTGCTGATGCTGCTTCTCCCGCTCCGGCTGCTGCTTCCCCTGGGCCTTCTCCTGCTGCTGCTGTGCCTTGATCTCTCTCCGCATTAGCGCCACTGTTTTGCAACTGCTGCTATTGTAGAGAGCTGATCGTGCAGCTGAAGCGGCTGTCAGTAGTATTGGCACTTCTACTCTCAAAGTGCTGTCTGAATCGCTGAGGTATGGTGCGAACAGAGGAAATGCCTGGGAGATGTACAGGGCCGAAAGGGAGTTCTGTAGTGGCATGATCACTCCAGGGATACTAAGGCATGACCACAGGTGCAGGACGGTGTTGGCAAAGAAGGGATCATGCTGTTGCGCTACCATGGCTGCATCCTGGCAAAGCTGTGCACAACCTGGCATGGAGCAGCACATAATCTCTCAGCCCTACTACATTACATGACATGGATGCCAGGCAATGGCCATGCATAGGTTTGAGGATAAGGCTAAATTACCACAAATGTGGGTTCTTTCCCTTCCATCAGGCCCCACTTCCTGGCCATCAAAAGAACATACGTAGCAGGTTATATCCACAGCAAGCACTGGACAAGCTGCCACAAAAGGCCAATCAGCAGAGCCACATACCAGTGCAGGGTCTTGCAGTTCTTATAAACCTACTTTGAATGACTGCATGAGAACTCAAATGTGATGCTGCATTCCTCCCACATGCAGTTCACAGCTTGTAGGAGCAGCTTTAGCTGCCTAGGTGAATGTGAGCAAGTAAAAAGGCTCCATAGCAATCATAATCTTCATGATGGTGTACAGGTCTTGCATGAACTGTTCCATGGCATGGTGGTCATAGTGCTACATGGCTATTGCTTGCAGCAACCTCTTCTCAAAGGACGACATTCTCAAGGTGCTATATTCAAGCATACATGAGTAGGCACCTTCAGCCTACGGTCAACACCCTTATAGGTATCAAATCCAGTGGCAGGCAGTGGGTAGTTTGCAATATCGCAGTGCAGGACCTGAAAGCAGGATACCGGGTAGTGGATGTCGTAATGTTACGAAGGACTGGCAGTTGATATGGTCCGGGCTGCCAGAGGGTCAGCCACGGCAACATGGGGTGGGCCTGTTTCTTAACTCGAAGTGGTCCCGTTGCCTAATCGACTGGTCTGCTGTCAGTGAGCGAATCCTGGTAGTCCGTGTGAGAATCAGCAGTGGGATAAACGCCTCAATCGTGGTAGCATATTCGCCGACTGATACCGAGTCCACCCCTGAGGAGGTCAAGGAAGCTTTCTACCTGCAGTTGGAAGCTATCTTGGCAGCGCTGCCTTCCAGGGACATGCTAGTCCTTCTGGGTGACTTCAACGCCCAGGTTGGCACTGATCCAGAACCGTATGGGGGTGTTATGGGGCCTCATGGCTTTGGGAAGCAGCAGCCTTCAGGGAATGGTGAGCGACTCTTGCAGCTGGCTGGTGCCTTGAACCTTCGCTTAGCCAACACTTTCTTCAAGCACAGCAATTACCGGACTGCTACTCACAAGATGGTTAATAGAAACAAGCAGGATGTGCTCAGGGTCATCGATTACATAGCTGTCTCCAAGCGGTTCATGTCAAGTGTGACAGACTGCAGGGTCTTTCGCAGCTTTGATACAGGTGGCTCTGATCATAGAATGCTGGTGCTTACGATGCGCCTCCGCTTGTCAGTGGCCAAGCAGCACAGTGCGAAGGGACAGCCAGCACGGCCCTATGACTGCAGCCGGCTGCAAGAATCTGCAGCAACTCAGCAGTGCTTTGAGCTGGCAATGTCTAACCAGTTCAGCCGTCTGGTAGGGGCTCAGTTGCAGAGCGCACAAGACGAATGGACACAGCTAACAGCGGCAGCCAGCCAAGCAGCCCATAAGGCTGGTCTAAACCTCAAGCCTCAGCAGCGGCGCCGAGATTTCGCTATATCCGATGCGACCTTGCAGAAGATTGAGCGGAAACATGCAGCACATGCAGCGGTGCTGTCCTCTCCTAATGATGCTACCAGGGCAGATTACAGGGAGGCCAATAATGCTGCTAGGCGAGCGGTTAAGAAGGATCAGGAGCGGTACTTCAAGCAGCAAGCGCTGTTTGCGGAACATGCTCTAAAAGCTGGTAATCTAGCCGTGTTCCACAAGCATGTCCAGCGGATCTTCAAGGAGCAGCAGGGCAGTAGCTCTGCTGCTCCTACAGCTGTGCTAGGGGGTGCTGATGGCAAGCAGCTGTTCCAAAGCAGGGAGGAGGTGGTGAAGTGCTTTGCTGAGCACTTTGCTGATGTCCTCAACTGCCCTGCCAAGCTCGACCAGCAAATGCAGCAGACCATTGAGGAGTTAGTGCAGAAGATGGAGGCAGGGCAACGTGCAAACCAGCAGAGTGAAGCAGCAGCTCAGCCACCTACTGTGCAGGAGGTTGAAGAAGCTGTCTTTGCCTGTCGTAATGGGGCAGCTCCTGGGGTTGATGGTATCGCAGCGCCTATGCTAAAGCTCAGTGGGACCATGCTGAAATGGTTGCACAGGGTCATTGTGGCGGTGTGGGAGTCAGGGAAAGCGCCAGTGGAGTGGAAACGTGCACTGTTGGTGGCACTGTATAAAGGCAAAGGAGAGCGCAAAGTGAGAGATAGCTATAGGGGGATAAGCTTGCTAAGTATACCGGGGAAGGTGTATGTCTTGGTCATTTTGGCTAAGATCAGTTCTCATATCGATGCACAACTGCTTGATAACCAGTCTGCTTTTAGGAAGGGGAGGGGCCTCACTGATGCTCTGTTCACCATACGCCAGGTCATCTCTAAGTCTGTAGCATTCGATCAGCCTCTATTCATGGCTTTTGTGGATTTGCGTAAGGCATATGATTCTGTACCGCGAGACACGCTATGGCGCATCCTGCATGTGTACGGGGTACACACAAAGCTGATAGAGTTGCTGATGGACTTGCATACTGGCACACAGGCTGCTGTTAGGATGGGTGGTGTGGTGTCTGAGTGGTTTGATGTGCATGGCGGGGTGCGGCAGGGATGTGTCATTGCTCCCTTGCTGTTCAACATCTACATGGACTTTGTGGTTCGGCAGGCAATGGCTCAGATGCCGGAGGGATGTGGGGTGAAGCTAGCCTATCATGCAGATGGGAAACTTGAGCGTGATGGGTGTGGTAGTGGTGGGTGTGTGGAGCTGTTGTCTGTTCTGCTGTATGCAGATGATATGGTGTTGCTAAGTCCCAGCAGGGAGGAGTTGGTGGTCATGCTGCAGGTGATGGACAAGGTTGCTGCTAGTCTTGGGTTGCGCATCAATGCAAGCAAGACTGAGATCCTGTCCATTGACAAGGATTGGAAGGAGGGGGATGTGCCAGTGCAGCAAGGACCAGAGGTGGTTATCAGTGAGGGTGTGGTAAAAGAGGTGTCACAGTTCAAGTACTTGGGAAGTGTGCTTGTGACTGATGGCAGGTTGGATGTGGAGTTGAATATCAGGAGGGGTAAGGCTGTGGGGAGGTTTAAGCAGTTTGAAAAGATGTGGGGTACCAAGCATCTGTCATTGGCTACGAAGGTGAAGTGTTACAAGGCATATGTGTTGCCAATTCTGCTGTTCGGGAGTGAGTGTTGGTCCCTGACCAAAGTGCAATCGCAAAAGCTTGAGCGGGTGCACTCTAGCTGCCTTAGGAGCATCCTGGGGGTCAGGCTGTCAGATCGGCACACCAATGAGCATATCAGGAAATCATGTGGGGTAGCCACCTTGTCAGCATACATCACAGCAAATAGGCTGAGGTGGCTGGGGCATGTGGGCCGCATGGAGGAGGGCAGGTTGCCGCATATTGCGTTGTTCTCTTCATTACATGGTGACATGACGAGGCCAGTGGGTAGGCCTCGCCATACCTGGGAGAAATGCGTGTGTGCAGATCTGAAGGTGCTTGGTCAAGATGAGGGGAGCTGGGAGGCTTCATGTCAGATTAAGAGTGCTTGGAGGAAGAGGTTGTGGGATCTTACGCACCCTTGGGAAAGCCAACGGTTAGTGAGGTGTAGAAGGCGCACTAAGCAAGCTATTGATAAGCATGTGGAGCGCTATGTGGTGCCTTTCAGTGGCTGGGAGGATGGTGGTTCACCAGTACCTAGGTGGTGGGAGCCACCTCCAGCCCCTACTAGGGTGGTGCTTGATCCTGCTGCCTCCCCGCCACCCATGTGTGATGGAAGTGGAGCAGGTTTTGGGTTTTAGTGGTGGTGTTTGTTTCCCCTTGGTGTGCACGCCGTTGCATCTAGCCTCAGCTTGTGTGTGGCAAATCCACCATCGGTTGTGTGGCTTCGTGATTGTGATCAGGAGCCTTGTGTTTGTGGCCTAGGTTTGTTTGGCCATTGGCATTGCTGGTCTTGCGTTTTGATTGATTGATTGAGTGCAGGACCTGCCACATTACAGTCACCATGCAGTCTGTTGCAGGAGGACTTCCTGTCGGGGTCCCACCTTACCTCGGAGCATTTGCTCCGCAAACGATCGGCCCTTGCTGGTGACGTTCTCACTCACGGCTCTCATGAGCATCTTGATCGCAAAGAATGCTGCACTTTGGAACATGGCCCTGGTCATAACCTGATGAAGATCGTCCAGAGGCTCATGATCGAGAGGGGTGTCGATGAAACGAGATCTCAAGATCCACCTCATGAAGTTCATGAGTTGTGTACCAAGGTCCTGTTGACCGCACAGCTCCAGGAGGAGCCCCGCATCCCCTGTCCCAACCTCTCTTTCGAACTGAAGGAAGGGGTCCTGCAGCTCCACACTGAGCTCTCCCAGCTCCTTCGCAGTAGGCGTTGGCCCGGGAGCACTGAATTCATGCGCACTGAGGAGGCTAGCCACGCGGAAAAGAGCCTTGAACTTGTCTTTGGCAGCCATCTATACAAATGCCTTTGTTGGGTGGGCTTCAAGGGTGGGCTACTCAAAGAGTTTGAACAGGGCCGAGCATGACAGACGAGGTAAGGTAATCGAGAATTAATTCCTGTATGGCATGCAAAGGACGTGCCAGTCCTTATTGCGCGTGCATTGTTGGGACCAAGCCTGATAGCCCGAAAGCGCCGCATGCCCTCTTTTGGCTCACGCATTGGCAGAGCAAGAGATGTGAACATTAACAGACTGGTATGTTTAGGACCTGTGCCTTATCCTAATCAGTTGTAACATGCAACCTGGCTGGTTTGCGCAGACAGTTTCTCGTTTGACTCGGTCGGTTTGACCCGGCCCTCCACCAGCCGGTGACACCGGCTGTACTAGGGTGACTACTCATGTTACAAACTAAGGATGGGTCACAAGAGGCTCAGAGGGATGTGTCGTCATGACGTTTGTGCTTGTTAGATGGCTTCTGTTCACCATTAGGACATGGGTCACGGTGAGACATGCACGTGCTGCAAGCACAACCGTGACATAAAATCCCTTCGAATGTCTGGGAGCATGCAAATCACAACTTCAAAGCATAACCTATATGTTATATCAGAGATATACTTGGTGTTCTGCAGGGATCGGCCGATCACTGCAGCTCGAACTTGACAATATATATAGCTACAAGCCTGTACACTCCTGGCAGTTGCTGCATGCACTCAGTACTGCAACTCAATTCGTTTACCATTGCTTCGCACACTATACGTATTGTGCCAGTCGGACCTCGTTTACGGCTTGGCAGACCAGACCAGCACAGACTCCACCCTACATACACGGTGTCTGGAATGCAGTGGCCTGCAAGATGTGCACATCTGCTATGCACTTGACTCTTCCTGCAAGCAAGGGAGGACAGCACAGTAAAAAGCTACCTAAGGAGCAGCAGGCCTATGCCAAACCGGCATAGGCCTGCTACCCAGTGGGTGTTGATGAGCCACATAGCAAGCACGGTGCTGCAGCTATGGGCTGATCAAGCAGCTTACTTGTCTAAGCATATGTTGTCATGCATGCCGAAGACAACCCATATGATGTTCCACCTCGCTGTACTTTGTGACAGCTTGAGGTCCGGGGCCTATGGCATTTCATGAAATGTAATAATGATTAGAAACTTGCTGTGCTCCCCAATGGTGTTGTACATCTTTGCACAGGGTACTCTTCCTAGATATGGCTCCTGGAGGTAGTTTTCTGGAGCGTTCTGCGTCAATTCATCAGGGCACGCACTTGCAGCCAAGATGGACACACTGATGAGCCTTGGTCAAAGATACTCAGACTTTTCCACACAATGAAGCTGCAACAGCTCTTCTGTCTTGGTCATCCTCTTCTGCACATGCATGTCGTTTCTGTGTGTGAACCTTATTGATGCAGTGTAAACACACTGTCAGCAGGGAATGCATAAAGGTGCACCCATCATATATGTTCAACTATGTCCATAATGTTTTCATTCTATCCCGCTGGTTGCTTAGGCCCGCCAGAAATCTCGGTGAGCACATCAAAGCAGCAGAACTCAACAGCCAATGGCGAGGCACGAAATGCTCTGATTCATATGGCCATTTCCTGTCAGACAGTTATGCATATTGCGAACCACATGCATATCATTACATCCAGGCAGCCCCTGTTAGTAATGCTTCATATCAATCAAATCATCCTTTAAGTTAGTTGCTGAATTCAACCACTGCTACCAATAGTGCTGCACTCCAATGATTTGAGACTGATCAGCCTCTGGTCAGCCCAATGCCCAACTCAAGAAAGGCGCAGATGCTTAACCTCAAAAGGAGGTCCACAAGTAACCCAGCTTTACTCAGTACTACAGCCGGCTGCCGCTGCGGCTGCATCTGTTGCGTACCTCATCTGGACTATCAGCCAAGAAAAGCATTTGAAACTTATCCACACATGCCACTAGTGCCAACTACAAAGACAGTAGATGCTGGAAGACTCCAAGTAGCAAGCAATTGACCTACAGTATGGGGGAGCAACACCCCTCCCGGCACTAACCATCATGCTGGCTTTGAGTCCCATAGCAGCTGCCTGTGATGGGACTAAACCAGATGAGAGCCCCCACAGGACATCGAGCCTTTGCATGGTGCCACCTTTTCACCTGTGCACCAAACATAAAACCTGATGCTGGTGCCCCTTCAGCTGTTACTGGTTGCCTAAAAGAAGGGCCCTTTTGCCTTTGGGTATCTTACTGCCACATTGTTGTTGCTGCTGCTGATGATGATGTTCTGCTACTATTCCTGGCTGGGCGCTGAAGGGGCTGTGCATCTGCTGTGACTCTCAGTTCTGCCCCCGCTTCTGCTCCTGTTATCATCGGTCCTTCTCCTCTTACTCTTCCACCTGCCGCTGGTGCTGCTGCTACCTCCCCTACTTAATGTCCTGCCCCTTCTCCTGCACAGAGCTGCAGCTGAACTTGTGGCGCTGCTCCCAGTCCTGCTGCTGGCAATGCTTGCAGCAGTACACCGCCACACCACACCCACCACAGTAACCCATACGGCCCTTCTTCTTCCCCTTCAACAGCATAGACATCTCACTCAGGTTATCCAGCCTGCTGCAGTCCAAGTTATTACAAGAGAATGGCGTCGGCACACTGCCAAAACCCCTCGTGGTCTTCACCAATCCTTTGAGTACCCCATACACTGCTGCTGCTTCCAGCCTGTAGTGTCCTGCATCCACCTGCTGGCGCAGCCGCTCCTCCTTCTTCTGTTGCTGCTGTTCTTGCCTTACCCTCTGCTCACCAAGGGCAGCACTAGCATGCACTAGCCTAACATCCTCTGCACCCTCAAACACCCTGGAGCAGCTGCTGCATGAGCAGCAAAAGGGGCCGGCCTGCTTGGGGGCCAGTAGTCCTGCGTGTGTCAAGCCTCTGCACGTCCTGCTGAGAGTGTCCATAACTTCAAGCAAAGCTGCTTCCAGAGGGTGGCTGCTCTGACTCTGAGCATGAGGGCCCTTTACCCCCCCTGCTGCTGCTGACAACGCTTCCAGGAGAGACCGGCAGCTCCGTGCTAGGATCCCACCCTGCTTCCCCATTAGCACACTATCATAGCCTTCTTCAGGTGCCACACCAATCAGGCCGAATATGCTTCCGGCAAAGCTCGCCCCAAAACTTGCTATCCAATCAACGGTGTTATCCAGATCAGGTCCGTTCACACTGCTTTCAGAGTTGCATTTGGTGCTGTTGCTGCTACTGCTGCTGCTATCCTGGACTGCAAAGGCGTCCCACGGCAACCAGGGCCTGGCCGTCGCTGCAGCTGGTTCCTTTCCTTGTCCCTCTGCTGGTGCACGCAGCCTTTGATTGGCCCTAGTCCCCTTTGCGGCCCTTGCACGCTGCTTTGCTGCTTTAACCGCTTGCCGATCTCGTACGGCAGCTGCAGCTGCAGCAGCCGCGTTAGCAGTGTGTACACTGCTTCCGCTGCACTCCTGCTGCCAGCGGACAATGCACCAAGCGTGTTCCCTTTCGCAAACAGCTTCTCCATGGACCATCACCTCATCCCATGCCTCATATCCTAGGTGGGTCACTGCTACCAGTCTGGATCCCATCAACAGCGGCTGGCAAGCACGGTACACAAGCTGGCAGCCAGCAGAGAAGAGCCAAAGCAGCAGCTCAAGATCCTTTTCTTGTTCCCTCTGCGCGCCTGGCTTCTGCTGACATGTTCCCTTGTGCCCTGCCTGCTGTTCCTGCTCTTGGTCCTGCTGCTGCTGCTGCCGCACTTCCGTCTGAAACAGCTGCTTCTCGGGCAAGTGATTGCTTTCCTCTCCCTTTCCAAACAGCTCATGTGCTTGCACCAGCTGAAACACCCCTGATGCAAGACGCAGCTGCAGCACTGCAATTGCTCCCCAACTCTGAAATGAGTGGCATGATTGCGATAAAGCTTTGCTGCAGCTTACAAGGGCTCCCAGCAAAGGAGAGGCACGAGACATACTTCCCACCGCCCCTGTCCGCAACACCTTGCCAGCAGCTGCTGCTGCAGGCAGTCCCCTATCTACTGCTGCTGCTGCTGCTGGTGTTGCAGGCGTTGTTGCAGGCCTTCCTTTGTCTGCTGCTGCTGCTGCTGCTGCTGTCCCCGGCACTACCCCAGCTGCCACTGCTGAGCGTTGCCATGCTCTAAATGCTGCTGCTGCTGCTACTGATGCTTTCTCTGCTGTTGCTGTCCCCATAGGCAGTTCCCCAGCTCCCTCTGACGCTGCTCCCGGTGCCACTGCTGCAGCCGCAGCAGGCACTTCTGTTGCCCCACCCGGAGCCACAGACACCCCAGCAGCTGCAGCTGCTGCAGAACCCTCCCCTGCTAATGCTGCACTGAGTGAGCACCTGCTTGGATGCATGAGGCTGGCTGTCAGGTGGAGCACTTGAAGCAAAGCTGCGAAAGGTACCCCCCCAACATTGCAGGGATCATGCCTCGCACATGTCCGTGCTGCCACATCCAGCAGAACAAACAGCATGGGGTGGGGCTTTACACCCGGCATCAGCTGCAGCTTTGCCAATGGGACAGGCAGGAGGGGAAGCCACAGGCCTTGGGCTGCAGGCAGTAGACGTAATCAAAAGCAAGATCCAGTTACTACTTCTGAGAGCCAACATAGGTTACAGAAAGTAGGGTCGGTTGTTTCAGGAACGCGTGATTAACAAAGATAAGCGCCACCTAGGCCTGCTGATTTCCCCATGCGTGGGGAAATGGACCACTACGTTCAACAATGAGCATCTGTGTGTTATGGTCGGGTGGTTAATTGCAGCTCCCTGTCCCAGCGTATCTGGCCCCTCCTACTCCTACCATGGACAAGCAGGGTTGCGTATTCCCTACAGAACGTATTCCAAACGCTGCAAAGCATTACTTGCATGCAGAGGCAGAACCTCATCAGCTGCAACTGCCGGTTGTGGTTCTAGAATGCAAGTGTTGCAATGACCTAAATAACTAGGCGGCTCACTGATCCCCTGGCCTTTCTGTCACCTGCCACAGACCTGTTATAGCACCATTTTCTCTGCAGCTATGGCCTGCTTAAAAATCTAAAAATACATACAAGCCACCACCATCAGCATCGGCTGATCTGAACTCCATCTGGTCCCTTCTCACCTAACCCAGTGCTCATCAACTGGCCCTCTTTCACTGCTGCTGCGGTCACATCATCTGCAGACAAGGGCTGAACCAGCAGCTGCTGCAGCATGAGCACCACCACCTCCACTGTGGTCATGGTGTCCTCCGCCCCTGCCTCACTCGTATCAGCAAGCGTACCCCCTGGCCCAAGCGCTGCTGCTCCGAGCTCATCATCCATCTGCACCATGAAAGGCCACCGCTTACTGCCTTTATCCATATAACTTGGCAAGTCTTCTTTCCCGAAGCCATGCTCTTCACCATCAAAGGCCCACAAGTTGTCATCCTGCCCCTCCCGCAGTACCTCATACAGCAGGCGCCATATGAGCGTCCCCCTCTGCTCCAGCAGCTGCTGCTTGGCTTCCTGAGGGGCCAGCTCCAGCAGCACCAGCAACAGCTGCAACCAACGGAGCTGATTTAACCCGTGGTACAACGGCCTCAAGATGGTCCCCTTGTCAGCAGCAGCCACTGTGTGCGAAGGGCTTTGCCAGATCAGTAACAGCACTTCCAGCACCAGCTGAAGCTGCTCATAAGTTGGCGGTGGTAGAGCTGCTGCTGCTGGTGCTGTACCCCTTGCACTTGGCAGCCACAGCAGCAGCCTGGGTACCATTGGCCCTTGTGTGGAGCCATTGCCGTAACCAGTATCCAGTAAGTCCCTCACCATGCTGCTGCTGCTGCCACCACCTTGGCTGCTGCTGCTGCTGCCCCCGCTGCTATTGCCATTAACATTGCTGCTTCCGCTGCTGCTGCTGCTTCTCGTATCCCTACTGCTGGTGCTCTCATCATGGCTCCTGCCGCTACTGCTGCTGCTTGCTGTTTGGTCTGACTTCCCTACCAGGTCAATCTTCCCGGCCTGCCCCCTAAGAGGCTTTGTTGCAACCTTCCCTCCCTTCTCCACAATCCCCTTAAGCTGCTGTGGCAGTCTCTGCAGTGGCCCCATGAGGTACGTGCTGGTTAGCTCACAGCCCAGTTCCCGCAGCAACAGCTCCAGTATGGGGTACTCATGCTGGTAGTAAGGGGCCTTAGAGGGTGGGAGTAGGGCCCAGTGGTCTGCAGGGACCTGACAGCCACCACAACCAGGAGAGATGCCACCAGCCAGACGGTGGAGGTCAGTAGCAACAGCAGCAGTTACTGCCCACAGGAAGGAGCAGTAGCCGCTGCTTGTCAGGAGCTTACACAGTTGTGCATGTATGCCAAGAGGCTGGGATGCTGTCTTTAGCCGGCTTGGCTGCTGCTGCTGCTGGTCATGATGTTGTCCTGCATGTGCTTTCTCCTGCCTGCTATCCTTCTCTTGCTGTTTCTGCTGCTTGCCCCGCTCCTGCTGCTGCTGCTGCCACTGGATCTTTTCCAGCTGTTGCTTCATTTTGATCTCACTTCGCATTTGCCTCACTAGCTTGTCACTGCTGCTATTGTAGAGAGCCGATCGAGCAGCTGAAGCGGCTGTGAGCAGTAGCGGCACCTCTACCGTCATAGTGTTCTCTGACTCGCTGAGGTATGGTGCACTCAGAGGAAACGCCTGGGAGATGTACAGGGCAGAGACGGAGTCCCGCAGTGGCAAGATTGCTCCAGGGATGCCAAGGCATGACCACAGCTCCAGGACCGACTTGGCTATTGTGGGACCAAAGAAGGGTTCATGCCGCTGCGAAAGCGCCACCGAGGCTGCTTCCTGGCAAAGGTGTGCACAACCTGGCATGGAGCAGTTCAGAAGTTCTCAGCCATTCTCCTTGACCATTGAAAGAACAGTGTTAAGAAGATTTCATCCATAGCAAGCATCCATCGCAAGCACTAGACAAGCTGGCACACAGGGCCATTCAGCAGAACCATATACCAGTCTCTGGCTTTGCGCTTTTAGTAGATCTTACCCAAAAGGCTTCACAGTGTTGTTAGTGATACTATTTCCCGACCCTGCCTGGCCTGGCCTGCCGACCCTGCCGGGCCTACCTGGCCTGCCTGGCCGCTTCTCGACTTCACCGGGTGCACTACTTGTGAGCAAAGGAGGAGCTCAGCCCCACACAGCATTATAGTGCAGATCCTGTGATCAAGCACTCTGCTGCAGGAGCACTTCTCTCAGGTTCCAAGTATGACCTTACCTGGAAGCATCTGCTCCACAAATGGTCTGGCCTTCTGCCTGGCAACCTTGTCATCCGCCACTCTCATGAGCAGCTTGATGGCGAAGAATGCTGAATCTTGGAACATCCTATGCATGCATCTGCTTATAGCCTGATCGAGACCATCATGACGCTCTTGACACGGCATGGGGGGTTCCAGGAAACGAACTCTCAAGATCCACCGCATGAAGTGCATGAGGTGTGTGCCAAGGTCTTGTTGGCTGCACAGCTCCAGGAGGAGTCCCGGATCCCCTGTCCCCAGCTCTTTGTCGAACTGAAGGAAGGGATCGTGCAGCTCGCCGCTGAGTGCTCCCAGGTTTCTTGCAGTAGGCATTGGCCCGGGTGGACTGAAGTTATGAGCTTTGAGGATACTAGCCACCCGGAAAAGAGCCTTGAACTTGTTTTTGGCAGCCATCTAGCCAAACGACTGTGTTTAGTTTTGACTAGGGTGGGCTACTCAGAAGGTCTAAACAGGGCCGAGCATGATAGTTGAGGTAAGGTAATCCAACGGCACTTTGTGTATGGAATGCAAAGCATGTGCCAGTCCATGATGCATGGTTGGGGCCAAGCCGGATAGCCCGAAAGCGTACATGCCCTCTTTTGGCTCACGCATTGGCAGATCATTAGATGTGCACAGCAGACTGGTATGTTAATGGCATGTGCCTGACCCAACCAGCTGCAATCTGGCTAGTGGTTTCCGCAGACAGCAAATGACTGTTTCTAGTTTGACTCGGTGCCCACTCAGCTGGTGACTACTCCGGCTGTACTCAAAGGGGTGATTCTGAAGATTTCTGTAAAGCAAGGATTTGTCGCAAGGGGCCAAGAGGGCTGTATCTTCATGATACATGTGCTTGTTCAATGGCTTTGGATCACATTTGGACACGGGTCGCGGACTCGCGGTGAGACATGCACGAGGCCGCTAGCACAACCGTGATATCAAATATATTTTTTGATTTCTGGGAGCATACAAATCACACTTTTACAGCATGCACTATATGATACATCAGAGAAACACTGGTTTATGCAGGGAGCACCTGTGAACCGGCCAATCAGTGCAGCTCGATTCTGACACCATACTCAGCTATAAGCCTGTAATCCTGGCAGTCGCTACATGCACTCAATACTGCCACTCATATGGTTTACCACTGCTTCATAAAAGCTACCTATACTGATGGTTGTGCCGCTCGGACCTCGTCCACTCCTTGGCAGACTAGCACAAACCAGCACAGACTCATCCATACAGGCAACTGAAATGCAGTGGCAACAACAGGTGCACATTTGGTATGCTCCTGCCTGGTCCTGCAAGCAAGAGGGGATAGCACAGGTAAAAGTTACCTGAGCAGCAGCAGGTCCATGACAAAGCCTCAGCTGGCAGCTATTCAGTAGTGGGCTGCTGCTTCCGTAACATGTTACTTCCTAGATATGGTTCCTGAAGGTAACTTCATACGCTTCTACGCAATGGTAAGAAGGTGGCACGCTAAGGCAAGGCCTCTCTTTCCTTATATCTATGCGGGCATTCCCATGGCCATGCATCCCTTTCTTTCTTCTTAGTACGTCCCAGCGGGGCCTATGGCACTTTTTGGAACACCTTCCACTTCTCGGGGCTGTCCAGTGCGCTATGGCACTTTTTGGTATGGCATACCATGAATTGTAAGTACGTCCCAGCCTTCTACATCAAATGACCAAGGCATGCATGCACCTGCAGCCAAGATCGACCTATTGATCAGCGTTGGTGAAATGTTATGTTACTTTTAAATCTTTGTGCAGGAACCAATTACGCGACTTAGACAACTAGTTTGCCTTGGATCATTGGTTCACAATCTTACCCACCTGTCATGCCTGTGCTAAGCCTATGCAGTGCAAGGTATGTAAAACCCTCTAATTGCAGCCATGTATAGATGACAACAACATGTCGCCTAAACATACTCCTGGGACCATGACTTTGTAAACACAGTGTCCTTCGCCACCTGCACTGGCTTAGTAAGCTCATGGTGCAAATACTGAGACTAGTTGAAATCCTTGCCTAGAAGAAGGTCGTTGTTACACACCTCGGCCATGTGGACATGCTTGGTCTGTGTTATCATTCTGAGAGTTATGTCCCATGTATCAATCTCCGTATCGCATCCCTCATACTGCCCCTCCACCATAAATTGCCCCTTGACCTCCTGGCAGGCGATTCAATAAACACATTTTCAAGTATATCAAGAAACCTGCCAGTGCTTGTTACCGTATTTTACACTCATGCTGGTCCATGGCAAAGCCTGAACTGGCAGCTGCTCAGCGTTGTACTGTCGCTTCAATTACACGTTACTTCCTAGATACAGCTCCTGGAGGTCGTGACTAGTACATTATATGATATGCCATAGCAAAAAGTGCCATAATCCCTGCACCTGAAGTTGTCACAGGGAACAGCGGTGTGGAACAGAAAACGGGTTGTCTTCTGGAGGTGATTCCTGGAGGTTCTCTGTACCAGGGCACAGACCTGCAGCCAAGCCAAGGTCAACACATAGATGGGTAAGGTTTGGAAACAGTAGTTTACAAACCTGATGGATTTGAGATTGAAAGGAGGAGAGAGGCGATATGGAGGCATGCATCTCCGCACAACAGTCAACACCCCTTCGTGACCGGATCCGACTAGAAGCTGAACAGTCGAGATAAGATCTGCCCGAGGCATGCCGGGCAGATAGCTTCGGCTATTTAGCAGAAGGTCATGCCTTGTAGATCCTAAGTTGATCAAACAAGAAGAGCATCATGCTTACATGCCGCCTCAGGCATGTCACCTGTCAAACGCTAGCAGAAAGGACAGATGGTTGCAAGCATGACATTTGATTATGTCACTCAGGTTGCAATGCTATCTGTATTGTTGCTTAATTGATATTCCATCATGGCATGCATTGTTGCATATTCAGATTTTCTGAAACCCACCCTCACCACCCGGGGGTATCTTTATTCCTTATTTTAGTGTGCGAAACTGCCACATAAGCTCAGATAGATATGGCAGGGTTTAAGGCACTACTAAACCCTAACTGGACTGGGCTAGTCAAAGGCCAAACTGTCACTGCGGTGACTCTGGCAGTTTTGCACACTATCCAGGCCAAATTAATAAGAGGGCTATGATGAAGGCAAAACCCATCAATATGCACTTCTGTGCAAAACCCTAGATGGGAAAAGGCATGCCGATCTGAGCCTCTCTCCTTATATATCTCAAATCAGGGTTGGTAAAAGACAATAACTCTATCTTCTCTACATGAAAACAATCACCTGACCTCAACAGCTCCTTTGTCCTTTGCCAAACAAGTCTTCCGCTCAAGTCATTTTCATGTCAATGAACCTTATGCAGTGTAAGCACTGCTGTCACCCAGAGATGCGTAAGGATGCACTCATCATATCTGTTCAACCAACCAGTCAAAGCAAAATGTCATATGCCCTGCATCCCAAGCTCTCCAAACAGACAACAAGGTGGAACAAAAGACGTGAAACCTCCTATATGCAGACATGTATAGATGAAAACGTATTGCCTAACCTAGGCATGGGACTATGAGTGCTGTGTGCAGTGTTACGAGATGTGGGCCGGGGGCAGCTAGGAGGGCAGAAGGAAATGGAGAAGGGTAGGGCAGGCGTGGCCACCCCTTCTACGGTACATATTGTGTAGTGTGCAAAATGTAAGGTGTTGGGATGGAGGTGGATCGCTTGATTGAAAGGTTGGACTGGCTGAGTCATACTCTGGGGTACTAGGTTGTCCTCACTAAGTAGGCGTACTTCCTTATTGTCCGGCACAGATGGTGTGTGCGTATATGTAACCATGCCAACCAGTGTTGCTCACCACCTGCACTGAATTAACAAACTGATGATGCATTGGAACCACCACTGCTTGAAGTCCTTGCTTTACCAATGTTAGGTATCCACGACTCACGTGTTGTCTGATTTGCGTCAACTTTCAACAACCGCTTGGCCTCCGGCCTATAGTCTGGCCCGCTGTCCCTGCAGCCACTGTGACTGGTCCTGTTGCTGCTGCTACTCCCATATCACTTGCGCCTGGCCACCACTGCTGCTGCAGCCATCTTTGACTCTGCTGCTGCTGCTCCTGGTGCCACTGCTAGTCTGGCTAGTGCCTCTGCTGCTTCCATGAGCACAGGAAGTATTGCCACTGCGTCCCTTGCTGCCTCTGCTTCTGCTCCACCACCCCAGTGCCCTTGCTGCTTCCAACGTTGCTGCAGACCCCTGTGGCTCTCCAGCTGCTGCTGCTAGTACTGCTGCTGCTGCTAGTACTGCTGCTTCTGCTCCTCCGGCCCAAAGTGCTGCTTCTTCCAATGTTGCTGCAGACCCCTGTGGCTCTCCTCTGCTGCTTCAAAACTTTGCTGCTGGCCCTCTCCTACTCTTCCGCTGCTGCTGCTGCCACTACTGCTTCTTACTTGCCCGCAGTTGACGCTCCCAAAGCTCCTGCTTGTGAACATCTGCTGGCCCTTGTAATGCCCCACCATGCAGTTGCAGACATGCAGGAACAGGACCACTGCGGCCAGGGGCAGCAGCGGCCGCCAAAATTCCGCAGCAACACAAGCGCACCTGAGAGCACGCTTTGAACAGCAGATGAGATCCAGTGAGCCCCGGGAGGATGAGCAACACACAGCAAGAAGAATTGAAGCTTCTCTTAAATGCTGCAGCACAGACTGGAATGCAAGTAAGACCGTTGCTCCGAAGGAGGCTGCAAGGTCTCATACTTGAGAAGGCTCATCTTGACCATGTTTTGTTAATAATATACATGGGCTCATTGACATGCCCAATGCCAGTCACAGGGTATTGCCTGAGGCAGATGAAGCTGCATGAGGCCCTAATTACAGAAGCATATATTTGCATCATGCATTGCATGTATCCTCCCCTGCTCTTGGTTGATGCTGAAGTAGGCTTTGTAGCAGCTCATACGCGGCGTGCTGCATCACATATTCACTGCTGTTGCCAGGTTTCCGTGCTTTGATGACAGCTAGCCCTGACCGGCCTATCAGGGTGCAAAACATGGTCATGACCAGGTCCAGAACCTGGAGTTGTATTATCCGGCTAGATTTAGTTTGTTTGATGCATTGACGGCGTGCAATTTGACTTCCTTTAAATCACTGCAGTGCACGGGAACTGAATCTGCTCATCCAGTACTCGGTGCGCCAAGTCTGTCTATCGCTGGGGGCTCCAACGTGCAAGCCGGCCGGTGCTGCGGCCTGGCGCCGGCGAACCCTTTCGGCCACTTAGCCACCGGCTCGTCGCCCTGGCGTCGACAAGAAGAAGAGGGACGCCGCCGTCCAAGGTTACATGAAGTCACACTTTCAGCACCCGACGTTCAGTTGCCTGGTGTGGCGCTTCTTTATCAGTTGCCTAAGGCCTGGCCTATTTCTCTCTGTCGGCAGCCATTCGGCCCACTGTTTGTCTCTTACTCCTATAGGCGGGGCACATGGCTTGGGCGGGACTACTGCGCGCGTGACGGCTTCCTGGACAATTATATTGTGACCGAGGAGAATGTGGTAGCGCAAGCCAGTTGCACGCGTTACCCCCTCCCTAGCTAATAAACCATTGACCCTGACCAGCAGAGTCCCGCAGACACATTCTGCCATCCTGTTGTCTTGACATGCTATGCTTTGTGGTGTTCTGCGTGTTCAACAGACTAACATAAGTGACCAACGGCTACTCGCTCCATACTGTGACGGACACTCTTGTTGAAAGGACCGTAGACTTGATTAAGGATAAGCATTACCTGACATCTTAAGGACAGCAACGGGTGCAGAAAATGTCATTCTACCCCGAGATGCGGGTTACCCCTGCTGCTGCCCGGTTCTTCCTCCCGGTGCTGGTCCAGCTTCTGGTGGTACAGCCGGGCGTTCTGGGCAGCCCCCCTGTCGACCTGACAAATTTCCAAAATGAATACCCATGCGATGCCAATGCTACTTTGATCGTACGGTAGGTCAAGCTCACCACAGCTGTGGCCTAAACCCCGCATGAGTCCAAATGCCTGAGCAAGGCATCAAACTGCTTGGCTTGCTGTTGAGTGGGTCAACTGGTCAGCACATGGCAAGTCGAAATGGGCTGGCCTGACATACATTAGCTAGCAAGGGATCTAGGATGGGCTGATGGCAGCCATTGTGTGAGTTTTGGACAGGAAATTGGGTATGCCATTGGAGCTTCAGTTGGCTCCTTGTGGGTGGCGCTGCCCCCACTGGCGCCCCACTCTTTGACGGGGCCATTTGGTAACTGATAATTGAGACTCCTTATTTCCAATGATCCCCAGTGAACCATCAGTCCATTGCTTTTGGTCCCTTAGCTCAAGCACCAGAAGTCTGTGGATTATCGAATATGTATCTGAAGTCCGCTGCTCCAGGTTGGAACGGCTTTTAAACAGAGGACTAACTGAATGAGCTATATATAGGTTGGGATGCTGCTACTTTTGCTGAGTGGCCAATGCTGATCTCTGACATTGATGCTGCTCTGCCTCCATGTCCTTGGCAGTCCCCGCACCATTGAAGACGTCCAACAGGCCGTGCTGCTGCATTCCCACATCATGACCTCTGGAGAAGGACACTCATGGAATAAGGTATGCGATTGCCAGCCATATTGTTACATTTCATGATATGCCATAGCCAAAAGTGCCATATGAGCTTCAGTAAGGATTGCATCCCATCGTCATTACATCTGCTGGTATGCCATAGTGAGCAAAAGTGGTACAGGCCCCGCACTCAAGCTCTCACAGAAACAGCAAGGTGGAAAATTTTTAGCATCCCATCGACAGTATGTAAATCTGGATCCAAATTGGGCAAGGAACCTAGGTACAGCAGTTCTGGCCCCATCAATACATACATAGCATTGTATTATTTTCTATGCAGAAGCGCAGACAGTCCGCCGGGAAACATGTCATTGCAGATTTCATGCAGCTTAAACCCTAAACCCTGAACCTCTAACGTGAAACCGTGCCGTATGGCGTCCGAAATACCTTCCACTGCACAGCCCCTTGATATGCTTCAAATGGCACCTTACCCAAAGATCGCGGTATCGCGCCAATTGCATGACTGTTTTAAATTGCGGTCAACTAGTTGCTGAGTGGCCTACCCTTCTGCTGTGTTGCTGCTGCTGCTGCTGCTGCTGCTGCTGCTGCAGCCCTTCTTCTGTGTGACACCCGGCTCCCCAGTCACCCCTGCAGAAGCAACACCACCTGTACCAGCAGTACCAGCAGCAGGAGGAGCAGTAGGCAGTACAGGGCTTCCAGGAGCACAAACACTCCCAGCAGTACCAGCAGGAGGAGGAGGAGGAGGTGCTTTACCAGCAGCAGCTGCCTTCGCACCTCCCACCTCAGGCCGCAAGAGAAAGCTTCTGCTATTGCAAAATAATCACGAGGTCACAAGGCAGCTGATGCAGGACGATGGATTAGCTCCTCCTGCAACTACTCCTGCTGCTCCTGTTGCTGCTGCTCCTGCTACTAGTCCTGTTGCTGCTGGTGTTTCAGGCCTAAGTGCAGGGGTTGAAGGGGCCCAGCCTGCTAGTACACTACCTACTACTGATACCACTACCCCAGCTCCTACAGCCAACGAGACCACCGCCACCACTGCTACTGCTGCCAATGGTACTACTGCGGCTACTACAAATAGCAGTGGCAATGGCTCCAGCGCAAACATCCTTCTCAGTACGATCCGGCCTCTGACCATTGAAGTCAACGAAACCGAGGGATCGGTTTGGGTTGACTCGGGTGTGATTACTCAGGACCTGCTGAGTTACCTTGGGTCTTACGTCACCCGAGCAGCACCTGCGGGTTACACCCTGCCTGCGTTCCCTTGGTTTGTGTACCAAAGCATAGGAGGAGCAGCAGCAACAGCCACGCACGGCAGTAGCTTGAAGTGGGGGAGTTTGTCTAATCAGGTTTTAGCGCTGGATGTGGTTTTGGCGGATGGCTCAAGGCGGGTGTTTACAAAGGAGTCAGACCCGTTTTTGATGAAGGTAAGAGGGCTTGATGTCTCTCTCGTGTAGTGCAAAACCAAGGGAACTTTGGCGTGGGAGGTACTACTAAAGTGTTGCAGCTAGTATCAGTTTAGAGGGAGGGGGTTATTATTAACATTTGATAATATGCCATAGCAAAAAGTGCCATAAGCCCTGCACCTCAAGCTGTCACACAGAACAGCGAGGTGGAACATTGAAATGTAAGGCATTCATATATGGTTCACATTGGTGATGATGGAAAAAGAGCTGACCATTGAAATGGGCAAATTCTGGCTCCGCCAGCATCTTCTGAGAAATCAAGAGATTTGGGTTCCGGGGGGAGTATGGTCGCTTGTGTACTTAGTCCAATGATTGCACTGCTTTTGATTGCCGCAGGAATTGGAGGAAATGAACTATGTATCATGCTTCTAGCAGCTGAATGTAGTCCATGCTGAGTCAGCAGGTGTCATAAGAGTTGTTGCATTGTTATATCTACGCTCGCTCCACCATGAGCGGCGTACAGTTAAGGAAGTAGGCTTAGTACAGTGAGGGCACCCGCCTCCTGAACACGACCAATATGTCCTGGCTCCTCGAATCACCACCTCCAGCCCGCCATCCAGCTCACTGGTCAAATCCTACACCACATCCTCCCTGAAGGGGTGGCCTCGCCTGCCCTACCCAGGTGTCGTATTATTATTACATTTCATGATATGCCATAGCAATAAGTGCCATAGGCCCCGCACCTCAAGCTGTCACAAAGAACAACGAGGTGGAACAGAATACGGGTAAACTTCGACATGTATGACAACATATGCCTAGACAACATATGTCGTAATCATTGTGGGGCCCCTTGTGTGGCATCCGCTGTATATCTGTACCTCAGCATGTGGTTTTATTTTGATTACAATTCAGGATATGCCATAGCAAAGAGTGCCATAGGCCCGCACCTAAAGCCGCCACCAAAACAGCGAGGTGGAACAAAATACTGGTTGGTCTTTGGCATGGGTGACAACATATGCCTAGATATGAGGTTTAGCAAGTAGTAATCAAAACACAAAACACCAACATATGTAGGAGCACCAAGCCACTAGAAAGGAGTAAACGGCCTATGGTATGCAGGGGGGGGGGGGAGAAACAGTGGTCGAAACTACACAAAGGGAATTGTGGGCCTAGTGGGTCCCCTGGTGTGGTTTATTTAACGCTCATATAATGGGACCCATCAATACTAACTCATTACAATCGACCTCCTGTGGGCTGCAGGCTTTACGTGTGAGCCTTGGGAAGTTGGGTGTGATTGTACGTGTGAAGTTCCAGATCATCCCTGAGACCGTCACCCGCAGAACCCTGAAGACCATGAACCCTGTGGAGTGGCTGAACCTCTTGAAAGGTGCACAGCAGCAGTGGAATGAGGAGGGGAGGCTGCCTGGCTGGATGCACGAGGGGGAAGCATTCTGGATTGTGCAGAAGCATCAGGTGGGGTTTGGGTTTTAGGGCTTGGGACTTGGGGGAAAGGGGGTGGGGTTTAGGGTACAGGGTTTAGGTTCTGGGGTCTCCCCTGTCTGGCTGGATGCATGAAGCGGAAGCATTCTGGATTGTGCAGAAGCATCAGGTGGGGGTTAGGGCTTGGGCCTTAGGGTTTAGGGTTCTAGGGTTAAGGGTTTCCGCTGGCTGGCTGGATGCATGACGGGGAAGCGTTTTGGATTGTGCAGAAGCATCAGGTGGGGTTTAGGGCTTGGGCCTTAGGTTTTTGGGTGTGGGGTTTGACGTTAAGGGTTTGGGGTTTAGGGTTTGGAACCCCTGCCTGACTGGATGCATGATGGGGAGGCGTTTTGGACTGTGCAGAAGCATCAGGTGGGATGTAGGGTTTAGGGCTTGTGGTTTAGGTTTTATGGTTTCCCCTGCCTGCCTGCCTGCATCCATGATGGGGAGGCATTCTGCATTCTGCAGAAAAATGAGGTGGGGTTTAGGGTTCAGGGTTTAGGGTTTAGGGTATAGGGTTTAGGGCCTGGCCGGTGGTGGGAATGGGGGGCAATGCATTATGTCGTCAATATCTAAGAAGCAGCGTTAAGAGATTGGTTGGCAGGGTGGGAGTCATGAGGGCTAGTTGGGTTGCTTGAAGGAGAGATTAAGAACCCTATTACTAAGATTACGTGTAGTTTAAACTGGTCCAATGATTGTGGCAGATGATTTGGCTTATTGGTGAATTCTATTTGAGTCCAGCTCTCCTTGCTGGTTATGATAGGACCAAAATTATACATGCTGATGCACACCAATCATTGGATCAGATGCCTATGGGGTAACTAGTCTTATCCTTCTGATCTTACCTTTCTGATCTTATGTTTTTAAAACATCATTTCATTATTCATAGTGATTTTGTCATTTTGTTATTTTGGGATTGCAGCTGACATGTTGGCTACATCATCAGTCGGGGGTAAAGAGTTTGATACGGAAGGTTTAACTTGATAATCTGATGTTACACATGAACCTGCTTGGTGCCTAGTAATGATTAGGCCGCTTTTGACAGCTGCTTCTTGCAAAGGCAGCTTCATAGACAATTTGATGTGTGGTAACCTTTTAAGAAGGAACGGGCAAAAATTGCAGGAGTCGGTATGCTGGCCAAAATGATCGGTGGTAAACTAACGGCCACTTCGGGAGGGAAGTGAAGTACAGGTCTGATTCATCTCTCATAACCCTGGGGTCTGTTCGAAAGGCAGCAGGGATGCTCTGCGCAGTGCAAAAGCTGCAATATTGCTGCAAAAAGTGCAGGCCAGCAAGACACAATCTTGTTTACTGCTCGGTTTACTGTTCTATATGATAAAGACTTCTGTTTTTATGAGGGAGAGCACGGTCTGCCAGCGGTTCCATTTTGCTCTCACAATTGACTCCCCTTCCCTTGCAGTTCTTCCTTATTAAGTATGACTACCTCAACTCAACAAATGCCAATGCAACCACCCCTACCACCTTCAACCTCAGTACATTTACCCCGGACAACACCACCATATTCACAAAGAAAGGGAACCTGCTTTCCCTAGGAGACATCACCCTGCCCGCGGACGAGGACATTAAACCCCAGCAGGTTTTAAACCCTAATATGCCTCAGGAGGGGCTGCTAAACCCTGAGGGGGTGCTGGAGGAAGTATTGGGGAAGATTAATCGGCCGGTGGTGGGGTTAGTGGGGAATGAGAGTGAGGGGGCGAGGACAGAGGGGGTGAGCTGGAGTGTGCCACAGCCAAAACAACCATCTTGTAAGTGCGGGGTTGGTGGAGGGAGGCTGGGGTAAGAGAGGGAGGGGGGGTTAGAGGGAGGCGGGGGGGGGGGAGCCGGGGGTAGGGGGTGAACACACCTTCCATGCTAGTACCACCTCTTGCTAAAACCTACAAGGACAGAGGGGGTGAGCTGGATTGTGCCACAGCCAAAACAACCATCCTGTAAGTGCGGGTTTGGTGGAGGGGGGGTGGGGGGGGGGGCAAGTAGAAGGGGGAGGGGAGTACAGGAGTTAGAGGAGGGGGAGGGGTTAGGGGGGGTAGAGGGGGCTAGGTAGAGGGAGGACGCACCTTGCATGCTAGTGATATTGTCTCTTCCTTAAACCTGCTCACATTGGAAGGACAAAGGGAGTGAGCTGGAGAGTACCACAGCTAAAACAACCATCCTGTGAGTGTGGGTTTGGTGAAGGGGGTTAGAGGAGGGGGTATAGGGATGAGGTAAAGGGGTGGGGTAGAGGGATATGGGAGAGGGCGATAGAGGGAGGAGACACACCTTGGTTCCTGCTCCTGCTCCCGCTCCCGCTCCTGCTCCTGCTCCCGCTCCCGCTCCTGCTGTGTTTTATTGTGCAGTCCTGTATGCTGCACACCATGGTTCCGCAGCCCTTACTCCTGTTGCTTGTTCGTTTAGATCACAGTTGCCCCTGATCCTGCTCCTGCTTCTTTTGCCCTGCTACTGTGCAGTCCTATATCCTGCAGCCAATATGGTTAAGGGTCTGTCCTCCGTACTCCGGCTCCTTACTCTTCTACTTTGTTTTTCATTTTTTTGTAATTGCTCCTGCTCCTGTTGCTGTCATTGTG
>OY744503.1:6428176-6464056 GCA_963556185.1 Pseudopediastrum boryanum
GACAGCTTCAGCTGAGGCCCTATGGCAATCTTGCCATACCATATCAGGAAACATAATGATTATAAAGCCTACTCACTCCTGCAGCTGTCTTCCAAGCTAAGCTTGCCCCTCTCTGCGGTTGCCTTTCAAGCAGAAGCCCAGCAAGGCTCAGAAGCGTAAGGAGAAGCTTGCTGCCAAGGATTAAATGTACTATCTAGCTTGGCTGACATTATTCCTTCCTGCCCCTGCCTTCCAAGCTAAGCTTGCCCCTTTCTTACTGTTTCCTTCTAAACAGAAGCCCAGCAAGGCCCAGAAGCGTAAGGAGAAGCTTGCTGCAAAGGATGCTGAACGTGAGGCGCGTATTGCTGCCGAGCTGGAGGCCCTGGGCACCACAGAGAGGCAGGCGGAGGAAGAGGCCCTCAAGGCAGTGCTGGCACCTCTGGGCCTGGCCATCAAGGAGATAAGGGTGAGCTTGCTAGAAGCCATGGGAACTTCTTTTGGAGGTCTTATCTTGGAGACTTGTTTCAGGAGTTCTCTTGGAGGTTTAGAGGTTCGGGATTCAGCTTGTTGAAGTTGAGGAACCAAGGGGCGGCGAGAGATAACCGGGAAAGACGCACATTTCAAGTCTCTCATTGTCTCGATTTCTGCCCTCCACATACTCACAAACTGGATGGAGTTATGCCGCGGGCACTAGTGCACGGCCCGAAAGCTGTGCAGTGATCTATCTTATATAACAAGTAGCGCCCATTGCAGCTGATGCTGATACTTGTGGGTAAATTAAGTGTAAAGTTGTCATCGGCGGATGGGCACTGACATGAATGTTCCACTGTCTTTCCTGAGAAGTGGTTTTGTTGCAGGTATTGGTGAACTTCACACATTACATTCCTTTAGAATGTACTTTGTTCCACCTCAAGCGCTTTCCGTAAGAGCATGAGGTGCAGAGCCTATGGCACATCTGATATGGCATTGATGAAAGGGAGTAGTATCTTGCGGGGGGGGGGGATTCCCCGGGGGTTCTTGGGGTCCCACCCAGGCCGCACCTTAAACTTTTGTTTGTTTGTTTGTTTGTTTGTTTGTAATATGCTGTAATATGTAAGGTGAATTTGTAATGTAGGAAAATGCTGTATTATTGTAGAGGTGTAGATGTGGGGGAGTTAAATGCTCAACTGTCTTATTGTTTGTTTGCCCTAGGCGGATGGCCACTGTATGTTCCGCTCAGTAGAAGACCAGCTGGAGCAGCAGCAGGCAGCAGCAGAAGCAGCTGCAGCTCCTGGAGACGAAGTTGAGGAGATCCCGCAGTATAGCTACCAGGAGTTGCGTGAGCTTGCAGCGGAATACATACGGACACACAAGGAGGAGTTTGCGCCTTTCCTGCTTCCAGAAGACCCGGAGCAGAACCCTGAGGAATATTATGAGAAGTACTGCGAGACTTTAGAGGGGACGGCAGTGTGGGGTGGGCATGTGGAGTTGCATGCTTTAGCGGGGGTGCTGCAGCGACAAATCAAGGTGTTTGCTGCAAATATGCCGGGGTTTAGTGTCGGGGATGGGTTTGCAGGGGAGGGGAAGGGGACGCCGTTGCAGCTGTGCTACTTGGAGCATGCGTTTGGCCTGGGTGAGCATTATAACAGCGTGAAGCAGCTGCGGTTTGCAGTGGGTGAGGGAGAGGAGGAGGAGGGGGGAGAGGAGGGGAGTGAGAAGAAGGTGCGGTGGGCGAAGAAGTTGACAGATTGTGATGATGAGGGCTCAGAGTAGCTGATGTTTGGTGAAGTGGGGGCATTGGATAACGGGGAGGGGGGGGGGTGCTTAGTGGTCCTTGTATGCAAAGATCTGGTATATATGCTGTTGTGTTGCTGTTTGTTTGCTGGGTGTAACCCCCCCAGAAAATTTACGAAATATTGTGTGTGCACTTTCTCCAGGGCCTGTATTCTACATCATTGTATCTGCTTGGACGTGCATGATCATGTAGGCCCAAGTTCCGACTGGTGGATGATGTTCACACTATGGGAACAGTCCGCCCTAGATTCGGCCTAGAATCACCCTAGACTCGCCTAGAACCTGCCTATATTTGCTAGATTGCCTAGGGGCCTAGGGGCATTCTAGGCGGACACAGGGGGGTCTAGGGCGGTCTAGGCGCCTGCATTCTAGGCAGATCCAGGTAAATCTAGGCTGTCAAGGTCTAGGGGTCCTAGCCGCCTGCGGTTCTAGGAACCTCCAGATTAATCTGTTTTGGCACAATGACCTCACAGTTCATTTGATTGGTCCTGAGACTCACACCCACACACGACAGCAGTACTTAGAGCTACCCAGCAAGCAACCCTACCATTGCCAGTAGCACAATGTCCCTGCCTGCCAGAAGGCAAAGAGTGCCAACCTGTGGCACTCAACCCCTGCCAGCATGGAAGCACACATTGATAAATGCCATGCCCACAAAATTGAATGGCAAAACTGTAACAAGTAAGAAGGCAAGCAGCAAACAGTATCAATCTCTAGCGAGCACCCCAATCGTTTGGCATCATGAGTTCTTATCTGCATTGGGACGATAATGACCACTAATAGTCTATAGATAAATAGATAGCACAAAGCGACCAGTAGAACCGTGGAAGGTGACCTACCAGGATCACCCCCAAGCAAAAATCTTCTGCCAGAACCAAGAGGTGTTCACAGAGCAGAATCACTCATGAACAATAGCACGGACATCATTAACAAACAAACAAAAATTAGGTGCGGCAGCCGCAAAAGGGCTGCTAGCTCATAACGACCAAACGCAGCATCGGATGGATGCAAAAGACAATGGAGTCCACACGACCAATTACACCACCAAGGTCAAAAGCACACAACATATAGTTCCCAGAGTCAACAGCTATTGCAGAAAACCACTTCTGCAAGCGAGTTAAGACAAGCTGTACAATAACCATACCACCAGCTCATGAAGTGACAACCCCACCTGCCTGTGTCAACCTTGAATACATGCAAGTAGTAGGAGACAATGCGCACAAGGAGCGCTATTGACCAACCGTTCCCTTGGCTGTTACCATGACTCCGTGTAAAAGCACAAAGTGCCACAGCCCTAACGGAAGTCATACCTGTACCACAATCTCTTATGGCATGTCCCCTGAGGATTAGACTGCAACATTGGTGGGCCTCTACAAAAGCACAAATGCAAACCTGTCCAATCACTGATACATGCATGCCGAATTACAGCTTGGTTTGCGGGCTTACTGCATTTTGCTATGGCAACTTGTAGGTTGCCATAGCAAATACGACAGGTGCCCCCTTAAGGTGCATGTCTGATCTACACACTGCAATGCAGCCCAAGCCCATATGCTGGGGTTACTGCAAATAGGAAACGCAGACGCTTGCATTACACTTTGTACCGCATGCATACTTGATCTGAATGAGAGGACAGCATGCCCCTTATATGCGGAACCCTGGCGCTGCTGCTGCTGTTGTGCATGGCAGCCCTTAGCTGAGGGCCGGAGGAATGTCTGACTGCTTGCAGGTAGCTCCAGCCTGTCCACACCAGGAATCCTTTCAGAGAAAGTCTGAAGGTCTTTGCCAAATCCTGCAGACCTGACGGCAGCAAAAGCTGAGGAGGTGGCACCATGCACCCTTTCTGTACCAGTGATCTGCATGAAAAATACACAAGAAAGCAATGGTCACAACCAAACATCAAGCAAAAAGTTCATGCACTGAGGGATGGCTGCATATGGCCAACACTGCCACATATCTGCTGTTCAGTCCAGATGCAACGGCATGCCACACTGCCCCTAACGTCCAGGCAGCAGGTTTGGGTCCAGGCAAATGGGACAATTCCTGCTGCACCGTGCACCATCGACAAGAGGCCAGGCAAAGTTGATAAGTGATAAAACTCCTGCTGCATTGACTTTTGCAGTCATTCTGCTGAGTTCACCACGGCCGCAAGTCACTGCTCCTCTGGACCGACATGCTACGACAGGTCCCAAGACAGGTATCCATGCCATGCTGCTGGTGATCTTTATGTAAGCAATGTGTGCTTCCTTTCGTCAACATGTCAGCCCTGCTCAACAAGGTATGCAATGCTGTTCTGGTATGTGAGATAAGCATCTGGTCAGGGCGCAAAAATGCTGATTTGTATCAGGTACGAAGTTAAGGATATCAGCCAGACTGGGGTATACCTTTTGGTGGAAACTGGTGGAGCCTTCAACCAGCTCTGGCCAGCCAAAGGAAAGCCCCAAAGAATCTACTTGCTGCCTTGGCAAGCCGTCAGTTAGCGGAACATGCACAGATCCGATACATTAGTGCAGAAGACGATCAGCTCTTCAAACGTAAGGTACAAACTGCTTGGCCTGGGTTTCTCCATATGGCTGGCTGGCTGGCTGGCTGCCGAGTCGCTGTGATGTCCAGGAAACCAGAAGAGCATGCATGACGTGGACGCTCCAGGACAGACGAATCGGGTCTAGTGATAGTCTGAGCTGCACTTCTGTGTGCGTTCGACCGCAATCCACTGAAATGGATGCTTGGGGGCTGATAGCATGCTGGGCGGTAGGGTTCGACAACACACATAGTGGCAAGAATGTACGCCAGCTCTGGGCGAGCATTCGCAAAACACAGCCTACACTTTCGCTCAAAACAGCATCATTTTGATCCGCTTGCGGCCTCGGAGGTTGTGGTTGTCACCGTCTGGTGCAGGCACTGATGTATACAACGTGTCTCATACAGCAGGGTATGAAACCATGTAGAATGGGGAAATGCATGAAGTTCACAGCATAACTCCTTGGATGCAATTGATTGGGCAAGCATGTGAAGGCTGGCGGAGCCCACCTGGAGTCACTCGCTTTGAAACCGTGGCTTCGGCACTCTTCTTGTCTTCTTCATTCTTAGTGCCAGGACACCAGATGAGCGGTTCTTTCTTCCACAGCAGAGCCTAATGTCCTCACTCAAAAGCTCGAGGTCTCTCCGTGGCCGCCAGACACTTGACCGTTCCACATGTGTCGAGTGATGGTCGAGCTACTTCTAGCCAGATAGCTGTCCTTTCATTTAAGCACACATCTGAGTTCATGATGGGTTTATCATGAAAAGGACTCTCGTATCATCTGCGTGGTGGCAACTTAGGCTGGGCCACTGGATGCATTTTCCCACTCTGAGCCAGCAGAGACAGCCTAAGCATAAGCCATATGGCCCCATGACCTCCTATGGTATTTAACACCAGCGTTCTAACGGGCCTACGGAGCTGGATGGATACCATGGATTGGCACAGACTACGTGTGGTACCTACCTGAGCCCATGGCTAATTGGGGTTGCATGGGTGCTGGCAGCAGCAGGTAGGCTGGGAGCTGGTTGCTCACCTTGCTTACCCCTGGTACTCCAGTCTTCCCTAGAACTCATCTTGCTATCCTTCATTTTCTTGCAATATATGCCAGTTGCGGGAGTGACGTTGGCACAAGAAGCTTCTGACTAGCGCAGTTTGGGCCGCTTAGGAGATTCAACATGGCAATCTGCTTTTAAGTTATAACACTTCAAACCTTCTCTGCTTGGCTGTGCAATCCTGGCTCCTTCGGTTCTGCACTGCTTGTATGGGATCTGTTGTGATCACAAGGATGCGTAGTGTCTTGATTGGCAAATGCCCTGATTCATGCAGTGAAGCGACCATGCCGTTGCGGCTTAGCATGCATGTGTGTATTACATCAAATGAGATGTACCTAACACATGTGTTAGCGATGTGTAAGGTAGGTCCACTACCAGTTATGGTACCAGGAATGGCACCTGCAGCACAAAGGTTACGAGAATCGCATCAGCAACACAGCAGCAGTGTCTGCTGCTGCTTTGCTGTTATCAGTGATATGATGTTTCTCATAATATCTGGCACCTACTGCTCCTAGTTCTGCTGCTGCTCCTTCAGCTGCTGCGCCCTATTGCTTCTTTTGCTACTGCCAGCCCCAAATATATGCTGTGTTGGCCCAGAAGGCTGTGCAGTGGTCTTTCAACAAATACATGCTGTGTTGGGATCACAGGGGTTGTCTTTGGAAGCGCTGCTGAAAGTGGTGCCTTGCTTTGGATACCATACCAAACAACTACAGCAGAGGACAGTGGCATGCCAACATGTCCTGCTGCAGACATATCATAAAGCTTGTTGTTTGAGGTTAATTTTAGGTGCTCAGCTTCCCGTGTATGTTGTATGGGGGTGTAGTTCCTAAAATGACTGCTGGCGTAACTGCTCCTCGTGCTGCTTCTTGTCATTAGTCCCTTCATGCTGCTTCCCCTCCTGCTCCTTTGGTTTGCTGCTGCTGCAGTGTGGCCTTCTTCCATTACTGGTGCTGCTGGCTGCTGCTGCTGGCTCCTTTTCTGCTGGTGTTGCCCCTGCTGCTCAATAGTCTGCTGGTTATGTGTCTTCCCCTGCTGCTATTGCCGCTACTGTTGTCGCTGATCTTCTTCTGCTTGTGCCCATCCGTCCAATGTTGCAGGTGAGCAGCTAGCTGCCGATGCAGCTGCTCCTAGCTGTCACATGGTTCCTTCTCCTCCTGTTGGCCCAATGTTTTGCCAGCTTCCTGCTGCAAGCGGTGCTGCTTCTGTACTAGTCTCTGCTGCTTCTGCCCGCTGGATAGTAAGGTTATGCTGCTGCTGCTGCTGCAGGTGTTATGAATTATGTGCAGATGGCCTTTGCATATATGCCCAGTGTAAATGCACTTGGTACTGACTGCTGTATCATACAGCATATGCATGTGGTTTTATCATCTAGATATGTTGCAAATTTTAGCCAGTACAGGGCACCTTGTGTGGAAGATCCACAGCTAGCAATCTACTTGCCAGGATTTGGGGTGAAAGATGTTCTGTTTAATAATGTAAGCATACTTGCAATTTAAAGTGTTCATTGCGGTGAGAACGAGCAGACAGAACTAGCAGCCTACGAAAGCTTAGGCAATGTCCCAGTGGAACTGCTTCCATGCCTAGAGTGGACCTAGATTGGGTCTAGACGGTGCCTAGAATTACCTGGGCAGTCTAGGGGCTGTGTCTAGATTTTAGGCAGTGTAGGAGGCTGTGCCTAGACGCCTAGGCGAGATCTAGACTGATTCTAGGCGAAATCTAGGGCGGACTGTTCCCATAGTGTCAGTTTTCCCTGGTTCCATCTGTGTTAGTGACTTTGTCACCCCTGTGGTGAACTGTGGCACCCCACGCGTGCCGATGGGTTTGCCAATGTAAGATAATCTACACACACACACGAGCAGTATGGCAAATACCGAGTGGCACGTGACAACTAACTACCACGCACTCTGCAGGTAGTCACTTTTAGATCAATTCGTGCATGGTGTTACAATGGCGCCTTTGTAAACAAGCAAAAGAGAGCTTGCTGAACAAGGCAGCCCTTTCCAAGTCTGATGCCCCATTTAACAGCCCGAAAGCCATGATCCCTGTTTCAGCCCAAGTCTAGTGTCAGAGTAGTTGGTAACACTGCATCAAAGGTTACAACTTAGGGACCAAGCAAAGAGTCTAGCAATGCAGTACATCTACAGGAAAGAACAGAATGCAACAACAACAACAACAACAAACATTTAAGGTGTGGCAAGCGCAAAGGGCTGCTAGGTCGAAACGACCAACTCACACCATCGGATGGATCCAAACACAATGGCTTCCAGACCACCAACCTAGCAGTACTGATACCGAAACATGTATCCAGGCAAGACAGTGTCCATGATCAAGAACACCACCCACTCCTCCATCGGTTGCAATGGCATGGCAAACAATGCCGATTACCACGGGCTGGAGATGTACAAGAACCATGCAAAGGACTCAACCACACCCAACCACCATGGAATGTGGCCGAATCAATCCCTCCAAAGTCAAGGCAACGCTCCTATCGAGACAGAGCCCATGATCAAGAACACCACCCACTCCTCCATCCGTTGCAATGGCATGAATGAATCCAATAAACTTCATGCCATGCCTTCATGCCAATAAACTTCATGCCATGACATGCAGTGCATGCTATGCCATGCGGTGCCCTTCGTGCCAATAAACTACATGCCATGTCATGCCTTCATGCCAGTAAACTACATGCCATGCCAGTTACTGCATTTACACTACTAAACGCCATAAGGAACGTCACCTCAATCCGCAGTTCTATCTGGCGACACACCCATCGCCCAGATAACACAGGCGGGTGGGTAATTTACCCAGGGCCCACTTATGTGTTCTGGGCTCCGAATGGTAGTGGGCATATCTATGTTACGTAAGGGTCCACTCCCTTTACATATGCAAGAAGGGATTTCCCCCCTTCTCTGCGTAGTTATCTCTCTCTCTCTCTCACTCTCTTATGCCATGCCATGCATGCTATGCCATGCCATGCCTTCATGCCAATAAACTACATGCCATGCCATGCCATGCCCTGCCTTCGCCTCATGCCAATAAACGTCGTGCTATGTCATGCCATGCCTTGATGCCAATAAACTTCATGCCGTGACGGTCATGTCATGCCTTCATGCCAACTAGTACCGACTCATGATGAACACCGTCATGTGACACACACACCCTGCTCCATTTTAGTGATGCTCCAGTGGCTCTTCTAGCCCCCTCAGACCAGGAAATTCAGAAACTAAGCAACCATGTAAGCAGACCTCTGCAGGCTGGCACCACCAATGGCTCCAGACAGTGTCCAAAGGTCTGCCAAAAAGTACAAACAACAGGTGCTGGGACCAGGCGACAAAACAAGTTCCAACAACACAGACTGCTTGCTTTGCAGCTAAAGCTCCTTGGCTTAACGGCAATAAATGGCATGATGCCAAAGCTGCTCAGCCTGTTTCCGGGTACCATGTTCCCGAGTGGCCCTTGCACATTTCTTCCATACTAGCCATACATCCACACCCCACAGAATCAGCCATGGGGGCCAGCACACGCTTAGTGACTCAGAGCAAACTCTTCGGCATACTGCTTATTTCAGGAACAACAAAGCAGGTGGTTGCTGTCAAATTGGCTTGCATTGATCCTGTGCTGGTGCCAGAAGACACCATCTATCAATGACAAACAAACCTGCTTGCCTTGTCCCCAGCATGCCAAAGTGATGCTTATCAGGATCAAACATTACAGCAAGAAGGCTTTGCCAAACCCCCCGGCAATCCCAGCAACTAACTGCCTTGGTAGTCAAACACCACTGCTTTGCATGCTCCCCATTTGGAGGCAAATGAGAAGCTGAGATGCACTTGTTGCTGTAAGTTTCGAGCCCCTGAGACAGGAATTAGCTTATTCAGCTGCAATATGAGCTTTTTATGAACATCCAAATGTTCTGGCATATTTCAGCATCTGACATGTGTTTATGCAAGTGCGGCAACAGCAACTAACCATACAATGGCTTTAACACTTCAACACTAACACTATTAACCGCATAATGGTGCACACCCAACTAGCATCTGGCCATGACTGCCTAGGAGGACAGCTCGCTTTGAACGTCCTTATCAGCACCACATGCTGGTGGAAGGACATCTTTTGGCCCGCTCGGCCCCACTCCCAGTTCTTCATCAGCAGGAGGTCCAAGAGGAGCAGCCCCCTCCCCAGGGGTAACAGCTACTGCTGCTTCTGCTGACATATCCATACTGCCCTCCCTGCGGGACCTCACAACCCCCTTCATATCACCCCAGAAGCTGCGCAGAACATGGGCGCTGTGCATTAAAGCTTGATACAGACACCAAAAGATGAACGCCACATTTGCACTCAGGCCTATCACACCCATGGCCTCCTTGTATTGGCCAGGGGCTGGAACGTCATCGCTCAGGTATGTGAGGGAGATGACAGTAGTAAAATACAAGACGGTAAGCGAAAAGCAGCCGGTGGTGTGGAGCACTTTAAATGCGAAGGGCCTGAAGCCTATCTGCAGAGCCAGAAACAGGGCGACTGCAACGTTGAGGAGCAACATTGTGAAGTAGGGCCCCAGGGTGAAGCTGAACACAGACAATGCCGCTACAACAGCGATCTGCACCGTGCTGACAACCTCCCAATAATACCTCTTAAGCCTGTAATTGCAGTACAGGAACCCTAAGGGATGGCTTGACTCAGGGAGGTCAAGAGCAAACCGTGCTTCCCACAAAGCAAAACCAATGCCTAGCGGGACCCTCAAGCAGAAGAGCAGCAGGGAAGGCACTCCAAGGGCCAAGCTCCAGCTCAAGTGCCAACCCTGCCAGCATTCCTGCTGCACATCAAACACCCAGTACCCATAGCCTGCATTGGCAATAGCAAACTGAGGGTATGGGTCCTCGGATGTGCTGCTAGTATCATCCATCCTCATGCAAGCAAAGAAGCTGAAAGCTGTGCGGACCAGGCCTGGGTGAAAGTAGAACAGCACCACAAGGAAGGTGACAGTAAGCACAGCTTTGAGTGAGGAGCCTGTATGCCTATGCTGAACAGCACCAGCACTGCTGCCACCTTGCACAAATCTAACCCTGAGCCTCTGCACACAAGAAAGCGCTGCTAATCTCACTACAACCAGCCTTCCTAACAACACCAGCAGTAAGATGCACACCGGAGCAAGGAGGCTAGTAATCAGCGGCTTCACTGCCTCTGGGACAACACCTTTTGAGGCATATATGCAATCAAGCGAAATGGCCTGTGCATTTGAGGTTGAAAGCAGCATGCTGATGCCCGTGAAAACAGCAGCCAATGATTGTGGCCAGCCTACCCGCACTGTGCCAATGATGACAAGGTACTGCCAGTGGCGAACCATAAGCTTTAGAAATGAGGACGGACGGGCTGCTGCACCCCTGACTTGTCCGGAGGCAAGATCGTGCAGGGTGGTGTGCACCAAAAACAGCAAGAACACAACCAAAGCAAAAGCCACAGCTAGGAAAATAAGCATGATCTTCCATGTCGGCATGCATAGACCACACTTAAATGGTCCCTCAGAGCCCCACCCTTCAACACACTTGCCACACAGCCGTCCCTCATACCCTGTGGTACAAACTCCATCTGTAAGGCATGATGTGCTCCTGGGGCAGCTATGAATCTGAGTAGAATTGATAGAAGACTGCCAGAAACCAGCCAGAGGCTTGATTGAAAAGCCACCTGTGCAGTTTGCATTATCCGGGCACTGCTCACAAAGACCTTTTGTGGAGTTGCTATCTGAGAAGCTGTACATGGAGCGGGGACACTGCTGACATATGCCACTGCTTGCGTCCCTGAATTCCCCAACCAAACACGTTTTCCTCAGCCAAGACACACCAGGACTGTGGGGATGTATACTGGTTTCACCCAGTATAAGGTTCTTATCCTGATTTGCTTGCACATCACCTCCAGCACCATTGGCAGAGTTGTTTGCAAAAACACTACCTCCAGTCACATTGACAACAGCGCTCTCAAACACAAAGATTGCACCCCCATTTATATCAGCATGGTTGCCTTGAAACAAACAGCCGTCTGTCGCTATGACAGTTGCATTGTCTCTTGCTATCATTGAGGCGCCACTGGCAAGCCTTGCTGTGTTCATCAAAAACTCAGTGTGGTTGTCAAGCAGCACCACCGCATCTTCACCCACAGACAAAGCACCTCCACCTATGGAAGCTTCAACGGTGTTGTTGACAAACGAACAGTTTGAAACCACCACTTGAGCTTTGTCATAACAACGCAAAGCAGCACCAGATGCCCCGTATAGATAGTTGTCCCGGAACAGGCTCCTTCTTATAGTTGCTGTTATGTTAGAACCTGAAAGACACATACCAGTGCCACAAGAAGTGGATTCCTTACGATTGTTGAAGAACAATGTGCTCTCCACAGTGATGCGTAGTCCGTCATCACTGTAAGCAGCAAATGCTGAGGAATCATAATTTCCGGAGAACACGCTATCTGTGAGGGTGATGACACCAGAGCCTGAAACGTAGACTGCACTGCCATGAGTGTTCCCAGAAAAATTAGTGCCACTTATAGACACAAGGGTCTCATTCCCCTCGACATACAACCCCACAACCTGTCCTTCTGGACCTTGTGCTAAATCGCCCTGATTGCATAGGAGATGTTGCTGTTGTGCATACGGATGGTTGCAGGCCCCGCACTCCATATGCATGGCCCCATAGTGGTCTCAACGCAATCAAGACCTTGGAATGCCACCTCAGGGACGCCTAGCTCTGCATTGCCTGATATGAACAGAGGGCTGGCAGAGTTTCTCTCGGCCTTCATACCATCTATTGCCGCGTATAAATCACCAGAGAAGCATAGGACACCAGCTTCGTATGTGATCCATTTATTTGGGTCTACATCCACAAAACCCGAGATGCGAGCATCACTAATAACGATGTGACCAGGGGGTCCGCAGACAGTAATGAGGCACCCCAGCCCACCACATTTGTCTGCTGACAACAGCTCCATACCTGTGAAGTTACTACTGAAATTGGCCAAGTGGGTCTCATTGATCACAACCTTCACTCCTGGTCCTTCACCACTTATTACCCCTGGTAGCACTGCTCCTCCAGTACTGCTGTTCCCACCAGCAGCAGTGCTGTTGCACTTGAAGCATATTCAATGCCACCTTCAGGTTTCCCTTGAATGTCCAACGTGCAGCGATGAGTCACCGGCCCTGGTGCCACTGCTGGAGTCATCACTCCACCAGGAGCTGCAGCTGGGGCCGGCGGCAAGAGGTTTGCCAATGGCACTGTTGCCGCATTGGTGGATGTCAATGGTAGGGTTGGCGAGCCAGGGGCTTGGCAATGGCAGAGCGGAGGGGCCGACCAGAAGAGCAGGAAGAGGATGAGAGCAGTTCCCTGAAGAGGGCTCGGACGACACGCTTGGAACGTCATTGGAAGCAGGCTGGACCTGCCATGAGGAAAAACAACACAAGAGGCAGCGGCAAGAGTCAGGGGAATGCTTCAACTGACAGATGTGGATAGATGCTGTGCCAAGTTTTGCTCTTCTGCTGCCTTGTAATAGTTCTGAAAGGTGCTGCAGCTCCAGGCCGCAACAAAGAGGCCTATGATTCACATGCATGCATATCCACAGGTGGGGTCCTGTCTCATTTCTGTCTGGCTGCTGGTTCTAGGATGGAATGGACACTACGAGGTCACATGAGGTGCATGAGGTGTTCCGCAGTCAATCAGGGCCATACCGCATGCATTGATGGATGTATTGCAAGGTACAGGCATCGGAGGGGCTACAGAATCCATCCTTAATCAATAGCATGCATATTCTGCACGTTTGTCGTAACATTGCCATAAGACACTCTTATGACCGTCGTACTACGTGTGACCTCGCATAAGACTTAGGTGATCTGCGGAACAAACTAGCTCGATTCCTACATGTAATTTACTCTCTGTTCTAACCTAGAAATACAAACAGAAGACTTAGGCTCGTACCCCTCTCAAACCAGCACCGGCGCCCCCTGCTCATTGGGGAAACATAAAAACCTACCAGTCGCCGAAGGATGTTGGTGGGGTGTAGTAAGAAGTTTGTCCAACAGAAGTACAAGCCAGTCCTAGGACCGCCGCCAACCGTACAGTATAGTAGGTACGTTGGATCTAGCGGTATATTATCCTCCAGCCGGCAAGGCTAACTCCGTCCGCACTCAGGGTCCAACCGCAGGCAGTTAGCCCACTTGCAGAGGATCGGCAGCTGCAAACGGATGTTTGGCTGTTAATAGGACCTTGGTACTAATCCCAAGCTGCCAGGACCGGTGAGACCAGTACACCTTCCGCACGTCTTGCGGGCCACGAGAACAAGCAGAAGCAGTAGAACGTTCACGTGCCCGGCGGACACGGCAGGCAGGGCTGAGCAGGTTTGCCTTGATACATAGACGACGCAAGCCTGGCTTACCTCCTTATATAGGCCTGAGGTTCCGTGTGCCAAAGTCCAACACTAGGTTGTGCTCCGTCAATCAAGTCACCACACGTGCTTCGCTGGCACAAGAGACGAGGTCCAAATAAAGGTACCTTGGACACTATGGACGAGTCACTTTTTGAGAGGTGCATAGCCGCCCCCGTCGCATGGGCCGCAGGACGGAACCGCGCCGCCGACCAGGCGTACCTCGTTACTCCTCGGCAACGGACCTAAAGCACCAAAATTACGTACATGCATTCATGGTTTTTGGCCAGGGCTCTGCGTGGCCGGAAGTGCCTTATTGTAACTGTAACTATTACATGCATTCATAATGCATTCCTGGGACAATCGAGACAGGGTGCCAGGCATAAACGCTTCACCTTGCCGGAGCTGCCATGCAAAAAAAGCATGCCGTCCAAGCTGTGAGTCAAAGCACTTCAAAGTGCCTGAACGCATGACCGTCCCATTCTGCCCCCATCATCACAACCCCGATTTGGCACCCTCCTTCCAGTCTCTTAAAGCACTTAACATGGGACTTGCTGGTCCTGATGAGCACTTCCGCTCATGGCAGCACAGAGGCCACATACTGGACGAAGCTGAACAGGCAAGTGCAGCTGTGAGCAGGGCACTAGAAGTAATTGGAACGACACCGCAAACAGCAGCTGGCATGCTACATGATGTGGTGTCTGGATCTCTGCAATTCTCCTGCTTTTCCACCCTATCACACCACTCTGGCCTTTGTTGCTGACTGGAGTTATTGGCACGGGAAAGTTCCTGACTATGTCGGCAACATGGGAAAGCACTTCTAAGCATACTCAATGCCAAGCTCATGGACCAGAGCATGGTGGGCATGAGCAAAAGGAAAGTCCACATTATAAGAGTACCAAATGGATATGCTTGCTAAAGTCTGCAAGTTCTGTGCAGGTCGTTATAATGCTTGTTGCAGGCCAGCAGAACTATCACAGCAGGTCCAGCCGCTTCAAGGCCGTCAGTCAGGGTATTTCCTTCTCACTAGCCAGACAGTTTTGAAGGCATCCGGGGGGAGCACAGCTCTTTGACAGCCAGCTCAATGCCAGCAAGGGCCAACCAGCCTGCATTGCTGGGGGTGCAGCACGAGCATAAGTAGCACACAGCTGTCAGACGGCCCAAGCAGTGGCAGCAGCTGATGGGCGGCCCTGGCTATTGCTTAATTGCAACTGTTATACATCCTGTAGCCACCTGATCATGCGGCTACATTCACAGAAGATCTATCCATGGCGTGTACTGAGGAGCTTGCTATGCTGCTCCCAGCCTATGCTTGCACATTTCTGTTTCACAGGTGTTTTCAATGAAGGACAACAGCAATGAAGGCAGCCCAGGCGCAGCAGGAAGCCATGGCTCGGCTGCATGCTAGTGTAGAAGAGCTTAGCAGGCAAGTGACTCAGCTGGAGACGGGCAAGAGGACCCTGGAGATAGAAGGAGAAGGCGGACCTCAGCAAGCAGCTGGTAGAAGAGCGGGAGGAAATAGAGGAGAAGGTAAGAGATGTGGAATGAGAGCATAATCTGTGATGAAGAGCTCTCACTGCCGTTAGCATACTTGCTGGCTAAGCCCCTGATCCTGATCCCAGATTATGCTGCTTACGTGCTTGCAAGGGGCGCGCTGTGCATCTTGCGCCGTCCTGAAACAATATGGTATTACGTTAGATGGCTGTATGCCATTTCCTATGAGGAATTGCAGATTGTAGCAACACGTTACACTGTTTTGTCTGGTTGTAGCCGGCATCTTATTTGACAAGCATGTCTCTCCTTCTTTGTGACCACACTAGTTGCGGCAGCAGCTGGATGAATTTGGGGACGACATGCGCTCTGAGACAGTAGCTGCATATGAGGCCAAGTACAACCACCTCAAGCTGCGTTACCGGAGGCTGCAGGAGGGGCATCCTGTGAGGAGGTGGATGCCTTGCATGATGAGTTGGCTACAGCAATGGATGAGCTGCGGACAGCAGAGGCTCCAGCAGCACAGCTGGAGAACTTCAGGTAACGCCAAAGACGTTGGACGCTCAGGGCTACGGTCCTGGCTACCAAACCTTCAAAAAGTAGATATGTAGTCTGTTACCCTATGGGTTGCAAGTACAAAAACAAATTAGCAGTATGCCTGCAGTGCTTTGCTGATGGCGGCTTCGGACTGATTAGATGATGCCTGCGCTCTTGGGAACTAATGACAATGTGCCTTTCAGCCTACGCTAACTTCAATCAGTCAATCAAAACGCAAGACCAGATATGACAATGGCCAAACAAAACGGATTGGATAAAATAATATCAAGAGGCTATCGGCAGAGTTGTGTATTACAGTGATCGGATGTCATAGGAGGCGCACATGGTACCATGGTACCGGTGCGGCAGATGCACGGTGTATGTTAAGTGTTCCTAAGGATGTGCTACATGGCATAACATACTTATTGTGCAGAGCAAGCTCAGGGCAGTCCCATGCAGTTGAGGGCAGGGCTGGGGGGGGGGGGCAAGGCAGGGGGGCAGGCAGGGGGGCAGGCAGGGGGGCAGGCAGGGGGGCAGGCGGGGTGGGCCCATCAGGGGTTAAGATGGGAAGCAATGGGCATGTGGGCTGTCCAGGATATGATAGCAGAATTGCATGCCATGCATGGGGCTGGGCAAATAGTGCAAGTTCTCAAAGGTTGAGTGCTTTCACATGAGTTATACTGCCCCTGCTTTACTGCCCTTTGCTGCTGCTCTAGGAGTCAGGCAATGACTGGTGAAGCTCAGCTAGCTGAAACCATCCAGCGCTCCTCCAAGGCTGCTGTTGAGCTTGGTGCTCTGAGATCTGAGAATGAAACGTTGATATCAGACTTGGTGCGGGTCAAGCTGGAGCTGGCGCACTAGCTGAGCGAGTGTGAGCTTATCTGCAAAAGGGAGCTGTACAAGTCCAAAGAAGCCAACATGGAGATTGGAGTGAGAAGAAGGTGCGGTGGGCGAAGAAGTTGACAGATTTGATGATAAGGGGTCAGAGTAGCTGATGTTTGGTGAAGTGGGGGCATTGGATAACGGGGGGGGTGGGGTGGGGTGCTGAGTGGTCCTTGTATGCCACATATAAAGGCTTATAAACAATATTTTACTAAGGCCTGCAGGTACTACTAAGTGGACGAGCTTGATAATGTGAGCCTCTTTGACTTTATTTCATGGTAGGTCCCCTATCCCACTCGACAGATCGGGGGGACGAAAATTCTAACTGCCTTCCAGGCAGGGGTAGAAAAGCCGTTTAGGCTAATTCAATGCTTCCATGTCCACTTTGTCAGACGCTTGGCGGAGGACTATAGCCTGCATGGATAATATCTCTTGCCTCTTGGTACTAGGGGATATGAGATGATTTCTTTCATCTTGAGGGTGGCTTTGCCTTTTGGGGAACATCTATAACATGCCCCAGCCGTGCCATGCCACGTCACAAAGGTGCATTTGATGTTTTGTGGTGGCAAGGCGGCAGGGGTCGGTTTATGTATTATCTATGGTTTGACATTCTTTTCTAGGTCCAAGCTAAGCGAAGCTGTCAATGGGAGCTACCGAGGGCAGCCGGGCCGGCGGTGACTGAGTGCCACGGTAGTTCGGTAACAGGCCCACTTGCCTTGGACCAGTTAAAGGTGCTTCAGATGCAGCCCATAGGACCCATTACTCTTTATCCAAGCATGTTGCCACCCTCTTTGCATGAAACAAGACACTCTGGCAAGCGTATTAACAGCCAATGTTCATGAGTGCAGGCGTCATAGCGCTGTACAATGTTTGGAATTCACAGAGAGAATCATGCCGACATTGCCAGGCTGCTCGTAGAAAAGCATGGCACTCTAGTTGACGCCCTCACAGTTCCAGAAGCAGAGTTCGCCGCCATCCGGGACCGTGCTCGCATAGACATGTCCTGCACGGTCCTCTTGGCGGATCCTTTCACCAGAGAGTTCAGCCAGCTCTGCCTTCCTCTCCAGTTTCGTACTGGTGAAGAGCAGGATATAGGCCTGCTTGGTGCGCCGAATGGTTTGGATGAGCAGTTCGTAGTTGCGCATCAGGACCTTAGGGCAGCATTGCAGCTTGACGATAAGGCACACATCACGCACAGCAACATCGACGACAGCAGCTCCCCCAAGCATACATATCTGACCGCAGTAATGGAGGAACACGAATGCAGCCTTCCTTTTACCCGAGGAGTATCCTTTGGAAAGGCATGCAGCAGCAGCAGCAGCAGCGATGTACAATCTCCAGCTGGAGCTTTCTACTTCTGGCATGGCAGGTAGGATACCTCTAAGCTGGTAACTACACTAGTACTGACAATGGAAACACAATGGCTTACGGATGCTAAGATGCCCCATGCTCTAACTTATATATATCAGGCGGCACAAAGGAGGCCTCAGCATGCTTCTGTTTCTTTTTACACTTGATGAATATAAATGGCGAGCAGAAAAGCTAGTGCTTGGTGAAGGATGAAATAATGTGCATGCACTACTTGCATACATGCTGCTACTTATCCATGGTCTGATGTGCATCTCACGCCTACTGATCTGTAGCAGACATACATCTCCGCTACATTGAGGCAATTTACCGGAAATTTTATCTTAATTTTTATTTTATTACTTTACTTTTTTTTAACTCTTCAGCACTGGCCCACCCGCCCCAAACACCATCCAAGAAACAGTGTTGATTCTCCCTCTTCTGCTTCATTCAGGGTATTGTTCATTCGCACACGGGAACTGATGATGAAGGGAAGCACACAACACCTTCTCATGATCCATGAAAGCCTAACTGACACAGACCAGCAGTACATAAAAGCCCAACTCAAGTTCAAGAGCTCAGAGGGCATGAAGCGCCTGCTTGAGGCATACCCAAGGCCTCCGGATCCATACGCACAATTCCTCAATGACCTCAACAAGGAGACTGCAGGCGTTGTTCACGCATTTTCTGTCCCAGGCTGCCAGCGGAGAGAGCCACCGGCAGAGGGGGAGGCGAGGTGTGTAGTGTGTCGGGTGCCAGCTAGTGACACAGTCACCCTCATGAAGTGTGGAAAGTGCAAGGCAGTGAAGTACTGCAGCAGGGACTGCCAGAAAACCCATTGGAAGGAGCACAGGAAGGTGTGCAAGCAGGTATAAGCAATAGAAGCACCCGATGGTGTTGGAAGATTGTATCTTCTCTGTCCCTATAAGGGAGCTGTGGTAAACCTGTCGAAAATCGATGTACGCCATCTGGGCATGTTTTATGTCTTCATAGACAGCAATTTGTCTGCAGCCAGCACCATGGTTCTCCCTTTCAGATCCCGGAGGGCATATTCACTTAGTAGAGTTCAAGTGTACCGGAGCAGCCCATGTCCTGCAGAGGGTTTAGGGTCCTGAACCCTGAAATCCTGAAACACTAAACCCTGCACCAGAGCAGCACATCTCCTGCAGAGCGGCATTCTGCTCCTTTGTAAGATACGTCCTGACACTCCCCTTTGTTCAGTGATCTCAGACCGCATTTGGGGTAAACTGCTGATGTGAAGAAAGGGTTTGTTTACAGCTGATATGGTTCAGACCTTCCATAGTTCCCTAGATGGATACATGCTTGGGTATCCTACTCAGTTGGTGGTCTGTCAGAATCCATCGAGTTTGGATCCATACGATGGTGTGTGTGGTCATTTACACCTAGCAGCCCTTAGCGGTTGCAACACTTTAAATGTTTGTTTGTTTGTTCATCAGCCTGGCAATGCAGGCCTTGTGGAGAAAAATGTTGTTGCACGTTTGGTTGTTCAATGGTGTTCTGTTGCACCTCATGCCGGAGTCCCTAGAAGAATGTATAGTGAGTGACAATAAGCTGCTAGGGAATGGAGGAGGGGACTGCTTTGATGTGGCAGCAATGTATCATATTGCAGTGCTTGTCGGTTCGATTTATCTCGTACTCGGCTACTGCTCTTGCTTTGAAGGTGGCTCTTTGGGCAGTTGCTTACGGGACTACTTGGTGCTGGTGCTGCTGAATTGGGGAATGGGGGCCTTGTATAATTTCTGCTTCATTCTTAGAGTGTTTTGGGGGATCCAGCCGATCGCCTGGCTGATGCCTGCCTGGCGGAAGGGTCTGGTCTGGCTCTGCTCGTAGGCTCTTACTCCAGCGGCTTGCGTCCCTGGGTATATGGGGAACGATGCTAACATCCATTGCAGCCATGTACAGAAATGTCCCCTTGCATGCCCGGGTTGATGGGAAGGTAGGGCCGGCTTTCCAGAGTAGTATTGGTGTGAAACAGGGGGACCCGCTCTCGCCACTGCTGTTTGGTTTGTTTATTGATGAGCTTGAAGATTTTGTGAGGCAACGTTTGCCAAATAGTGGTGCGCAGGTGGGTCCTTCTAAGTGTCAGCTACTTTTGTATGCGGATGATGTGGTGTTGTTTGCAGAGACAGCTGTGGAACTGGAGTCTCAACTCGATGCCCTGAAAGAGTTTTGTGACCTAAAGCACATGACAGTCAATGTCCAGAAAACACAGATATTGTCTTGCAGGTCCCGGGACGCAGTAGGTTGCTCATGGCAGTATGCAGGGGAGGCCATTGAGGTTGTCAGTACCTTCAAGTATTTGGGTATCACTGTGGAATCTGATCGTGGTTTTAAAGGTGCTGTGGATGTTATGAGGTGTGCTGCAACCAAAGCTATGTGGAGTGTGGTACGCCAGACTCAGGAACGGGACATTCAGCAGATTGCTTTACGGGTACTGTTGTTCAAATCGATGGTTATTCCAGTTATGTCATATGGGTGTGAAATATGGTCTTTGCCCTTTCTCACGTCAAACTTGCCAGAGAGAGAGAGAGAGCTACGCAAGGAGGGGCGTGAGGTGCCCTCCCGTGTAAGATTAAGGGAGGGGCCCATTGGTGTAAGGATTACACTGGGCCAGCCTACCATAGGATAGTTACATCCGTGGGTGGGCTTCCGCCCACCCGCCTTTGTTAGCTTACTTTCTTGTAGTTCCTCCTGTGCCATTGAGGCTCTTTGGGCTTTTCCAGTTTTCTTTTTGTTGTGTATATGCTGTGTAAGGACTTAACTGCTGCAGTATGTACTTCTGAAATGCATTGCTTTAGAGCTTGCCCTTTGATACCGAGGGCTTGAAGATTCATGGTGGTACTGTTGTATATGGTGCCTGCAACTCCGACAAGCAAGGGATAGTACCATACTTTGGCAGTGGGGTCTATGTCTTTGATTTTGTCAATGAGTACTTGGTGTTGATAATCAGCTTTGCTTTGCTGGCCTGTTGGGTCTGAATCCCTGCAGATCTTGACCTCTATTATCCAGTACTCTGCTGGGTTGTTTCCATTCTTGGGTTTGTATAGCATACCATCAGGGCGCTTGTCGGTGGTGCCTTGTGCTTGTTGCACTGCCTCCTTTAGTCCCCTTGGAAGGAGCTCCCACGGGATGTTTCTAGACTGGTGGGCCATGATGCCGTCTTCTGCACAGTTTTCAGTTGATCCAAGGTCCATTTGAATGACAAATGCTCCTTTGCGTCCCCTTAACACTCTTGTCATGATTAGTCAGCCGACCTTGTTATGCCTGTTGATGTACATTCTTTTCAAAGCTGGGCATCCTGAGGCTGTGTGGTGTCCGCCATCCTCGTCACCGCACAGGAGACATTTGCTACTAGGTGCATGTCCACACCTATAGGCCATTTTCCTTGTCCACATGGTCCCGTACCGGTAGCGCAAAGCGGTTTTACGTTCTGCATACTTGATTTTTCCCGAGGTCATGTACTCGTTGCTAGCAGGCAGGTCCAGTCTTTCCTCAATCCTTTTAAAAGCCTCGAAATAACAGGTAGCTCTGTTTGCCATCCCAAAGCGACTCTTTTGGTGGCAGTAATGACGTACCGAGTCGTGAAGGTCTGTCAAAGGGTTCACCCGCTTGAAACGGTCAATTAACGTGCGCTGCCCATTATTGGTCCGTGACCAACGATTGTTCCATTGGGTCTTGTGCGGCCAATATTGGGTCAACCTGTTGTTACTAGGACTCTCGTACTTCTCACATTCCTCATAGTCGGAGGTGTCCCCTGTCGCAGCCGCCTTAGCGATTGCGTCCGCTCTTTCATTACCGATAATTGAAGCATGGCCCTTGACCTTGTGAAGGGTTGTCCTCAGTCCCCTGTTGACGATCTCAGCTACTATCTCTTTAATTAGCTCACAGTGCTGGTGATTTAGGAGATCTTGTGGGCGTCTCAGCATCTTTTTGATTTGGTACATTGAGCTGAGGCTGTCGGTGGCTATCATGTGGGCTCCATGCCTCAGCGCAGCAAGGATACCAACCAGTTCTGCTCTGTTTATGGTGTTCTGGGGATGGCTGTCGCCTGCAGGGACAATTGGAACCCCACGTTCATCGTCCTCATTGGCTGCTTGTGGGGGGAAGTACACTCCTGCCCCTATGCCTGGGGTATCACACTCTGCATCCATTGGTGATGTTTTGTGGCTTGTTTGCTTGTAGCTACCATCTGTGTAGGCATAGTTTTTCCAATTGTACCGGAGGGGTGGGGCTGTTGGTAGGGCAGTGGCTAATTGCGTTTCCAGGTCATCCAGTGTAGTGCTGGCGTCAACCATGGCTGGAGGGTCTTGACTGGTGGCTGAATCGTCCCGGAGGGACTCAGAGCCGTTTGTTTGTTTGGGGTAACCCATTTTGCTGAGCTGTTTTGGCGTCAGCAATGTTGGCTGATGAGATGTGCTGGGCGGGGCATTGCTGCTTGGGGGGTTGTAGTACATGCTGATGTCTTGTATCTCTTTGTCGTCCGGCAGGGACTGATTAATGGCATCCTGCAGCGTTTGCAGAAACCTGGTCATGTAGCCGCTCTCCCAGTAAGGGAGGTGGGCCTCAAAACCCTTTGCTTTGCCTGTGACAATGATATTTACGTCCCATCTAGGGTTTCCTGCATACATGTCGCCCCGTTCCCAAGTTGTGGGTTTCTGGAACCTGAAGTGTTTTCGGGGTATTTGTAGGAGATGCATGCAGTTTTCTGGGAAGTGTTGTAGCCATGCAAGGTAGGCAGTTCTGTTTGCATCGGACCAGGCAGGCAGGATATGTATGCCAAAGACAGGGGCTGTTGTGTTACGGGCCGCTGCTATGGCAGTAGCCATGTTCTTGTTCAGGTCTTCATCCTCATACTCTGGGTTGTGCACGCTTCCGCCGGTCCACCTATATCTGTAGCTATCCCATTTCGCCCCAAAGATTTGGTCCCTTTTGTGGGCGCTCCAGTACATCGTAAATGTTGGGTTGTAATTGAGTGGGCTTGCGAATCTCTCTTTTGTTATGTCTGTGAGCTGCCTGAGAGCCTCATACACCTCAGGGGGAGTGGCCCAGTGGTTCTTTATTTGGACCTTCCTAATGGCTTTGTGATCTTTGATCTGTGCTCCATCTCTGTACCTGCACATGAGGGCATACAGTTCTTGGGGAAAGGTACCTGCCTTCAACTTCCGCATAACATTTGGTTTGTGGCGAGTGCTGTGGCAGTACTGTTGGTACAGTATTGCTGTCCTTTCAGGGGTGAGGGTGTAGCGACATTTGCCATCTGGTGTGTATATGCAGGCGAGCGTTTTTATCCACATTTGTCCATCTATGCACATCTCTACCTCTCTAATAAAGACTTCGTGTCTTCCTGTGGGGTGGATATCAGCATGGGGGTTCATTGGTGATGTGTCCATGTCGAAAAGGTTGCTGTACTGCTGTCCAATGTTGATGTTGTATCTTTGAGGGTGATCGGGGTAGTAGTCGCCTTGTTGCTGCAGTGCCGATAACCCTTGCTGAGCTTGAGCCAGCTCGCCAAGTGCAGGAGTTGCCGGGGACCGGTCATTTGCTGCTGCTGCCTGTTGCAACCGGTAAGCAGCAATCATCTCAGCAACAACTGGATTATGTGCGATGAGGTCACTCTCACTTTCTCGACTGGGCTTCCAATGGACGTTGTAGTGCCTTATATCAAGAGGGAGGCCTTTAGTGGCATACTGATCCCTGTTACATTCAATGCAGGTCCAGCCTGTCGTGACATCCTTTTCCAATATGTCCCCTGCAGGGCGATGGGTTAGCGGGAGACAATCAATATGATATCGTCTGCTACATATGCTGCAATGTGCTAGGGTTGTACATGCAGGGATTCGTCGTGCTGGCAGGTGGGCGTTAGGACAGCAGCATTCAGTCGGGAGGTTTGGTGTGTTGCAGACTTCATGATGGGTCATTGGCTGTAGAGCGTGCTCTGGAGCATCATCAATGTGATAGCCCTTTTGCTTAGCCAGTTCCACCACCCATCCTTGCATAACTGTTGGGGCCCATCGCACAATGACCTGGTTCTGTGTTGCTACTTTCTTTCTCTTTTGCCCTCGTCCGGTGTGGCGTGCCGCCACTGCCAGACCTTCTATACCTTCTACTTGGTCCTGCCCTTCTGCAAAGTTGTTATATAATTGCTCTCGCATATCTTTGAAGGGCTGTCTTTTCTCATTCTTGATTCGCTGGTAAACGTGATAGCCTGTTTCTATTCGGTACACCAGTGGGGCTGTGATGTCTGTTGCAGTCTGGCGCACACTGCTGCTTTTAGTGTGGCCTCTTGGTGGTGCGCTGAGTGAGGACAGGTAAGCCTGAATTTCTGTCAGGGCTTGCTCTGTGCTTGGGGCATGTGTCTGTGCAGCCCACAATGCTGGGAGAGGTGCATTGCGTATGTCTATGTCATCGATGAGGTTGTGGAACTTCAGCAGCCTTGCAGACTCCGGATGGATTGTTGCACCATGTCCTGCTTGCACAGGTGGCCTGCTGCAGTAGGTTTCTTTTGTGATGCCTGGCGGGAGAGTGAGCATGTATGCAATACGTTTAAAAGCGGTCAGCGTCCCTAACGGTGATATCCCTTGTCCAGTTTCAACATGAGCTGTCGTGTTGTAAGGGACAGTTCTACCTGTGGAAGACATAATGTCCTGAAGTCGGTGCATACCTACTTGTCCTGAGTTGGTGAAGGTCAGCTAGGAGGAGGTCTGGTGGTTGGGGGCTTGCAAGTGCCTGCATCTTCTGCAGGTCTTGCAAGAGTGGGCTGGTATCGGGTAGTTCTGTTGGCCAAGTCCCTGCTTTTTGAGCTCGACATCTATGCTTGCGCATGCAATCACCTGCCTCAGCCTCAGGCTGTGGTGTGTTAGGGCAGGCGAGCCATTGCTGTCAGTTTGTCCCAGGCAGCTGCCATCTGTCTGCAGGCGTGTACGGCTGAGCTCTCCCAATGGTCCGGGTCATTGAGAGCCTCTGTCAACCGCTGTATTTGTACAGTATTGTACACTCTGCTAGTAGGGAGGGGCACCCTAGACCGCCTTTACTGACGTCTTCATGTGCTACTGCCGTGGCAGTACTGTTTGGAAGACATATGCTTCTTTGGCTGCCCTACAGAGGGGCTGTCTAACGCTTTGAGCTGAGCTTTGGTGTAAGGGGCCACACAGAATGCATACCGAATTTTTGTCCGTATGCATGTATTCAGGGTGCACATCTTTTGGGAGGTTGTAGCGTATGAGTGCTTCATGATGTGACACATGTCTCGAATGGTATCCCTGGTCAGTTGATATTGGGCTGACCAGTCAAGGTGCATGGTGAATTGCAGGCCCAGGTAACGGAACGGTTTTCGTGGGTCGTGGAGTGTTGCAGGGGATCGTTGGACCTTCACATCAGTTAGGCTACGCCGGAGCTTCTCCAGATTAAAAGGGTCTTTGGCGTCAGCCCTATATCTGGCACCTGTGAGGAGGGTCTTTGTGTTGTTTATTTTTAGGTGTCCCCAGTCAGCATACAGGGTGACCTTGTCAGCTTGGCTGGTTAAATCCCCAATGCATGAACATATCAGGTTCAGGTCATCCGCATATGTGACATCTGGGATCTGCTGTTTCAGTTTGAAAAGCGTATCTCTGTTGTTGTATGCACCTGGGATGTATCCTCTGGCACCTACCCTTAGCCAGCGTAGCAGGGGCTCCAGATATAAAATGAACAGAAACGGTGAGAGGCTGTCACCTTGAATTGTCCCTCTGTCCATGGGCATTGGTTCGGTATTCCCGAATGGGGTTGTAAATGCTGTTGTTGCACCCGTGTACAGGTCTTTGACCACCTCTGTGGCATCTGTCGGGAAGCCCAGGTCATACATGATTTGCAGCAGCTTGTCATGGTCAATTGTGTCAAAAGCCTCGGAAAAGTCAACCATAAGGAGATAGATGTCTTTCCGGGTCAGTTTGGCATCCTCAAGCAAGAGGGTGAACAGCTCCAGCTGGTCCATGCAGGTTCGTTTGTTTCGGAACCCACCCTGGGTGTAGCTCAGAATGTTGTGTCTTTCGGCATAGTCAGCAAGGACCCATGTGATCATTCTGGTCCATAGTTTGTATATTGTCATCTCTAGGCCAATGCGTCTGTAGAATTGCAGTTTGAGGGGTGTGCCTTTGTTTTTGAACAGGAGCACTGTGGTGCTCTCTTTCCATGCTTTAGGGGTGTAGCCTGTTGCCCACATCAATTGGATGTAACCGTGTAGGAGGTCTTGTCCTTGGGGAGGCAGCATGTTCAGCATCTCATTTGTTATTTGGTCGGGTCCCGGGGCCTTGCCGCGAGCCAGGGATTTGAGGCAGGCCTGAAAAGCTTGCTGGTCCCTTATTTCATTGTGCAGCCATCGTCGTGGAGCAGCACCGCTAGTGATGGCTGTGTTCAGGTCAAAGGTATCTGGGGCGTTGGGTTGTAGCCAGGGATATGACCTTGCTTGCTCTGATGGGTGGTACAGTCCAGTTTTGCTACCGGCACCTGCTGCTGGCATCAGCTTGGGCGTATAATATGTTGTGATGGCTTCCAGGACTCCCTTTGGGTCTGTAACTACTGTGTCTTCTCCAGTTTTTATTGCCCTAAGCTGCATGCTGTTGCGCCCCTTGAATTGGCCAGTGATCATTTGGTTGCCTATCTTCTGCCTTTGGTCATACAGCGCCTGCCTTTTGGCAATGGCATTTTGCTTACGCTTTGTCTGGTGCTCACTGTCAATGACCCGTAGTTCCTTGCGGATTTTGGGTTTAATTTGTTTGAGAGAGGCTTTTAGGGGTTGAGGAGAGGTGCCACTGCGCTCAGCTGTTGTGTTCAGTGCTTCAAGTGCTTTACACACGTCTGCAGGCAGCTCTGTTTCCTCCACGTGTTCCTGTCTCAATGCTTGGACTACCTTCTTTCGTAACTTAATCAGGCCATCACGTTGGAGGGCCACAAGTCTGGGCCGATAGTGGTGCCCTGTTGGGTTGGTCATGGTGGTTGGACCTTCTGATAGCATGAGTCCCGAGTCTGCAGCAGCAGGTCAGCCATCTGAGTGTTCAGCGCTTCCATAAGCTCCCTTTGGGCGGCGGGATCAGCTGCAGTTCCGAGACAGAGGGTCCGGAGGGGTTCCATGCTTGCGGGGTCTCCATTAGATAGGCGCTCCCAGTGTGGGTACACGTCGTTGAGCAGTAAGTGTTGGACTTGGTCATTCAGCTGGTGGTATGCTAGACCATGCCTTTCTTCCACGATAATCTTGAGGCCATCCCTCTCCTCCTTTGTGAGTTTCTTCAGTCGTTTCAGTTTTTCAAGGGTTGCTTTCTCGGCACTGTCAGTTGTGATTGGTGGGGGTGGGAGCATGTTGAGCTTGTGGTAGGGAACACAGACCTCCAAGAGATCATGATCTGTGCCTTTGCCGGTCATATCCCATATCTGTGTGACTGCAGAGGCTGGAAGGGCTTCATTGTTTGTGAACATGTCATCAACCCGGCTTGCCAGCTGTTCAGCTGATCCCTTTCTCCATGTGTATTTCCTGGGGTGACCAGCCTGGACAGGGTCCAGCGTATAGAGTTTTGTTTCCTTGATCTGTGTTTGGTGAGCGTTGTCCATTGGGTTGGTATTGCCACTTGCTCTATCCATATTGTTCAGTGTTGCATTGAAATCTGTCAAACTTGCCATTGGGTAATCCACTCCAGAAGGTCCAGAACATGTTCTTGAGACAAGTTAGTGGGACTTGGTTGAGGAAGTCGGTATCTCAACGACTGTTGCATGAGGAGCTGGGGTGCATGCCTGTATCATTTACGTGGGTTAAAATGGCTTGTGGCTTTTGGAATAGGTTAGTAGCTCAGACATCTGCGCCTATGCTACGTGCAGCGTTTACAGAGAACCTCGAGTTGTCGATTGTTGCTGGACATGGACGGCTGTGGTCTGCTGAGATGATGAAGTGTCTTAAAGATGTTGTTCCGGATTATGCTGAGAAGGTAACTTCTCTTGTGCTGAACAGGTCAGTAACAGAAATTGAGCGTGTAGACACAGAAGTTGTCCTAGGCACTTGGGGTAGTAAGTGGACTGCTTGTTGGTGTGACCTTCCAGAGGATCCTAGGGTTGCATCCTCGGATCAGGTATCGTATGCGACCTATTATACGTGGATGGCTGAGTGTGTTTCACAGCCTGCTAGGTATGTTGATCATGACCGTTGTATAAATCCAGAGTATCTTGCTGATCTCATGAGGTTTAGAGTGGGAGCTCACTGGCTGAGTGTTGTGACTGGACGTTGGGCTGATGGTGGTACTGTGAGGGCACAGAGGTATTGTAGGAAATGCATGGCATATACCGTTGAGGATGAAAAGCATTTCATGATGGAATGCCCTGCCTACCAGGAAATCAGATCGGAGTTTGGTGAGTTGTTTGATTACTGTGAAGGTGATTTAAGGAAGCTTATGTGTCATCCAAAGCAGCATATGTTGGCGAAGTTGGTACATAAAATGCGTGTCTTCAGAGATGAAGATACTGAGTGGGTGTTTGATCTGCAGCTTGACAGATTTGAATCGAGTGAAGATGAAAGTTGTGGTAATGTTTCTAGTGATGAGTATGAGAACGAATTAGTTGAAGTTGATGATATTAGTCAGTTTGGTTTTTTGGAAGCCCCTTGAGCCTCGTGTTGGCTCCGGGTTTTTCTTTTTTCAAATGTAACATTCAAACCGTGCTGGGCGGGTTGGAGTATCATCTGGCGGGGGGGGGGGGGGGGGGGGCAAACAAGAACTGTGAGACCCCATGCTAAAAATCTGGAATTGACCTCCAGACCTCCAGACCTCCGGACCTGGGATGCACTCGCTCATCGACATGTCATGCCCTGCTATGTTACGTAATAGCGTGTCCGCTTTCGGGATGCGGTATTGCATGTGGACGCGGGGTTAACACCAGATGTTGTTGTTTTTGTTCATCTGCTAATGCCAAGGGTGGCCTGCAGCTCACACGGCTCCGCTAGTGAGTGACTTACCGGATGGCGCCTCGGAGGCGGGTCGCATCCTTCGAGGCTAAGGCGGGTCCCCCCTTCTCCCTCCAATCGTCTAAGGGTTCTAGACAACTCGTATACGTCACAACATAACAAACATTTAAGTTGTGGCAACCGCAAAGGGCTGCTAAGTTAAAACGACCAAACACACACGCTGCGAGTTCCCAAGCGCGATCGACTATGACTAATGACTTGCTTGTAGAAAGTACGGCACTCAACTAACCCTCTCCCTCAGCATGTTTAGCAAGTGGTTGACCTGATGGAAAACATGAACCCTGTTCAGCACACAATTCAGACGCACGCCAACCTGCCCAAAAACAACTTCAACAACACAGACAGGCGGGATCCTTTGAGGAGTGTGCAAAACCTCATCATGAAGCCCTCTGCTTTCAAAGTACATCACTTTGATAAGGAAAGAGACAACTAAACCCGCGCACCAAAGACAGTGCAACACTACCCCATACCTGCCTGTCTCAAGACCTCGCTTGCTCACCCTACACCGTATCAAGTGCATCAGCCATGCATGATGCACACATAATGAGGCATGAGTCAAGCCCAAGAAAAACACCTATGGCCCTTGCCCGGGGTTCCTGACCACTTCTCTGGCTGTAACCGCCCACATTTTTTTGCCCCTTTTTCTTATGGCCCTTGCCCAGGGTTGCAGCAGTTCTTTCTAGCTGTGACCGCCCATGTAGTGAGCCCAATAGACCATATGCCATGCTTGCCATTAAACAAGAAGGCATAAAGCTCACAGCAGCTACCGGCACTATCGCCACACTTCCATCACATCTCATCACTCCACGCATGCAACAGAGGTAATAAAACCCTAAAGATTAGGGAACATTAGGGTTTTATTACCTCTGCATGAAATGCTACACTCTGAAACAGCCACTCATAGTGTACTCTCTAGTTCAACCCAGCTAGTGACAGCAAGACGTTGAATAGGCAAAGGAATGCACAGACATGGCTCCAATTTGCAATACACATGGAGTGCAGAACAGGAGTGTGCTGCTTAGCTGCCTGCAAATGACTACAGCTGTAAGAGAAAGCACCAACGGATTCCAGATAGTTTCCATTAAGAAAGACTAGACGAAAATTTACCGTGTGGCATAAAAGGGATGGTCCTGCTACCTTTCAGGAAGAATTCACTTCTGACTGTGGGTAAAGACTGCCCCACTACCGGTATCACATAGATGGCAACAGACACATCTGCAGTTTGCCAGCATTTATTTACATCCAAGTGATACATGTCCCTGCAAATTGGCAGATAAGACTGCCATATAGGCAAGCAGGGATCTATCAAATATCTGCCATTACATAGTGTCCCTCCTTTCTGCTGCTGCTGCTCCTGTTGAGCTCTTTCCTGCCGTCTGCTGCTGCTGCTGGTGGGTTCCCTCCTGCTGCTGCTGCTCCTGCTGTGGCTGTCCCGCTGTTGCTGTGCTGCCGGGGTCCCCTCCTGCTGCTGCTCCTGGTGGTGGTGTTCTCTCCTGCTGCTGCTGCTGTTGCTGCTGTGGCTCTCCTGCTGCTGCTCCTGGTGGTGGTGTTCTCTGCTGCTGCTGCTGCTGCTGCTGTGGCTCTCCTGCTGCTGCTGCTGCTGCTGCTGCTGGTGTTGCTGACCCCTCCTCCTGCTGCTGGTGTTGTTGTCCCTTCCTCCTGCTGCCGCTGTCACTGCTCCTGCTGTCGCGGCCTTCCCCTGCCGCTGCTGCCACAACATCCTCTGCTGCTGCTTCTCCTGTTGCATCCACTCCTGCGGCTCCTGCTGCTGCTGATGGTCCCTTCCCAGTAGCTGGTGCTCTGTACTGCCAATACATGTAAGCACTCATCGCCCCCACCACCAGTACAAACCCCACCCACAATGCCGGGTGCCTGGGTACATCACCTAGTAACACCACTGATCCAATTAGTGACGCAACTAATCGTAAACTGATCACACTCGACACGGCAGCAGCACCAACAGCGCGACTCACAAACTGCATGCCAATGTCAGCAAACACAGAGACAATAATCCCAGCAATGAGAAGTACCACCCAATCTAATGAGTTAAGTGCATAGAACCAGCTCCAATCGGTCCCTTCAATTGTCAAAGCTAAGATCAACATGCCAAAAACAGATGTGTTCCGTTGGCCCCATAGCACTTGACTCCCAGTAACTATATGTCGGGTCACTTGTACTGCCAAGAAAAAGCTCGCTTGAAGCAACATGGAAAGCAAAGACATGGAGATCCCTGCTAACAAGTATTTCACCTCAAACTTAGCCCCACTGCTGTTTGCAGCTTGTACCCATTGTCCCGCAATGACTAGTCCTGATCCTGCCAAGCTGATGGCTAGTGTGGGCCACAACATGGGCGGGGTGGGTTGATGGAGGAGCAGCTTGTTAGCTAGGGCAGTCACCAAGGGGGTCAGCATCACAATCATCTGGAGAAGGTAGGCGGGGATGTAAAGAGAAGCGAAGACGTTGGCGAGGGAGCATGCAGAGATGGTGGTGCCAATGGCAGTTGCTACGAGGAAGACCTTCAAGCGGCTGGGGGGAGGAGGGGATGATTCTGTGGTAGTGCTGCTACTAATGTCGTGGAGCGGCGTTTGATTCCGCTGCTGCTGGTGCTTTTTGGTTGATACCTGCTGCTGCTCACTGTGACCTTCTTGCTTCTTTGGTCGTTGCTTGTGTTTCCAGCAGCCATGGGCTTGCTGATCATTATCTGCACAAGCTGCTCCCTCCTGCCGCTGCTGCTGGTGCTGATGTTGACCCTGCTGCTGTTGACCCTGCTGCTGCTGCTGCTGCTGCTGGTGTAATTCAGAGTCTGATAAGCTCCCACCGACATCTCCGCCAGTCTCGATGTCTTGTTTCACCTTGGGCTGCACATTTTCTACCACGTGAACGTAAGCTTGGCAGGTTGAGGACTGTCGGCTTGAATCAGGCCCTCGCACAGCCGCTGCAGTACGCCTCTTCTCTACAAACGTCTTAATAGTGCTGGGTATTGTCCAGAGAAGGGCGAGGCCAGGCCATGCTATGCAATTGACGATCAGCTGGAGCGTAAGCGTAGGGATGGGGATCGCAGGCCGCGTCTGCAAGTAGAGGAAAACACAGTCAGCATGCTTAAAGGGGACACCCGCTGGCCTGAACGACATTACATTAGAACGCACCTGCAAGTATCGAGTACAGACAGCGTAAAGACCCCAGGCAAACTGACAGCTCATAGCTCCCACCATCCATGCCACACGGCTCCCGGAGGAGAGGGGCGGAAGTGCCGCAGCTGACGATATTCGGCTGACTGGAACTGCTGCTTTGGCCGTATTCATAGACGTCATGCGACAAAAGCCCGCGTATCCCGGAGGATATGTGCTGCGGTTGCTCAGTCTGCGGGAGGCTTCACCTCAGCCTTAGCACACAGTGATCCTCAAGGCACATGTAATTGCGTGTTGTTATGTACACTCGGTACACTCAGTTTGACGTGCTGTCATGTGGACGCCTTCAAATCACAGAGCCTATGATACATTGGGCATCAGAGCTGGTCGTGTCCTATCAGCGGTAGCTTTCAACCCAAACAAATCAAACACAGACAAAGCGGGACAAGTTCCGCTATCATTGACGCCTATGGTCCCGGGTTAGTCGGCCTATTACAGAGGCAGGATTACGTGAGGCTGTCATCCAGTTGTCACCGGTGTCACTCCAACCACACACCAGCTAGGTTACACGCCAGTGACTCCCTACTGCACTGCTCTAGGACTGCACTGAAGTGGCAGGAGATCTTACGCAGCCTTGCACACGTTCATTGCGTGCAAGGGGCATACGGATTTGCAGAATAATAACTTCTGCCACTTACACAGCTCTACCACAACCAGTCAAAGCTCAGTCAAACGTCCTGCCACCCAGGCCAATCACAATCTTACCGTTTTATAAGACGGGATACCTGATTAAGTCCACCCCAGATCCACCAAGTCCTTCACAAATGCTTGTTTTCCACAATAGTACCAGTGTGTTTTACCCGATCCTCTCTAGCACAACTAAACCTCACTCACCAAGGCACCTCGTTTGACACCTTGGCTGAGTAGATAACCCTCGTTAAGCTGCCACCCGACTGAAGACATGCACATAACCTCCAGCATCGCATGCCATGGCCCCAGCTACATTTGGGCCTTTTATGATGCCTTACCATGCACAGTCCAATGCTCTACAAAAAACATTGATATCTCCAATCCTCATGTCGCCGGGTTCTCGCAACTCAGAGAAAGACATCTTCACTCTTTCTTGACCAACATGACATGCTCTGCTGCTGCATCATCAGATATAGAAGTGCCGCTGCTGCAGCCCCTGTGGTAAAGCAACCTCCCTCACTGGGTTATCGCTGCTCAGCCCATCCCCCATCTTTCCCCCTTGAGCCAGAATCAGGTTCGAAGCGGCACCAGCAGCTCTGTCAGCATAGTACACTGGCGCAGGGTAGGAGATGGTCCTGCAGTATCACAGCAGCAGGGACAGTAGCAGGAGCTTTATCTTTGTGCCATCGACAGTTCAAGCAGCAGTAGGAGCAGCAGCAATAACAGCAGGATTTGTCCAGCAACAGTTCATGCAGCAGCAGCAGCAGCTCCGGAGACCAGACAGCATAGTATACTGGAGCAGGGTAGCAGCAGCAGCTCTATCAGGGTAGCATATAGGAGCAGGGTAGGAGATCCGCACGTAATATCACAGCAGATTAGCACTAGCAGCAGCAGGAGCAGATAGGGCTGAATGTCAGCAGCAGCGCATCCAGCAGCAGAAGCAGCTCTGTCAGCACAATCCACTGGAGCAGGGTATTTCCTCCGGCAGTCCCAGAGCAGCAGCAGGGACCGCAGGATGAGGTTTGAACAACGCAGTAACAACAGCGGCAGCAGGGTGTCAATGTAACAATATCTACCTCATGCTATGCCATAGCAGAAATGCCAAAAGCTCTCAAACTGTTGCAAAGACAGCAAGTGGGACCACACACGGTCGTCTTTGGCATGCAACCAGAAATGAAACCCTAATCCCTACACCCTAAACCTCTGACGACTATACCCAGCCATGAGGTCATAACGAAGTAAATCCAGCAACAGCCCATACAGCAGCAGCAGCAGCTCTGTAACTTTAATTCTGCAAAACATTTAAAGGAGTGACAGCAGCTAGTCGGGCACACGCAGGGGGAGAGGGAGGTCCACGAAATAAGTGTTAGGGCTGAGTCTGCAAACAGAATACGAAAGCCAACTTGCTGATAAACTTATAATTATGCCTTGGACCCTCCCAACCAGCCTCCTCCCCTTGTCCTACCTGTTACAAGCGGCGTATGTCATGCATTGCCAGTATGTGATATGTTGTAGAGCATCAGGTCCCAGACCTAGATCATCCACCAGCACATTGTAGCGGGCAGGACGGTTGGTGCCCTGGGACAGCAAGGAAGGGAATTGAAAAGGTAGTGAGAATAGAGGCAAGAAGAGCGGGACACTGGGCAAGCATCAGCACGTCGTAGCGGGCAGGACGGTTGGTGCCCTTTCAACAAAAAGGGAGGGAATTGGAAAGGTAGTACCAAAGGAGGCAAGAAGGGGACATATTGAAGAGATAGCAAAAAAGGAGGCAAGAGGAGCGGAAGATTGGGCAAAGTGTCAGGAAGTTGATGCCGGATGGTTGGTGCGCTTTGAGAAGAAGGGAAGGAATTAAGAGGATACAGTAACAAGAAAAGAGGCAAGAGGAGCGAAGCAGTTGGTGCCCTTGAATGCAAAGAAGGGAACAGAATTGAGGAAGATACTTAGAAAGGAAGCAAGAGGAGCGGGACGGTGGGTGCCCTTGGGCAAGAAGGGAAGGAATTCAGAAGATAGTAAGAAGTATGATGATGGCCAACAGGCGGAAACGCGTAATTCCATGCATTTCATCTCAAAGATTCCAGGATCGAAAGAAGGATTGCTCTGGTGTCACTCTAGCTGCCACTTGAAGCAATACTTATGCAGGACGGTTGGTGCCCTTTTGAACAAAAACGGAAGGAATTCAGAAGATACAGTAGTAACAAAGGAGGCAAGAAGAGTGGGATGCTGGGCAAGCCCCAGGAGGTTGGTACAGGTAAACACAGCAGGGGGGGGGGGGAATCCGGATGAGAGAAGCAGGATTCTGTCGTGCAGTGCTGAAATGGAGGAGAACAGGAAGCAGAGAACAAGGCAACTTGCAAGCACCACCACCACCATCAGTCCAATGCAGGTGATACAGCTGCATTTCTGGTCTTGATCAACTAACCTAAACCCTAAACCCTAACCCTAAACCGTAAAACCAAAACTCCACAAACCCTCAGACGCCCCACCATGGTTCCGTTTCCCGCACCTCTTCTCTTACCTGTGTGGCTGCATGCTGTCCTAGGAATATCTATTTTAGGGTTTAGAATTTAGGTGAAGGGCCAAATTCTAAACCTCAAACCCTAGACCCATGCTGCCACAGGAGACCCATGAGCTAAACACTTAGATAAGGTCCACCATGGTCCCTCTGCAGCCTATCTCTTTGCTGATATTTTAAATACTTATTATACTTAAACACCTATTTATTATATTGTCTATTTATTTATTATATAATTATACATATTGCCCTCCATTGCAGTTGCAACACCTGCAATGTTTTTTGCTTTCACTGCTTTTACCAATAATTGATATGCCGTGCCAAACAGCGCGATAGGCCTCGCACCTCAAGCTGTTACCAACACAGGGAATGGTTGTATTTGGTAGCAATTACAGATAACGATGGCATAGTACAGGTGATAATCAAATTGAATTACTCCTTATAAGGACCTTTGAATCCCTAGACCCCCTGTTATGCACTCCCAAACAACAAAACCCCCTGCGCATGCTCTCCTTCACCCATTAACTACCTGTATGGGTTCATGAAACAAACAAAACAAATCAATCTTCACG
>OY744503.1:6464256-6639505 GCA_963556185.1 Pseudopediastrum boryanum
GTCTCAATGGGGCCCATGTAAACAGCAGTGGCAACAGCAACAGATGCAACAATATACATCACTGAGAGGCTCAAGGGCACCTAAACCCTAGACCCTAAATTAAACATCAATACCGATAACTGCCACAGCAGCAGGGGTCCAGGGAGATCAATACTTTACTGTCAGGCATACAGGGAGCAATGGCCAGCTTAAGGCCAAGAATCAGGCAGAAGCAAATGGCCATGCTTTGCACCCCGCCCCCCCCCCCCCCTTCCCCTTGCCCCCCTCTTGCCCCTCGCATTGCCAACCTCTTGCAAGGTATCGAGTTGCAAAATTGGAATCAAATGCGCCTCCTTTGCACTTTACCCCACTTTACTCCTTTGCACTTTACCCCCTTCTTTCCCCTCTCTTATACCGGTAAGTGCAATAGCCCACCTCCTGCCCCCTAATGCCCCTTCTAACCACCCACTGCCGAACCCCTAACCCCCTTCCTCCGGCCAATACCCCCCCCCCCCCATCTGACGCCACCCCTTCCTTCCTATTGGTGATTGCCCCCCTCTCCCACCCCGCTGCCTCCCCCCCTCCTACCTCCTATTAAGTTGGTGACTGGCCTTAAACAGCCTCCGTATCAGCTGCTGCATTTAGCAACGCTAGAAGCAAAATGGGCATCCTTCCGCTTTCCCTGTTCTATCTACTTCTCCTTTACAACATCACCTCTTGCCGCCTACCCCCTAAACCCCCTCCTACCACCCCACCGCTACACCCCTAAACCCTAACACCCTAAACCCCCTAAAATCCCCCCCCCTACCTCCTATTAGGTTGGTGACTGGCCTTGAACAGCCTCCTATGAGCCGCTGCATTAGTAATCATCCCAGGTTTCCACTGGCTAGTGTAGAACCACATGTTAGGGTTTAAGCAGCTCCGGGCGGCGGCCCTCACCAAGGGTTTAAGCAGGGTGTGGTTACCTATGATGTAGATATGACCGTCCTGAAGTCGAAATGAGCCAAAACAACACGTATCAAATTACTGCTTCAAGAATTCAAGAGTAATACAGAAGGTTGATTTGTCACAAACCGATACGTATTAGGGTTTAGGGTTTAAGGTTTAAGGCTTAGGCTAGTAATGAAGTGGGGTACAGCAAGCAATGCAGAGCAACATGGTCTGGCTCAAATAGATGTAGTTTGTACACGCGCCCATGCCCACCGCGTTGAGGGCGCAGTGCGTGCGTTTAGCTTGCTAGAATGAGGCCGCAAGCGCAGCGCGGGCCGGCAAACTCTGGATTGCGGGGTTCAGGGCTTATCGCTCTGGACCACGGGTTCATTAGGGTTGACAGTGAGCTTCCCGCTGCTCGTTGCCTGATCGATTCGCTCCGCAGCCAAAGTTGTCGTCTCTATGGGGCGTGTAACAATCCAGGCTGATCGCCAGTGACAAGATCCATGGTGCTTACGGCCACCGCCAAATTGCTGTCGCTGCCGGGTGAACCCCCACCCCCATTGTTGCCCATCCCACCACCCCACGATCCACCCACTCCTCTCCCCCCTTCACACACCCCAAGCCCCACGTAAGTACCCCCAGAAAACCCCAAAAAGGACGAGCAGGGCCTCATCTGCTCCAGACTATTGATCTGATGACATGTAGTCCTCGTACACCCCTACCCCTTTACACCCCTACCCCTCGTACACCCCTACCCCTTTACACCCCTACCCCTCGTACACCCCTACCCCTTTACACCCCCCCAACTTGCCTCCCCCCCCCTGGCCATGGCCCCCCCTCGTCACCTGCTCCACTCCTGCTATGATAGCACAAAGTGCTCATGCAAATCACTTCTACACCCCACCCCTTTTCCGCCCCTCTTCAGCCATGCCCCCCTGCTTTCCCCCTCCGCCTCACCCCCTCCCCCTGGCCATGCCCCCCTGCTTTCCCCCTCCGCCTCACCCCCTCCCCCTGGCCATGCCCCCCTGCTTTTCCCCTCCGCCTCACCCCCTCCCCCTGCTTTTCCCCTCCGCCTCACCCCCTCCCCCTGGCCATGCCCCCCTGCTTTCCCCCTCCGCCTCACCCCCTCCCCCTGGCCATGCCCCCCTGCTTTTCCCCTCCGCCTCACCCCCTCCCCCTGGCCATGCCCCCCTGCTTTTCCCCTCCGCCTCACCCCCTCCCCCTGGCCATGCCCCCCTGCTTTTCCCCTCCGCCTTACCCCCTCCCCCTGGCCATGCCCCCCTGCTTTCCCCCTCCGCCTTACCCCCTCCCCCTGGCCATGGCCCCCTGCTTTTCCCCTCCGCCTCACCCCCTCCCCCTGGCCATGCCCCCCTGCTTTTCCCCTCCGCCTTACCCCCTCCCCCTGGCCATGCCCCCCTGCTTTCCCCCTCCGCCTTACCCCCTCCCCCTGGCCATGGCCCCCTGCGTTTCCCCTCCGCCTCACCCCCTCCCCCTGGCCATGGCCCCCTGCTTTTCCCCTCCGCCTCACCCCCTCCCCCTGGCCATGCCCCCCTGCTTTCCCCCTCCGCCTCGCCCCCTCCCCCTGGCCATGCCCCCCTGCTTTCCCCCTCCGCCTCGCCCCCTCCCCCTGGCCATGCCCCCCTGCTTTCCCCCTCCGCCTCACCCCCTCCCCCTGGCCATGCCCCCCTGCTTTCCCCCTCCGCCTCACCCCCTCCCCCTGGCCATGGCCCCCTGCTTTTCCCCTCCGCCTCGCCCCCTCCCCCTGGCCATGCCCCCCTGCTTTCCCCCTCCGCCTCACCCCCTCCCCCTGGCCATGCCCCCCCCATCACCTGCTCCAGTACTGCCCGTATGACATGTAGTGCTCGTACTGTACTGCTGAGCACCTGTGCGGGGTCCACCAGCAGCTGATCATTCATATGAAGCAAGGCATGGTGCAGCTGACCTCGATTACCAGAAGATGGAGAGATGGGCTGAAGCAGAGCCTGCGAGGATTAGAAAAGGAGGGGCAGGCAAGAATATACATCAATGAATATAAGAATATACATATTAATATAAGTATTTATACAAAAATATAAATCAATTAATATAAAAGTCAATACAAGAATAAAAATCAATTAATATAAACCACTGCACACTATACAATACAACAATATATGATACAACGCAAGTACAAGTACCCTGAAAGTCACTGCAAGTATAGCAAATGCGTTAGCAGATTCACAAAATCAATCCGTGGCAGTGCAACTAGTATGGGGGGTGCTGTCTCTGTTGATAATGCTCTACTTGATAGCTTTCACATCTTTTGAGAGCGAGAAGACGAAGATAAAACACAAACAAAACTAACAAAACAAAAAAAACAATAAATACACATTTTTTTTACGGGGCTCACATGCTCTTAGAAGATTCTGTGAGAGACATAAAAATACGACAAGGAACATAGCCATATGAGCAGAACGACCTTGGTGGGACTGGGAGCTGTGAGGAGGCAGGTTCAAGGAATGCTGCACATTAGTACATTCACATTTCTTAAGATGCCATCGCAATAAGTGCCATAGACCCCGCACCTCAAGCCATCACGATGGCGGAAATCTCAGAGTTATCCTATGTATAAGAGAAGAAGACCTCACAGATGCTCACAGGTAGTGCACCGCCGACAAGGGCCAGGCAGGGTAGAGATACATATAATAAGATAAACAAGTGATGTAGATAGTAGGGCTACTTCTTGAGATCAAGCTGAATGGATCAAGCTGAGTGAAAGGGTTTCAGCCACAGCCCTCTTATATGGTAGGCTCCCATGCCAGACATGCTTTTCAGGATGATGTCAGCAACTATGTACTTATTAGACCCTAAACCCAGCAGCCAACAATGTAGGCATAGCAGATGTGCGATTATATCTGCATGTCCAAAGCAACCACTTGCTGCAGCAAACCGGACTCACTGCATGCACCCCAATAACCAGCTTGGCATTTGAGAATATGATTCCCTAGCCCTAACACTCAGGGCACTTGCATTCAAGCAGGTAGGGCTTGGCATGTCCTGCACGTGTCCCTAACCTTTTATTATTCATGATATGCCATAGCAGAAAGTGCCAAAGGCCTCGCACCTCAAGCCGTCACAAAAAGCGAGGTGGAGCAGACTAGATCCTTAAACCCTAAACTCGAAACCCTATCCCACCTGCATGAGCTTATCTACTTCTTGCTCTGTGACACCTGGTACATCTGACAACCCTAAAGAGTCTAGTACTGACATGCTGCTGCTGCTGGTGGTGCTGGCAGTAGTGCTGCTGCTGCTGCTGCTGCTGGTGCTGGTGGTGGTGTGGAAGTGACATTTAGGCAGCAGCTGTGCAGAAGATACCGCGGCAGCTGCATGGTGGCCAGTGACACGTAAGCTTTGCGGGAGTAGTCTGCGTAAGACGCTGCTGTTACTGTTGCTGCTGCTGGTGGTGGAGGTGGTGATGTTGTTGCGGTTGGTGGAGCTGCATGATTCGGGTTCGAATGAGTTACCGCAGGGTGATGCAGAGAATGACCGTTCGGGAGAGCTCAAAGCAGTAAGGAGAGAGGCGTGCAGCTGCGAAAACGTTGAAGTTGCGGTACGGAGCCTGCATGTCATATGAACGGCACTTAGTAGAGGTATGCAGGTCTAAGGTAGATTAGGACTACAATACCGTGCGGACGTACTCTGATGTCGCTGCTAGCCATGCCCATCCACCGCCATGAAGTGGGCTAGCTGACGATGTTATGCCTGCGGCATGGCATCGTATGAGCTAAAGGCGCCTTCACCGAAGGTATGAAATGCCAGTATTGCAAACAACACACCTCTAAACAATAGAGACGCTGCCTGGCGCAGCGTGCCCACATTCATTTTACAGCTGCTGTCCTAGGATCGGGGCGCATGTGTCAACCCGCAAAACGACTTCTTCGCCACCGTAAGAGACACACACTACCGGTACACTGGTGTTCATGCCCTCTCCTAAACTTAGAACAGTGCTTAACGGTGCAGATAGCTTTGCAGTACAATGAGAGGCCCAGCAGGGTCACTACCGCAGTCACCGCTCTACAACACACTCCTCTTCAGCTAGAATGGCCGCAAAGCGAAGCTGTCGATAGTGATGTATGCATTATGCAAGGCAGGACTCCCAAGTGCTTGAACTTCAGCCATGGCATCCCAGCTGGGCTCATCTGCATCCCATACTACTTGCACCCCACGGTCTGTTCTGCCATCAGGGTAGCCATTGATCCCTTTGTGGTCTAGTCGGTACTAACCCTGCAGAATTATATCTGCGTGCGTCTACTAGCAACTGCACCCATGCTTCAGAATCCCAACTGTTCTTACCTTGGAGCATGCCGTGTACTTCAGAAGGCGCAGTGCAGGATCTCTACCCTCTGGGGACCATCCAGCTACCAGAGCAATCTCATGACACGCTCATGCTTTCCGACATTACGCGGCACGATATCCCAACGCAATCAGTTCTCTCCAGCCTGGTCCAATCGGACTTTGCAGTTGTGGCCATCCTTGCAGCAGGAGTCTTGGCACTGAATGCAAAGGTAAACCCAAAAATGATATCCCTTCGTGTTCTTTTAAGCAGCTGGATTGCAGCTCAGACAACCTATTCTATCCGTATGTGTGCAATGCTGGCTTCACCACAACCAACAAACTCTCACCTTCTATCCTGCTCTTCCCACTTTGAATATCTAGGCCACTGCCAGTATACCCTGGAGTGTCTTACTAAACCGTCAAGGAGCAGCAGTAGCAGCAGCTGCAAGTGTGGCCAAGCAGCGTCATCTCCTCAGCAGGCCTCACCACGCATTCAACACCAGCAGCAGCGTCAGCAGGGTCAGCAGCAGCAGCAGCAGCAACTGTGTCAGCAGCTGCAGTAGTAGCAGTGCCAGCATCAGCAGCATCAGCAGCAGCAGCACCAGCAGCAGCGCCAGCGCCAGCGGCAGTGGGAGTGTGGTTGGCAGCAGCAGCGGTGCAAGTACAATCATGAGCAGCAACGGTAGTGGTTGGCTCAAAGCCCCAAGGCAACCTCCTCTGTTTTTGTTTGCTGCTCATGACCCTGCTGCTGCAATACCCGCAGTGCTGCGCTCTTTAACCAGCAGCAGAACAGCAGCATCAATGGCAGAAGTGGCAGCAGCAGCAGGAGAGCGGGGAGAGGAGCTGGAGCAGAAGCACGTCCACCATCTTGGTGCAAGGGGCAAAGACACTCACCGCCGCCGCCATCAACAGCAGCACCAGCAGCCACAGCGGGACTGGCCTTTGGAAGGGCATGACATAGGGCAGCAGACACAGCAGCGGGCGCTTGGGCACATGGGAAAGCTGGAGGAGCATTCGATCCAAGAGCAGCAACAGCAGCAAGGGGGGTATCAGCAGCAAGCAGGTAATGCTGGCAGCCACCCCTCCGGCCACAACAAGCAGCACCAGCAGCATCACGAGCATAGTGACCAGCAACCCGACCCGCGTGCCAGTGCTAGCAGGCATCGTCTAAGCGAATTAGAAGCACATCAAATCATGGTTGCCGGGTTTGGTCGCTATCCATGCCCTTGGAATGAGCTGCTGACAACGATCAGAGACCAGGTTCAGATGTTGGGTGGTGCGGCTGGTGCTGCTCGTGTTGCTCGCACCGCAGAGGATAATATGTTAGCAGCTCTTTTTGCAAGGGCCTACGGGATGTTGCAGCGCCCTCAAAGTACGGTAGCAGAAGTACTGCAGGAAGTCAGCCCTGAGAGAACCGGGAGCTGGAATGGGGAAGTAGCCTTGAGCAGCATCAGTGTCAGCCGGCAACAGGAACAGCAGGAGCAGCAGCAGCAGCAGATGGAGCAGCAGCAAGCACAGCAGGAGCAGCGGGTAAAGCAGCAGCAGGCACAGCGGGTAAAGCAGCAGCAAGCGCAGCAGGGGAAGCGGCAGTTAGCGGAGCAGCGCCAGGTTGTGCAAGCATTGGAGGCCATGCTGCGGACAGCATACAGCAAGAGGCTCGTGGCATGGAAGGCTGCCTCTACCTCTGACGTGGTAGGGACGCTAGAGTTGTCTGCACAACTCCTCCCAGGTGCCTCTGTTAGTTGGAATTGTAGCCAAAGCATTGCTGTCTGCTTGAGGAGGTTAAGACCAGAGGGCAATGACACCAGCAGCAGCATGAGCATCATAACCAGCAGCAGCAGTGGGGGCGAGGGTAGTCAAGATGGGGAAGCAGCCGTGGGTGCTAGTAGTAGCTTACTCTCTCTAGGCCCTGAGGCTATAGCTGCAAGCCTGAGGGCAGCAGCACGAGTACAGCCATGCCGCCCAAAGGACTTAGAGCCAGCAGTAGCAACTTTTGCTGATGCTATCATCGCGAGCTTGGTTGAGCCATCAAAAGCAGCAGCAGCGGCAGCAACAACAGGGGTAGGGACAGGGACGGATAGGGGCTCCCAAGGGGTGGTGACTGTGGGTTCTTGGTCTAGTTCCGATTGGGTGAATGTCCTTTGGGCGTGCTGTGCTGCTGGTCGGCCTCCTGCTGAGCTACTGCCAGATGCATCCAAGCTGCTGTTGCTACAGTCCCAGGGGTTGCAGGAGCTACAGCCGCAGCAGCTAGCAGCATTGGCATATGTGGCCGCAGCAGTGGGGCAGCAGGCACAGCATGCACAGCAGCAACTGCAGGGGAGTGGGGTGCGGCCCGTGCTGGGAGGACCAACACAACAGCAGCAGCAGGGACAGCAGGGTATGGGTGATCAAACCCACCCTTTCGGCAGTGGCTTGCAAGAGCATGAGCAGCAGTTGCTTGCCGGCTCCACCCAAGCAGCCTTGCAATTGCTTGGGGCTGCTGCTGAGCCTGCTGCACATGCTCTTGCTGACCTGCTCGCCATCAGCAGTAGCAGCAATGTAAAGCAGGTCACCAGCCTGCTACAGCCCTTTGCTGCTGCAGCTGTAGCATTACCTCTGGAGCAGCTACAACCAGGGCAGTTGAGGAGGCTGAGAAAAATGGCAGGAGCAGCATCTAGTCTTGCTGAAAGTTGTCCTACTACTGCCACAGCTGAGGAGCCCCAACTTCATGATGCGCGCCAACAGGAGCAGCAGCAGCCTCTTAGATATGATGGGGGAGGTCTTGAGGGGGTGCCGATGGCTGGTGGTGGGTTGCAGCAGCTGGCAAATGTTATGACGGGGCAGGTCCAGCAAGCGTTAGATGCACAGACGGAGCAGCATCGCCAACAGCTCCGGGAGCAACTGCACCAACAACGCCAGCAGCAGCAACAGCTACAGCGGCAACATGACCTAGTGCAACCGCAGGAGCAGCAGCAGCAGCGGGGAGAGATAGAGCAGCAACCGCAGCAAGACGGTCATTGGCACCACCTCGACGAGCAACAACAGCAGCAGCGGCAGTTGAAATGGGGACAGCAGCAGCGGCAGGAACAGCAGCCACAGCAGCAGCAGCAGCCCAGACCTGCCCCTCGAGCACCAGTACACGTTGTCACAGCTGCCAAGAAAGTGCATATGGCTGCCACATTAGCAGCAACAATGGGAAAGGGAACAACAGCAGGGGTGATATTGGGAAGCTGCGGTGAGGGCGGTAAATCTAGCAGCAAAGCAACAGCCATCGGGATCACCAGCCATGCTTCGATGACATCTGGAGAAGTGGAAGGTGTAGCGGCAACTGCTGTTGGTGCTACATCAACTACAGTTGGTGTGATACTGGCAGAGGCAGTACAGCTGCTGCTTGAAGACCAGCAGGCAGTACAACTCCTGGGCCCTGCCGAGATCGTACCTCTCATACGTAGCCTTAATGTCCTACCAGTGTCTGTAATGCAGCCAGTGCTGCTTCGTGATAAGCAGCAGCAGCAGCAGCAGCAGCCTGGAGTGCGTGAGCTGGGTTTTGTCACAACGCGGGGTTTCATGAACAACGGCAGTAGTCTTGGCAGCACCATTTCCAGCAGCAGCGCTGCTCATGGGGATGGGTTTGTGTCACTGCTAGCAGGCTTGCCTGGGTTGAGGGGGGTGGTGTGTGAGGCTCTCACCCATGCTGTGGCAGATGGCGGCGTCACTGGTTCAAGTGCAGTACAACTGCTGCAGCTGATAACAAAGAGCAGCATGGGTGGTGTAAGGGTGAATGGGTGGGCAGCAGTCAGCGGGCTCAGCGGGGATTGTGGTAGTGCCAGTAGCAGCCCAGTGGGAGCTTCTTCCAACAGCAGCAACAACACTGGCGACCTTGGCAGTACTTGGGAAATTCCACCAAGTGGTGTCAGCATGCATGGCACGTACAGCAGCAGCAGCCACGGTGGTGTCAGCATGCCTGGCACATGCAGCACCAGCAGCCACGGTGGTGTCACCATGCCTGGCACATGCAGCAGCAGCAGCAGCAGTGATGGTGGTTTTGACGCTTGCACCAGCAGTAGCAGTAAGAGTAGCAGTAAGAGCGGCTTGGCTACTATTGGAACCGCTGAGAGCAGTGGCAATGGTGTTGGCAGCAGCAAGGGTTGCAATGCTCTCCTTGAGGCTTGCAGTGGTGAAGCAGCAGCAGCGGCTGAAGTGTCTCGGCAGAGGCTCATCTCCCAACTGCTGCAAATGCGGCCCTCAAAATTGAGCCTGCACCAGGTGGCGGAGATAGCGGATTGCATACAGCTGAAACCAGCTTTGAAACAGCACGCTGGGCATGCTGCTGTTGCTGGGTCTGAGGTTGTCAGTGCTGTGAACGATGTGAGTGCTGCTACTGCTGCTGAATACGAAGCGACATCACATGCCCTTTCATATCAGGAAGCTGCCTTTGCTAGGAACCGTACGCACTTTGCACATGATGGCTCTTGCTTCAATCTTGCAAGTGCAGCAGTGCAGCGGGCGGTTATTGGGTTGCAGGCTTGGGGGAGCACAATAGCAGCCGTACCCGCAGAAGCAACAGCAGCAGGAGGGGTACGTAGCCGTGGAGAGGAGTTGAAAGAGCGGAATGGCAGGATGAAGCATGCAGGGGAGCCACATGACAGGCAGCAGGGTAAGGGCAGGGCGGGAGGGGAAGGGGAGCAGCAGGAGCATGCCAAGCAGGGCTTTGAAGGCCAGCCGCTGTCTGCATGGGTGGTTGTCCGCTCACTGGGTCGCTTGCAGAGGTTTGCGAATTCCTTGCAGCTTCCACAAAGCGTGCGGGGGCAGCTAGCCGAGGAGGGGTTAAGTCTGCTTGCCCAATCTTTAGCACAGCACACGCAGCAGCAGCAGCAGCAGCATGGGAGGTTGAGTTTACACCAGTACTTGGTGGACCTCACTAGCATTGCTGCTGCTTCTTCTGGGGGTCTTGAGATGGAGCAAGCTGCTGCTGTGGCTACAGCTGCCATAGGGCAGCTGCCAAAACTGGCCCCTGGAGCCATAGCACGTCTGTTGAGGGCTTTAGCAGTGGGAATACAGGACGGCGGCAGCAGCAGCAGCAGTCCTCCTCCTGCTCATCAGCATGGCACTGGGAGGGAGGTGGCAGCAGCCACTGCAGCCATCAGCACCAGCACTACATGCGTCACCCGTGTCAGCCAGCTGGAGGATGCTGTAATGCAGCTATTTGCACAAGCAGGGGATCAGCTAGCAGCTGACAATGGCGTGCTCCTGAGGCAACTCATGCTGCAGGAAGTTAGGCAGCTGATTTCCAGTTATGCATTGCTATCATATAAACATGATGCCTTGTTAACTGCAGCGGGGGAGGTAGCAGCTACGAAGATCGCGAGAGCATTGTCACGGCAGCAGCCACAGCAGCAGCAGCAAATGCCTAAAGAGGCTGTTGACTTGCTGCTGATGTTGACTGATATGGTGTCCTTGGGTGCTGTGACAGCAGGCCAACACCTAGAAAGTGTAGCACACAAGGTGCTGTTACCATATGCCCAGGCTCAGTGGACAAGCAGGCAGAGTCCCGGGCCCCTCATTAAGTTGGCTGAAGCTGCTGCTGCCTTCAGCTGGACAAAGCAGGGTTGGGTTGGGGCATTTTGTGACCCGCTTTTGCCGGCTGCTTGGGAGGGCAGCAGGGGGGCTGCAAGGCTGGATGCTGCTGCTCCCCTTAGCGTTGGTGCTGAGGAGCAGCTGAAAGTACCTCCTTCTGAAAGTGCTGACCCCTTCTGTGACCAGGATGCTAGCAACATCGATACTCAGGGCCGTAGTGATGTCGGCAGCGCAACCAGCAGCAGCAGCAGCAGCAGGGACTCCTTGGCTCGTTGGCACTTTGCGAAAAAGTACTCCGGGAAGCAGCTCTGGTGTGCTGCGCTTGCTACGCTAGCTTTGCAAGAGCAGTGGGGCCTGACGCCTGACACTCCGCTGCAGCTGTTGCCCCCTTGGGCACCCACGGCAGAGCAGCTGCTGTTTGGTGCGCTGCGGCATGCTAAGCATGACGAGGCCACTGGGATGGCTGCTGCTGGGCATGCTGATGTCAGCAGCGGGGAGCCAGCAGGGATAGCATTTGGAGCAGTGGAGGGCGCTGATTATGTTACTGGGTCTCGTGAAGGGCTGGGTGGTTTGGCGGACGGGGGTCAACTGGAACTGGTAGGGCACTTGCTGCAGTTGGTGCCTGCAAGACACAGAGTCGTGCCACTGCCTGGAGCAGGGTCCAAGGCGCAGGGCTTGAGCGAGGGGAGGGTTCTTACAAGGGAGTCATGGTTGCATGGATCGGTATTGGTGATAAGGCCGCAGGGTCCAGTGCTGTTCCTGCTGCCGAGGCCGGGGGTTGTGGATATGGTGAGTAGGAGCAGACAGCTAGCTCGCTCTTCAGAAGGCGGCGCTGGAGGCCGTTGTAGTAACAGCAGCAACAGTAGTCATGTAGACAGCAATAGTATGAGTAGCGGTAGCAGCAGCATGGAGCAGCATGGGAACTTGGGAGGGTTGACAACGGGTTTGGACGTGGGGGTGAGTGGCAGTAGTGACACGGGTGGTGGTTTGCTGGGTTGTGAGCAGAAGTTGGAGCTTGAGCTGCTGAGGGAGTTTTGCAAGAAGGTTGGGGTGCAGCTGGTGCACTTGCAGCGGAAGTCTTGAGTGAGGTAGTTGGGACAGGGGTCACCTAATGGTGTTGAATGTTGCCCCTCCATGGTGTTAAGTGCAGCAGCACTTCACCTTAGCTTACTTTCCATCGCATATCCTCATCCGTTCGCCATTCTGTCTAACGAGTTCATTCTGGTCACTTGTTGGCTGGGCTTAATGGGGCCAATATACGGGGCCAGTATGCGACACCAGCTAAATATGGCTTGACGCGCAAAAAGTAGTGTGGTCCGGGAGTCCTCCTTGTGAATTTCTTAAGCAATGTCTTGCGCTCAAACTGGAAGTCTACTCAATACAACACAATACAATACAATACAAGTTGGGGGACTGAAACCCCTCCCGGCACTAGCCTGCAGGCCTACTTCGTGGCCCATGGGAGATCGAACAAACAAACAAACAAACAACCATTTGGTGTAGCCGTTCTTACTGTTGGTGTAATGCACTGTTACATTGCCACTGTTCCGCTTTCCCAAAAAAAGCTGCTGCACTCCTGCTTTACTCCTGCTATAGAAATGCTGTTGACTCCAAGGAGGCAGCAGACTCTTGACCCTAGGCAAAGGGTATGATTTGAGAAACTGAGCCACCCAGCAACAGTTAGACTGACTTGGCAGTGAAGAGCATTTTTGTGCCTGCAGTCCCGGCATTCTATGCGCAAAGCTGCTGTTTTGGCAATCTGCTCAGACAGTGGCCACCCCTCTTCAACCACAGAAAACGGTGCTGGCCTCATGCTTACCGGGAGCATTCAACTTTTGCCTGTTTTACATGTGTATAAAGTCCACTGCCGGTGAAAACAGGCAGTTCAGTGGGAACCTGTAGCAGGCAGGCATCCGATCTGCTTACCTCGGTGTATATGCCTGGCAGCTGCTTTGTGGTAGTCTCTAGCATCGTTAGCGTATTCATGTGTTCTTGAACCCAAGCGATGGGCTGAGGTTCCCTGGCTTTGTTGAGCGCAGACTACTACTGGGCAAGCGTGAAGGCCGCAAACACTCCGGCCCATTTGCGCGCCCATTTGGGGTTGGCAACAGGACGTAGCTGACATGGCCTGAGGGAAGCTATTATACTATGGGTTACCTGCCACTTGGCGGTCTGTCGTGAAGCCCAGGCAGCCTGTCGCTGCAGGAGGCCTTTGCCAGGCCTTGGCATCCTCACGACGGGGGCAGACACTCCATTACAAAGAACTAGGATAGAGGATTCTAGTCACGGACAGTTGTTACACACAATGCAATTAAGTACTGTGGCGAGTCACAGAAGTGGCACGTAGCGTATGCTGCGCGGAGTTTCCATTGCCGCCCAACGTGGAGGCAAAGGCACTGACACGCCGATGTGCACACAGACAGGCCTGTATTCAGCACTCGCACCGATGAGATAGATACACCCTACATGCATACATGTCCCTCCGTATGTACGGGGCTCCATGTGGTCTGCAGCGTCTGAGAGTCGCATTCTGGCGGTCTACCGGTGTCACCCTTTGTCACCCTTCGTCACTTGCCGATGCTTGGGAACATAGAACGGTAAACATTTAAGGTGTGGCAACCGCAAAGGGCTGCTAGGTCGAACCGACCAAACACACCATCGGATGGATCCAAAACACAATGGGTTCCATACCAACAAGCAAATGGATACCAGCCAGGTACTCACTCATCTAGAGGACTTCAACCAGTTCATCCTCAGAATTATCACCAGAAACATCAGACTCCGAATCAAACATATCTAAATACTGATCTTCCGGAAGCAAGATGTCTGGCAAGTCCACCACATCAGTACCACCAGACTGGTGGCATTGTCGACCGACACGAACGCAGATGGCAACTTACTTGACCAACACTGGAAGAGGGACCCTGCCAGTTGAATACAGTGCCCAAAAGTCAGCATACCTGAGAGACGACAGTGCGGACACAGGTGGTACAACAGCTGACAAGAAGACATCTCGTGCCTGAACAATTGTCGGGTGTTCACACAAGAAGAGGCAATGTGCCTCATCATCCACGGCTGTGGAACTACAGCGCAAACAAGTACGTTGAGGACGTTGTTCGCAACCTTTGTAATTGTACCATACATTGTACCATACATTGTTCGCAACCTTTGTAATTGTACCATACCCTATCCACTTTTACGCCTTTAAGCGTGCGGTGCGCCCGTCACCCCGCGTGGAAGCGATATGTACCCAAACACACTCTGGGTCGGAGCGGCCGTTGACGGGGTTCGAACCCACGACCTCCCAAGCACCAAACGAGCGCCTTAAATCATAGGGGGCTAGTTCACCGAACCAGGTCCCCGTACTCTAACATAACATAACAAACATTTAAGGTGTGGCAACCGCCAAGGGCTGCTAGGTCGAACCGACCAAACACACCATCGGATGGATCCAAAACACAATGGGTTCCATACCACCAAGCAAATGGATACCAGCCAGGTATTCACTCATCTAGAGGACTTCAACCAGTTCATCCTCAGAATTATCACCAGAAATATCAGACTCCGAATCTAAGCAGACTAGCGGTGCAGTTCTGTGCTCCAGTCTGTGCCAATCAGCTCACTTGCATCTGCCCGTGCAGTCCGTTTCGCAAAGTATTTGACTAGGGCCCTGTAAAAGTGCGTTTGTGGGTATGCAGATTCATTAGCTTTAGGCAGCCGCAGCGATTACTCAACAGCAGCTGAGCACCCCCATGCCTACAGAAAGTTTGCCCACAAAAGAAACATACAAAAATCTTACTGTGTGGCTGCAACTATTGGTTGAGACAGACAGCCAAACACACCAGGGTCAAACCCCGTGCCCAACTCAACGGAACAGGAAATACGATTACATGGAAAAAAGAACCCAATACATAACAAGTACCTAGTACATATCAAGAGTTCAAGCCATTGGGGATAATCCATGCGCTGGCACATCTATAAGCTTTTCAAATCGGATGCATCCTCAGATTCTGAATGGACAGATTACAAATCACAAAGTGGCGCACACAGGCAAGAGCCAACCCGAGCCAAACTGGGCTTCATGTGCGTCTAGCTTAAAACCAAACTCATCATCATTATAGTCAGACGAAAATGTATCAACCTTGTATTCAGCCAAACCCAACTCTTCAAGTGTCCAGCATTTATCACATATGGATGTACGACTGGGGCCTCAAAACGCCTCTAGTTCAAGCACTCTGAGTCCAAAGCCCATTCCAACAACAGTTCCTGAGTTGGCCAGGCGATCTCTATTTTTGCAGTATATATGTATGATGTGCCATAGTGGCAAACTGCTTTTGTGAAGAAACACACACTTAAGTGATGAGAGACACTCTCTCTACAGTGGATAGAGCCATGCCATTACGACACATAAGCACCCATCACGGTCAAGGCATGATTCCTCTGCTTCACCACCATCATCTTAGCTCCTTCACCACATACCAAGCTGCTATGTATACTTATTAGGCACTTCGACCAAGGCACAAAGAAATCCATCACTAATTGCTGCACCAACACAAAAGTGTTGGTGCCGTTAAGTTGAGTAGTAATCGAGTCATAATGATCCTGTGACAGCAAATGCGCTGCATCCACAACATAGGACCCACATGTGCCACCCGGCCCACCCATGGCCCTCAAGGGCAGAGACAGAGACAGAGAGAGATAACTACGCAAAGAAGGGGGAAAGTCCTTACCTAGCGTTCAGGGAGTAGGCCCTTACCTTGTATATAGATAGGCCCACCCTCAAGGATTACATGTTGATAAGAAATGCCGGCCAGTCAGTCAGTGTGTAGTATGGTAGTGCTCTGTCTATGTGACACCCAGGTTGTTAACACACATCTGGGAGTGCTCCTTGACACATGGCAGTGGGGCTGTGCATGCGAAACCAACACTGTACTGGATACCATTGATTAGTACTGCCAAGACTCTGTGGCTGAACACTGATATTGCAGCTAAGTCTAACCAACTCAATGCACCCACCATAGACAGAGGAGAAAGGCACCGCCAGAGAGACACGGAGAGAGAACTACACGGAGAAGGGGGGAAATCACTTCCTGCAGATGTTAAGGGAGTGGGCCCTTACATAATATAGAAAGGCACCACCATATGCCATGTCACTTATATGGTGCCCTTGCCACAGAGAACTTCAGTAAACAAGTATGCGTAGCTGATGATAGGCCGCTTGGAGATAGCGCTGCAATCACATCCATCACGAATCAAAAACATGGACCTGCTCTGCTCATTGCAATTCCATATTCAAATAAACCCAAAAAGCCAGGACCCTAAGCCAGAACCTGCTCTGCTGTAACTTGGTCCTGTATGGTCAACATCCGATGTTGACCAGAGGGCCTCTGGCCGGTATCACCTAGTGCGACGCAATGCACCTCAGCCAACCCCCCTTTTGGCAATGGCAGCAACAGCAGGAGCAGGAGCTTATGACTACTGCAAACCAAACCATCAGCGACCATAACCCACCGAGCACATGCCAACATACGATTGCCCAACCCAGCAGCATCCTGGTCCCGCAGTACCATCCATTGAGGGTGCCAACCCTGGCTCTGCAGCAATAAGCCGGAGCACGCATTACTTAACTGGTCACATGGTAGGGGGGGAACGCACCACACGTGCTAGTACCGCCTCTTCCTTAAAACTACGCAGGGCTAATGAACGCCCGGCGTCCACTCACTCACTAACTGGTCACAGAAGTAGGGTACCTACTTCTCAGCCGCCATGTTAGTTCTCCCTTGCAGCCGCTGCAAGGCATCATCTTGTAGCCTCCGTAGCTGACCCTCACCAAAGAGCAGCAGCAGCTCATTGGGTGAGAGTGCCAAGCCCCTAGCTCCGCAGCAGTAGACTGTCCCATGCACTGTTTAGCCGCACACCACTAGTGGCGCACTTCTCACCCGCAGTGTCAGTTCCCACTGTGTTGCAGCCACCATCTTGTTGCCAAGGACCGTACCAAGCCTGGCTTCGCAACTAACGAAGCATGTGCCATGCACTTCTGGACCCCACAAAAGTGGTGCACTTCTCACCGCCCCCAAACCCCCAGTTCTCACTGCCTTGCAGCCATCACCTTGTAGGCTCCATAGCTGACCCCTATCAAAGCAGCAGCAGCAGCTCCCACAAACATCCAGGTGATACGGCCCAACATGCTAACAAACGAATGCCTAAACCCCGCAGCCTGACAGTGCGGCAGTAGTACCGGCTGAGGGCCGCCAAGTCTGGCTCTGCAACGATAGGTTGTGCCACGAACATCTTGACCCCACAGACAAGACACGTCCCTAATGTTATTTGTCATTGCCTTGCAACCATCATCTTGTAGGCTCCATAGCTGACCCCCCCAAAGCGGCAGCAGCAGCTCCCACAAACATCCAGGTGATACGGCTGAGCATGTCCATCCTGGCAGTGAACTGTGCCGTGTCATTGAGCCTAGGGAAGGGTGTGTCAGGTACCAGCACTCCCACGAAGTTGCAGAGTGGCTCCCAGCCTTCCTTCACATTGAACACCAGCAGCTGATCTGGGGGGACGGTGCGCTTCACATCTTCAATCCAGTCAGTGTACACCCTGGGAAGCAGGAGTGAGCAGCAGCAGCAGCAGGAGCGTCAATTTAGGCCATACACCGAAATAAGGAACTGTGCTAGCTAAGTATCAGTATGTTTCCACGATCTCCTGTGTGCTTTAAGCTACACCTGAGCAGAGAATCTAGTGTAAAACACTACCGGTACTGCCTATGGATGTGTTCAGGAATCATGCTGGGCAACAGGCAGGGCCGACCGCTACGGCTCAATGAGAGTAGGCAAATCATACAGGTGCTCATGTTCTGCAGACTGAATAGTACCTTGTTATGCAGGTGACATGGCATCCGCTTTGCTTGCCGGCTGTCAACAGTTGACAGACCCGGCTTGCAGTCAAATGGCAGGGACAGCTATGTCTTGTAACTTGCATTGTGGGTCACCTGGCTGTAGCTGGCTATAGATTAGTAAGCAGGTGTGTACGGCCCTATGAGGACACAGCATTACAGGGCTTGAAATCTAGCACCCATCCAGGCTTCATGTCAGCTGCCACGTAAAACATATAGAAAAAATACAAGCGCACGCTTCTGCACAAGTCAAAATCTAATAAGAGTCACCACTGCAGAACTGCAGCTGCAAAGTACTTCAACATGTGCTCAGTCTAGTGTGGGGCTGCAAATGCAGGGCCCTGCTGTGCTAGTGCTTGGAAACATACTTGATGGCAAAGTTTGGTTCAGTGAAGTCACCCCCCTTGAACAAGCGTGGGTTCTCCCAGAGCACCGCGTTGACCATGTTCAGATGATGCCTCAGCCACGGTGCATGCGTGTACTGTGCCACCTTCATGCCCATGCTCTGCTGTTTGCCAGCGCGGTAAATCGTGTCCAGAGCTGACTTGTGCCAAACCGCTGGAGAGTCTCGGACGGTTAGGATGACCTTGGCATTAGGGGTTTGCTTGAGGATCTCTTTGTAGTACGTGGAGGCGGGGTGGTCAACAGCAGCGCGGTAAGCTGGTCGACCTGCCGGGAGAGAAGATTTGCTCGAAATCGAAGTCCAGACCCCCCATGACCGCTTTGTCGTCCTTGTGATCCAGGACTTCGGCCATGTGATAGCATGGAAAGCCTAGTTGTTCCAGGGCAACTTTTAAGGAGTAGGTGCCTGTGCGGCCAGTACCTGCACCTAGCACTTCGAGAGGCATGGCGATTGCGGAAGAGTGTAATGATAGGACTAAACATGGCCCTTACTGGCATGCCGCACGTATATGCTGAGGAGAAAACATCGGTGTAGAAGTACAGAGTGATAAGCCCCTGCAGCAAGAGCGTGAAGAGCAGATGAAGTCCAAGGGAACTCCGGGGCAGGTGCGGTTACGAAGGGAGCATGAAGGGCAATACACGGTGGCTGTCTTACTCGGTTACAGCGACTGATGCACGGTTCTGAACGCCTTGAGCAGTGCGGAGAGTCGTTAATGAAGGACCTGAATGCTCTTGTCCCGGCGTTGCAGCCGCAGCATCTCCAACTTCTCTCCTTCATCCTTGGCCAGTCTTAGCTTGCCATTTTGCTTTGTGGCTGGTCAGTGATGGTTGGACCCGCAAGTCATATAAGCACGGTATGCGATCGAGGCAATATCCAAAGTTCCTCAATGAGTATCATGCCTCTGCCACTGGCCCAGTAGCTGCTGAGATCAGCCTCCAGCAGAATGGAGATGCAGCATTCAACTTAATCTTACAATTGGTATGCGATAGAGAAAGAGTCATAGTAGGCCCCACACGTCCTGTTGATGATCTTTGAGCCGCAGCAACAAATGGGATGCCTCCGGCATGCAGTAGCAGCAGCAGCAGCAGCAGCGGAGTGGGTTGGCTCCGGGTTTATACGGTCTTTTCAAATCAACTTTCAAACCGTGCAGCAGCTTCAAATGTAACTTTCAAACCGTGCAGCAGCAGAAACTGTAACATACCCCCCCAGCTAGACAGAGTCGTAGCATGAGTTCAACTAGGAGGGTGATCAGTCCGCAGGCTGCTGCTGAGCTTCCCCAGCCCTTGCAGCAACTAGACATAGAGGTGAAGCCAGGTGCAATGGTATGCATAATCAAGAGGGCTAATATACAAACTGGAGCCCCACATTGACGAAACCACGGGTAGAGCAAGTCCCTCAAAATGAAGCAAAACCCTGGTGGAAGCTGCTGATTGGCTGCCACCAAAACAGGTTGACCCTTCTGCTACTGCCACTGCTGCTGGCTTGAGGAAAGGTATCAGAGGCAAAACAATGCAACCATAAATGCAAACACTTTATTGTGACAGACTGCCACAAAATCCCACGTTCACCATAATCATTCTGTACAAAGGCAATTGCTCTTGAACCGCTGGCAAACCAAAACCATGACCCGCCATTGTTGACAGCATAACGCAAGTATAAGGTCAACGTTGTGTACCCCTGTCTTATGGCCCTCACTGTCACCAAAAGGGTTAGGGTAACAAAACCTTAAACCCTCTCACAACATGATACTGCAGCAGCGGTGGCCTTGGTACCGACTACTTTTAACCGTTGCCTCCTTCCGCATTGAATAATAAAAAGAATTTCCTCCAGGCATCAAGTATAGGTACTCGCCACAGAAAGCGTATGATGTAATGTAAAGTAATGTATGACGTCAAAAAAGTCAGCAGCAGCACTTCCCTGTGTGGTTTGCTCAAGGTGTTCCTGAGTCAACCCATACGTCTTGCAGTAAAATGATCAATGTCATGTGGATGTATATCTTCTGAGTTACTTCTTTCGCAATTGGCTCTTCGGCCTTGCTGTTGTGCTGTTGCTTAAACATACAAGATGTCGATCAGCAATGCAGCTGCAACCGTTGCGCTTAAGTGCCCCTGGTGCTCACTGCTGCTCTTGGTCTTTTTGTTTTTCCATTCAACACCCTGCCTGAGGCTATCCTGCTGAGCCTTGCATAATGTTCAACGTTGCTCAAACCTAGCCTGCAGGAATCGGGCCTGTCTACTATTCGCTGGCGCATCTGGCGTGCCATACGGAGGTCGGAAGAACGCCTGCATAATCAGCTCCAACCTATGATCAACACTTTGGTAACCTTCTGTGACAGCTGCCGGGTGTCGCCTCGCTTAATTAGCTGTACCTATCTGCTCCGTGCCGCCCTGCAGTGGCAAGTCAGAAAAAAGCAGCAAAGTCAGCAGCCCAGGGTTAAGTGTTTGCGGTTCGACGCCCCAGCAGTAGCAAGTCAGTAGGAGGCGGCAAAGTCAGCACCCTAGGGTTTAGGGTGTAGTGCCCTGCAGTGGCAAGTCCGGATGAAAAGGCAAATTCAGCACTCCAGGGTTTAGTGTCTAGGGTTTAATGCGCTGCAGCATTGGCAAGTCAGGCGGAAGCGGAAAATCACAGCACACGACAGATGCAGAGTCAGCCGCTGCAGTCAGCAGTACAACCAGCAGATTGCCTGGGCACCGAGCGCAATGCCCCCCTTCCCCCTCCTGCATCAAATGTGAATCGACTGGCACATCCATAGACAAAAAGTACGCAGAAATGGACATATGCCCTGCATACTGGCTGGCACGTCTGACTGAGTGTGCAATGTCAGAGGCATGTCTGGCGGATGGAGCCCCGCACTTTGTTTAATGAGTTTTGGCGATGTTGGACTCTTCACAGCCAAATACTGATTGCTGCCATCTTCTCAAAGCATTAGCATTCGAGGATGCAGCAGTAAACCTGGGAGGTGCTGCTGCCCTCCACTCCTTTTCTGATAATCTATTTCTGCCCTCCCTATCCCCTCCTGGCCTATCTATCCCCCCTTCTCTTCCCCCATTTTCCTTCGACTCCATCCTTTTGGCCCCGACCCCTCTCCCCGGCTCCTGCTGCCCTGCTCCTCGGGCCCCTAACAGATTTCTCTCTTACCTTTCCTCTCCATCCCACTTTTGCCCCCGCCCCACCACGTCCTTTGTTTGGCCCTCTTGGCCCCCTCCTTCGCTTGGTACCCCCTCCTCCTCTTCCTTTCCCCTGTCGATCTCCCTTTTCTCTTCCCCTCCATAGTCTCCTCCCCTCCCAAAAATAGCTTGGGCCTCTTCCCTATTCCCTGCCTGTCGCCCTGTTTCTCTCGTACTCCCCCCTCCCTCTCTCTCCCTCTATCTGGGCCACCTCCATCTCCCCCCTCCATCCCCCCCTCCACTACCTGCTTCTCCCCTTCCTTGCCCCTCTATCCTCCTTTCTGTCCTTCTCTCGTCGCTGGTCTCTTCCCCCATTTTGCCCTTCCTCTCCACCCCCCTCTTGCTTTCTCCCGCGGCATGCCAACTCCCCGTCACCCTTCCCTAATGCCTCCTCCCCCATCCCCTAGCTCCTGCGCACCCTCCCCTAAGCATAGTGCCAAAACCCTACTTTCCCCCTGACCCTTCCGTAATCCCTCCTCCCAATCCCCCTGCTCCCCATCTCCTAGCTTCTGTGCACCTTCCCTAACCCATAAACCAAAACCATACTTCCCCTTCCACCCCTCCCTAATCCCCTGCTCCCCATCGCCTAGCTTCTGCGCACCCTTTCATAACCCTAAACCCTACCTTCCCCCTCACCCTTCCGTAACCACTCCTCCCAAATCCCCTGCTCCCCATCCCCTAGCTTCCTTGCACCCCCCCCCCTTAAACCCTAAACCCTACTTTCCCCCTCACCCTTCCCTGACCACTCCTCCCCAATCCCCAGCTCCCCATCCCCTAGCTTCCTTGCCCCCCCCCCCGCCCCCCCACCCTAAACCCTAAACCCTACTTCCCCCCTCACCCTTCCCTAACCCCTCTTCCCCAATCCCGTCCTCCCATCCCCTAGCTTCTCCCAACCCTTCCCTCCCATGGCTCATTAGTCACCTGAGGAGGCTGATTTGTCAGACTAGCTTGGGCAGGACCAGGACTCGCGGCCTCACCAACAGCAGACCCACCGCTTGGGGTAACTACCGCACTACCACCTCCACCACCTTGGGTACCGCCACCGTCACCACCCACTGCTGGCGACGTTGGATTGGTGACCACAGTTGGTGAGTCAGCGGGACCCCCCACCTTCACATATGTGGTCCATATCCCATGGCTGACTGTATCTGATGAGGTCTTGAGATAACCGCAGGAGTTGTCCCACACCACGGCCTTGCAGGTGGCATTGGCCAGGCAGGCCTCCTGCATGTCGCACCATGACACACTAGGGTTTAACATCCTATATAGGGTTTAAAGACTATAGATTACAGGTCTCTGAAGTGACCACAGCACAGAAAATGGCCCCACATGACGTTTACTGGCTCGAGGAGGCCGGGGGGGGGGGGGGGGGGGGCGGCACTTTCTAATCACAGTGCAAAGCTGCATGTTATACAGCGGATGTGTTTGGTATTCATTGGTGACTGGGAAGTTCATCCCGCATAAGCAGTCCCCAGCTCTTCCAGTTTCATGCCGCTGTTTGAGGTATCATCACAGAATTCATCATAGCTTTGCTTAAACCTTGTGGGCTAACCCTAATCCCTGAACCTTTGTAGGCTGAGACAAAGCTATGATGATAACATGGGGGATGCTGCTGCTGCTCCTGCTGCTGCTGCATAATCATCCTTGCCATAGCCAGAGCGAGGCTAAACCCTCGCATTGCTATGTTGTTATGAATGCAGCCTTAGACAAAGACACATGATCTTCCCCAACCTTTCATGCTATCACGGCTGCTGTTTCCGGCATGCTGCCATTGTGTCTCTGCTTTAGTAGATTGTGTATATACATTTTATCGTGTTTGTACATGGAGTTCTCCATCGTCATGCACTGTGACGGGGTATGAAGCAGTAGTTGTGCCCAGCCCGGCATGGTTACCTACCTGTGCGTTGGCAAGGTCACAGATGCGACAAACTGGTATGGACAGGCCACAGTCCAGCTCATTTCCTGGGACATTGGACCTCACTTTGATCTGAAAGCTTGCCTCATCCTGCTGCTGCTGCCCTGCTGAAGGCTGGGGAGGTGGGGTACTTGGGGTGGGTGGATTGTGGGTGGGGTGGTTGATGGGCCATTAAGGGCGGCACCTGGGAAAATCAGGGGGATTTCCTTATTACAGAATAATCTAGTCCTTTTGGCTGTGTTAAGGGTAACTTAAGTGGGCCAAAGAGAGCAGAAAGATCATCCAGGCGCTTCTGCTTCCTCTCCTGCGGCCCCGCCCGGACTAGGAAGGTAGCCGCTGTTTCATAGCGTCCGCTGCGTTCTGCACCCTTGGATCGCATGCTAGCAGTCCAAATGCAGACTAGTACACTACAGCTCTCAGACAGGGATGCCTAGAGGTATAACTATTGCACGGTGGGACTCGGGGTGCCTCAATAATCCGAGCACTGTCTTTCGGGACTTGTTGCCCAGAGGATGCGACAAGCAGACATAGGCATTGATAACTTTTATTGCACATTAGCACCATACCTTCGGCTTCCTGATTGAGCTTAAGCAGCAAGAGGGCGAGGACCAAGCACAACAGCGACCGCCTTGAAGTGTCCATGCTTCCCCTAAGCACAAGCAAGCCAAGCCAAGCCATACACAGGTGAACCAACAGCACTGCGGCATGCCGTGGGCCGATCCTCACTTCCGGAAGTAGAACCAACAAGCTCGAAGGGGAAACGCATGTGAAGGCCAAACTACAAACACACGACGCAAGATCCTCATTGGTGCTTTGGAGGCGGAGTCAGCCGGCTATTGAGAGTGTCCGATGTTGTCTGCACCCGTACTGCTTCATTGCCCGACATCCGACACGGCACGTCAGCGCCACTCAGAGGGAGGGAGGCCTGGAAATAAACTATGAATATTGATACTAATATATACTTTCTATGATTACTGTTTTAGTGTATACACATGCTTAAAAGAGTTTAATTCCAACATCCATGGGCACCTTGACCTGCATAGGAAGGGAGGAGGGAGGGAGGGAGGGAAGGAGACCTGGAAATAAACTATGTACTTTGATATTAATTACTATAAACTTTCTATGGGTACTGCTTTAGTGCATTCATATGCCTGAAATAGTTTATTTCCAGCATCATGGGCACCTTAACCTGGGTGGGAAGCGGGAGGAGAGGGAGGGAGGGGGGGGAGAGAGGGACAGGTATGTTGGAACTAGTTATGCAGGCGTTCTGCCGACCTCCATATAGCACAGTTGAATGGCTAGCGAGTAGACAGACCCAATTCCTGCATACTAGGGGTTCGCGGCAAGGGCAAGTATCCAAAGTTCGTCTGCAAGGCCGTGAGCATCCGCACGCCTCTGTCACTGGCCCAGCAGCTGCAAGTGATGTGAGATCAGCCTCCAGCAAATAGAATGGAGGAACTGGGTTGGTGCTAAATGCAGGCGTTCTGCTGTCTTCCATATATATGGCCAGCCAAATGACCAGCGAGTAGGCAGACCCGGTTCCTGCAACGTCGAGCTCATGGTCGAGCTGCTAGCCTGACCACCTTCGGGTGCTGGGGTGAAGCAGCATGCTGGCCGAGGAGGAACACTCAGCAACTGTTTCATAGCAAGATACACTGTCAACTGTTTCATAGCAAGATACACTGTCAACGGTAGGCCCAGATATACCTCAGACTGTTGATGGTATAAGGGCCGCAGCAACAGACGGGATGCCTCCGGCATGCAGCAACATCACTAGCAGCAACCATCACTTGCCGACCGTCTAGCTAACCAAAGTAGTCGCGTAATTTATTAGGAGCATCAGCCCGCCGGCCGGCTGCTGCTGAGCTTTCCCCTTGCAGCAGCTAGACGACATGAGTTAAAGCCAGCCGCAACGGCATGCATAATCAAGAGGGCTATGCAAACTGGAGCCCTACATTGATGAAGCCATGCGTAGAGCAAGTCCCTTACAATCAAGGAGAACCCTGGTGGGAGCTGCTGATAAATGCAGCTGCCACCAAAACAGGGAAACCCTCGGGCTTCTGCTGCTGCCACTGCTGCTGGCTTCAGGAAAGGTATCAGAGGCAAAGGCAGGCATGCAACCATAAATTCGAACAGTTAAGTGTGACTGTCACACAATCACATGTTCACCATAAACCATTCTGTACACGGGCAAGTTGCTTGTCTTGATCTGTTGCCAAACCAAAACCACGACCCGACAATGTCGAGAGCATCCAAACATGACGTCAAGGTTGTGTCGACATCGCCAAGTCACCCAAATATGATGCCAAGGTTGTGTACCCCTGTCTCACACTTGTTTAACCACAGGGTTAGGGTAACTAATAAACCCTAAGCCCTTTCACAATGTGAAACTGCAACAGCACTGGCTTGAACATGGACTAACAGTTACCTCCTTCCGGATCATTGCACATGCAAAACATGTTGGAGCTAAATATGCAGGCGTTCTGCTGTCGTCCATATCGCTAACCAAATGACCAGCGAGTAGGTAGACCCGGTGCCTTCACGGTTGCCCGGAACACAGAAAACACAGAAAAATCCTTTCCTCCGGCCTCAAGCCATAAGTTGCAGCTCCTTGGCACAAAGCTTCAATAAACAAACAAACAAACAAGCAAACATTTAAGGTGTGCCAACCGCAAAGGGCTGCTAGGTCGAAACGACCAAACACACGGCCGATAAGACGCCAACAACCTCGGCAGCAGCACTTCTCCGTGTGCCAGATTGCAGAATATCATCCTCAGCCACCCCGCTTCACCCATACATACATCCGCAAAATGCCGTAAAAATGCCTTAAAATGATATATATCATGTGCCGGATGCATATCGGCCACTATTCCGCATCAGTCTCTTAGTTGGTTGGTATAACCCAGGGGGGCGCTTTTGCTGAAATGCACCACTGGATACAAATAGTAGCGATGCTGCAACCTCTAAATGCCCCTGCTGCTCCTCCTGCTGTTGCTCTTTGTTACTGCTTCTGCTTCTGCTGCTGCTGCTGCTGCTGCTGCTGCTGCCTCAGTTGACAAGCCCACTCAGCATTAGTGCTTGCGGACGTATGGCTCACTCCGTCCCCATGTCAGCCTTTAACATCCTGCTAGAGGCTGGGGTATCCTCAGCGCATAATGTCAAACGCTCATTGTGTGCTTCTATGAAAGGAGCCGGGTCTCGCCTCGCCTAACCAGGTCAGCGGCTGTAGTTTTCAATTCATGTATGTGGCACTGTTAGCCTTGGCCTGTCCCTATCATGCCGCCCTGCAGTGGCAAGTCAGGAGGAGGCGGCAAAGTCAGCACTCCAGGGTTTAAGTCTAGGGTTTAACGCCCTGCAGTGGCAAGTCAGTAGGAGGCGGAAAGTCAACACTCCAGGGTTCAGGGTTTGGGGTTTAAGGCCCTGCAGTGGCAAGTCAGTAGGAGGCGGCAAACTCAGCACTCCAGGGTTTAGGGTTTAACGCCCTGCAGCAGGAGGAGGCGGCAGATTCAGCACACAGCAGATGCAGAGTCAGCCGGAACAGTGAGAAGTACAATCAGGAGAATGGTAATGTGCATATCTATATACTAGGTAAGGGACAACTCCCTTAACGCATGCCAGAAGGCCCTTCTTAGAAGGGTGTTTCTCCATTCTCTACGTAGTTTTCCTCCCTCTACAACTACCAGCAGACGACCTGGGCACGAAGCACAATCCTTCCCCTGCATCAAATGTGAACCGACCAGCACAGTCCCAGTCAAAAACATGATTGATTTATGCCCTGCCTACTGGCTGGCACATCTGGCTGAATGTGCAATATCAGAGGTATGTCTGGCAGAGCCCCATACTCTGTTTAATGAGGTTCCTGCATTCTGGGACCCCCTCCTGCGCTTCCCTTCCCATGTTGAGATCCCCTTCTCCTCCATCGTTTCCTCCATCCCTTCCAAAAGCTCCTCCTCTCCCCTCACTGCCTTCCGCCCTGCCCCTCTCCCCTATGGGCCTAAGTCGGAATGCAAGGGGAAGCTCTGCCCTGTGGAGCAGCCATCCCTCTCCCCTTCCGCCCTGCCCCTCTGCTACTCCCCTCTTCCTCTGTCCCCTTCTATCGGGTCCCCCCTACTTCTCCCCCTCTCCCTTTCCTGCTTCTCCCAATCCTTACACTGACCCCTCTATCCTTTTCTCCATCCTCTCCTCTCGCCAGTCTCTTCCCCCAAAGTCCCCAACCCCCTCCTCCACCACCACCTGGCTTCTGCGCTGCCCCCGTGCCTCACCATAAACCCTAAACCATACTACCCCCCCCGACCACCACACTTGCCAACCCTCTCCTCCCCAACCCCCTATCTTCTGCGCACCCTTCCCCCCCATCACTGACCTTAGGAGGCTCATTTGCAGGAACTTCAGCAGGACCATTAGCAAAAGTCGCCATCGGATTACTCTCAGTCTCACGGCCAGAAGACCCACCACTTGGGGTGATGACCGGCGTGGCACTACCACCACCTCCGTTACCACCCACTGCTGGCACCGTCACTGGGGTGGTGTCCCCAGTTGAGGATTCAGGCTGCGGACCCCCCACCTTCACATATGTGGTCCAAATCCCATGGCTGACTGTATCTGATGAAGTCTTAAGGTATCCGCAGGAGTTGTCCCACACCACGGCCTTGCAAGTGGTGTCAGCCAGGCAGGCCTCCTGCACATCGCACCATGACACACTAGGATTTGACATCCTAGGGTTTAGCATCCTATACACCATGACACACTAGGGTTTAGCATTCTACACATGGGCTTGATGTCATGGTCACCGCACCATGATACACTAGGGTTAAGCATCCTATACATAGACTTGATGTGTGCCTATGCATTACAGGTCTATTAAGTGGCCGCACAGAATGGCCCCTGGCTCCTGACGTTGACCGGCTCAAGGAAGGTGGGCCGTTGTGCGGTCTGATCATAACAAATGCAAACTGACTGTATCTGATGAAGTCTTAAGATATCCGCAGGAGTTATCCCACACCACAGCCTTGCAGGCAAGAGTTTAGAACCCGAGCAGACAGGTAAGTGTGTGGTAGTGAACCCGTAAAAACGTTTGGGAAGTTTACAGATCAAGGCAGGCCTCCTGCATGGCGCACCACGACACACTAGGGTATAGCATATATTCATAAACTTGATGGGTACCTATGCATTACAAGTCTATTGCTGTACCCACACAGAATGCCCCCTGGCTCCTGGTGTTGACCAATTTGAGGAGGGGGGGCGGCACTGTGGGTCAGATGACATTACATGCAAACTTACTTGCATATTGAATGGCAGATGTAGATGGTAATTTTAAGTGGGCACAAACATCCTGCTTACGTTCCCCTGCTCTGCCAGTGTACTGTGATGTATGTATGAGGAACCACCATAGACTTCAATGCCTAAATCCTTGTGGCCCTACCCTATACCCTGAACCCTTGTAGGCTTAGGCAACCTAAGATGACAATCTTGGGTGATGCTGCTGCTGCTGCTACTGCTGATGCTGGTCAAAGGAAAAAATCACGGCAATCATCCTTGCCATAGCCAAGAGTGAGGCTAAACCCTTGCGTCATTGTTGCCTGCCTGGCCTGGCATAACTACCTGTGCATTGACAAGGTCGCAGATGCGACAGACTGGAATAGAGAGTCCGCAGTTCAGCTCATTTCCTGGGACATTCGTCCTCCTTTTGATCTGGAAACTTGCCTCCTGCTGCTGCTGCTGCCCTGCTGGAGGCTGGGGAGGTGCGGGGGGGCTTGTGGTGGGTGATGTACTCGGAATGGGTGGGGTGGGTGATGACATATCTTCCGGGGGCAAAATGCCACCTGGGAAAATCACGGAGGTTTGTTCAGTGATATATCATTTTCCCCACGCTGCTTGACCTCTTGTCGACGGTGCACTACTTGTGAGCCTCACTAAGGAGGAGCTCAGCCCCAGTGATATATTATAGTCCGTTTTGTTGTGTTAAGGGGTACTCAAATCGACCAAAGAAAGCAGAAAAATTCATCTGGCCGCAGCTGAGTCCTCCTCTACTGCAGCCCCGCCCGCCCGCCTGGCTAGTGAAGGTACCCGCTGCTTGACAGCGTCGCTACGTTTTACAGCCTTGGATCGCATGCTAGCAGTCCAAATGCATACTAATACACAACAGCTTTCAGACAGGTATGCCCTAGAGATAAACACTTCACGGTATGGGATCGGGGGAGGCCTCAGTTATCCGAAAGCACTGTCTTTCACGGGGCTTCATGCCCAAAGGATGCGACACGGGCAGAAATAAGCGTAGAATCACATTTAATCCACGTTAATAACTTACCTTCGGCCTCCTGATTGAGTTTAAGCACCAAGAGGGAGAGGACCAAGCACAACAGCGACCGCCTTGAGTCGTCCATGCTCCGAAGCACAAGCCAAGCGGCTTACACTGCTCTCTGCGCTATGTGGTGCGTTCGTAACGGTAAGCAGTCCTTTGCGTCTACAGCAGTGGTATCATATTACCTCCTACGGTCAGCTGGCTTCAACGGCACTTAAAGTAGCCACTCAAGCATGCCGTGCACCGATCCTTTCGGAAGTAGAACCAACAAGTTAGAACGGGAAACCTATGCAATAACAACATTGCATAACACGTACCGCAAGATCCTCATGGGCTCTTAAGAGGGCCGAGGCAGCCCGGCTATCAGCTGTCTACACGCCGTACTGAGTGCTTCAGTGCCGAAACGTGCGTCCATCCGACACGGCACGTCCGGGAGCCAGCTGTGCCGCTTGGAAGCCGGATGAAGACACTCACACCACTGCAAGTCATACGATAGTGCTTGGTTGAGTTCACGCACAAAGCATGTCCTTGAACTGCTACTTGGCCACTGGCTTTGACACGGGGCATTCATAGTGTGAAATAGCATGCTCCTGAGTTTCGCACAGTGGATGGATCAACCGGAAAAACAATCATAACTTGCTCAATTACCAGCTGAGTCACAAACAGAAAGGTTCATATCCGTCGACGCTTGGAGTTGGGCGGGCCTCTAGGACCCAACAGTGGACACCACCTGACATAGGTCTGGACTGTTACGGTGCGGTTTGGTCGTTTGGACCTAGCAGACCTTTGCGGTTGCTACACCCTAAATGTTTGTTTGTTACGTTACTAGCAGGTTGTTGACTTCCGCACCAAGCCCTGTGCAACAGCTGACAACTGACTTATTGTGCACGATCTATGCGCTATGAAACAAACAATGAACAAATATTTAAGGCTATTGAATAAGAAGATTGACCAGAGCATGCCCCCGCTATGTTAGAACACTAAGACAGGCACATGGCAGCACTGCAAACCCATGTTAACTTGCTCGTCAGCTAAGCCCAATCGGGCGGCCATTCAGGACACTGTTTGGGCCAGCCATCAATCTTGCCAGCTGCTAGACATTGTGCTTCCGACGTTCGATCCGACCTCTCCAGCCCTCACCCCCCATGATCGAATTATATCCCCAACCCAAAAACCGACATGTGCTGGCTTCAGACCGCTTGTAGCTTCAGTGCCTCTGCTGTTGACTCGGCTTGCAACCGCATCAATGCTGTGGCTTATTAGAAGCGTCGACGCGAAAGCCCTACCATGCAGGAATCGGGTCTGTCTACTCGCTAGCACATTTAACTGTGCTATATGGAGGTCGGCAGGACGCCTGAATAGATAGCTCCAACACACTTACATAGTGGGCATATGGAGGTCGGCAGGACGCCTGCATTCCTAGTTCCAACATACATACTAGCAACCCACAAACCGCAACAAGACCCCCCGATTCCCCCCCGCTCCACTCACATAAAATCCCCTAGGTCCAACTCCTCACTTTCCTCATCCTCCTCTCCATCCAACATCTCCTCCTCATCATCATCATCTTCATCATCACTCGGCTCATCCAACAAATCCTCACTATCGGCACCAGCCGCCAACTGATCGGCTAACTGCTGATACAACAACCCCAGATCATCCCCATCATCACCTACACTACCGTCATCACTATCATCTTCTCCCTCATCATCACTATCATCCTCATCATCAACATCACTGCCCTCATCATCACCATCAGCAGCAGCGGCCGCCACCCCGTCACCACCACCTCCCACCGCAGCTTCCACTGCTACCGCTGCCCCATCGGCCTCGGCAAAGATCGCATCCAACCCGTCCCCCTCCCCCGAGTCCTCTTCCTCTTCTTCCTCCTCCTCTTCCTCCTCCGCACCATCTTCATCCGTGTCGTCATCGTCAGCCCCGGGCTTCGGCCGGCCCACCTCGTACAACCGCAAGCTGCTCGCCGGCCCGGCCTCTGCCAACGACATTCGGCCAATATGATCCACACACACCAAGCCCATGTAGCTATTGCTCGATTCAAGTGCCATATCCAAGATCTGCCGTTCCACAGGGACCGTCGCAATCTCGGCGTAGGTCGTTGCGTCGTAGGTAGCGAACGCGGTGTGTAGCGGGTGACGCTGCCGCTTGCCGCCGAAGAGTGACGCGAGTGAGTCATCAGCAGGGCGCCGCTGTTGAGCATAGATGACGTCTCCACCTGCATAGAACAGGACATAGAAGCGGTAGGGTTTTAAGTCTCGCACCAGCAGGCTGCACCCATGCGGACACTGGCATGCCACCCCTCCGGCATTCTATCTAATAATCCGCTAAGATTGTGCCCGTGTGGTGACTTCTCATTGTGTCAATTCCCCTCTCCTCACTCGCCTCGATTGAATTCATGTGTGTTCCATCGTGCTTCGGCACACTCCAAAGCAGCCAATGCGTCCTTACATCCCACACCTCATTGTCAAGAACGAGCGGCCTCCATCTCTTAAAGACATAACTCTTCCATTTATAAGCCCATTCACATTTCATTCCCCCAAAGCCCCTTTCTCCCACTCTTTATCCTTCTCCCACTCTTCATCCTTCTGCCAATCTTTATGGGCCCCATTACAAAATGTTCTGATACCCTAGCCTCACCTCCATTGAACTTGATGCTTGTTCCATCCAGCCCTGGCACGCTCCTCAGCAGGCGGTGTGTCCTCACATCCCACACCTCACTGTTAAGAATGAGCTCCAATCCATTAGGGTGGAATGCTCCCCCTCCACTGCTGCCGCTGCTGCTTAGCTGATCGAAGGTATGGACTGGAAGAGGAACACGAGGGTCCCATAAGGTACCACCCCATAACAGCAACTCCCCTGCAAGCAAGAGCACAATATCATGATGTCAGTTTGTGTGCAATTGTTACTTCTATGGCGGTGGGGGGAGGCGGGGAGGGGGGGGGGGGACACTTTTTTTAGGAGGGGAGGAAGAGCAGAATGTGGGCATGGGCGCTAATTGGGCAGAAGGATATGGGAAATGGTAGGGCAGGGGATGGTGCCAACCTACAACATAAACTCCCCTGTGCAAACAGAACTTACATGATCAGCAGTGCATTTTCATTCCCGCCTATGCCTCACACGCTATTCACCCCTCCACTGCTGCCGCTGCTGCTCAGCTGATCAGAGGAACATGGGAGTCCCATAACGTACAATCCCATAACAGCAACTCCCATGCCAACACAACATGAGCAGCAGCACAAGGGACCACCCCATGACAACAACTCTTCTACCCCCCCCCCCCAAATTGTCCAATTACCTCCTGCCCCGCTTACCCCCCCCCCCTTCCCCCATCCCCTGCTTAAACCCCCTCTTGCTTTACCCCCCCTTCCCCCGTCCCGCTACCCCCCAGCACCCCTTGCATGCATGTGAGAAGCTAAGTAGTAGGACCAGAACCAAGATCATGCTAATACTACTGCACTAAGCCATGCCCTTTCCCTGCTGAACCAGCCCTCACACATCCTACATAACCCCACAACTCCAAGCTCTCTTACCTGATTGATCAAAGCAAGGCCTCCCCAGTGCTGCCTTCTGCCCCACCTGCCCCTCCTCCCCTTGGCCTGTTAGTGCCAGTGGTGGAATATTCAAGACCATCCCCATTATGAAACAACCTGTCTATAGCCTCGGCTATAACCTCCCATGCTCTCACTCCCCCCCCCCCTTCAGGACCCCCCCTTCCCCTTTTCTCTTCCCCAGCCTCACAACTCCCAGGACCCTTACCTGATTGACTAAAGCATGGTATCCCCAGTGCAGCTGCCTTCTGCCCCACCCCATAACTCAGCCCCCTCCTCCCACGGATGACCTCATTTCCTAATCATTGTTCCCTGCTGACCCCCCCATCACACCCTAACAAACCCCAGCCCTCCCAGAACTCTTACCTGATTGACTAAAGCATGGTATCCCCAGTGCAGCCTTCTGTCCCACCCCTCCCTCCTCCCCTTGGCCTGTTAGCGTTAGGGGCAGTCGTGACAGCAGCTGGCCTCCAGTGATATCATACAGCTGAGCCTCCTTAGGGGAAGCGCTGCTCACTGCTACAAGCTGCAACAATACACATGGTTTAGGGTTTAGGGTTTAGGTGATATCATAGGGTTTAGGGTTTAGGGTTTAGGGTTTTGTGATATCATACAGCTGAGGCTCTTTAGAGGAAGCACTGCTCATTGCTACAAGCTGCAAACATACACAAGAAGGGAAGGGTGTTAGCTTCTTATGCATACACGATGCTTGTCAATCCCTTTCCCTGTGATATTGTACAGCTGAGCCTCCTTAGGGAAGGCACTACTCACTGCTACAAGCTGCAGCAGAACAAACATCAGAAACATACATGAGAAGATTAGAGACCAGAGATCGGTGAGAGTCATAAAGAAAACGTACAATACCGGATTAAATGAAGGCGTAGCGGTTGATGGTTATGCGTGCAAAGAAGGGAGACGATTTGGCTTAAAATGGATGCAGCTGTCATCATCTTCCCTGTGATATCATATAGCTGAGCTTCCTTAGGGGAAACGCTGCTCACTGCTACAAGCTGTGATACTATACAAGAAAAGAAATCAGTAGAAGTCCTTCCACACAAAAGCTGCTGAATACAGGACCGCTACCGTATACTACATTGTATATTAGAACTGCAGAATAGGGACAGGGCTTAGCCTGTCAGGCATGCACTGTTATCCTTTCCTACAATGCCATACAATTGAGCCTCTTCTGGGGTTAGGTGTGGACAAATGAGGCTGTGAGTGACAAATTCGGACTATTGGAGGTTTTCCCTGCTATGGGACTTGGTGCAGGCCTCCATATGGGGTGGGGCTCAGTGTTCCAGAGAGTGCTTGGTGTGCTGCTTCTATGACTGCAAAGCCAGGGCAAATCCATGGCTCCTTGGTCTTCTGCAGTGTGTGTACATTTTGCAAGATTTTGCCCACTGAAACACCACTTCCAGGCAGGTACAGTTTGCACTTGTCCTTGTCCTGTGCTGAGCTGAATTGCATTCTTGCTTTTCACTCACTTTTCAAGTGCAGTAGGGGCCATGCATTCCCATGCAAAGCTGTGAAACATAAAGCAGCACAGCCATGAGCTGCCGTTTGTTCTGAGTGTGGGTATCACACTGGGTGGGTGCCTGCAAAAGCTGTCAGATGTTGCCATTTCCAGCTTATGCAGGGTCACCAGTCCAAATACCCTGTGGTATGGGCCTTGCTGTGTGAGCAGTACGATAGTGCCAGCTGCTTCCCCAGCTGGTCCTCACATTCAGCAAGGGCACCTTGGGATGCTGCTTGTGGAAGTTGCGTGCGTGATTTTGCAAACGGAACATCCCAAAGTTCTGTCAATGCTTACTGCCCCAGTGATTCTTTTTACTGTGCACTCCTATGCACTCTCAGTAAAGGTTGCTAGCTGTTGGCAGTAACACTACATGCTTGTGTCGAGCAATGCTGTATTGCAGTCCTTGAGAAGGTGTCCAGTTTAAGGTGTCACGACCTAGGTACTGCTCACAAACAACAGAAATTACAGAAGGGGACGGAACCGCGGTCATCTAAATAGCTATCATAACCATATCAACCAAAAACGTAACTGCAAAGACAGGGAAGGATCCCAAATCAGGATGACTGCATCCCTCCCTCCTATCTTATTCCCCCCTGTCATTAGCCTCAACTTTCCTCCAACTGAATCCCCCACCTTCCCCTCTAACTGCGTTCTGAGGGGGTGGAATCTCCTCCAAGTTACCCCCCTCCAGGTATGCAGGAGTCAATTATAGCTCCCCGCTTCCCTTCCCGCACCTCCCTCGCCCCCTCCCTTTCTCCCCCCGCCTTGCTTCCCCCTCCCTCACCTGTGTCCCCAGTGGGTGAAAGTTCCCCCCAGTGACCCCCTCCCAAGTATGCAGGGGCCCCAAATCCAGATGTGTACCCTTCCACAACTTCACCTCCCCCCGGCTGGATGACAATAGCAGGGGGTCATGACCAGAACCCTCAAAACCCTACAGCAACAAGAAAAACATGCGATCGAGCAAGGACTTATCAATAACAAGGGGATTTAAAACACATGCCACATCTCCTATCTGGGTTTGTACAAGTTCAGGGTTTGGGATTTAATGTATTAGAGTCAAGCCTGTGGAGCTTAACGGCAGTGTAAGGGTTCAGCGCTGGGGTGCTGATGAGAACAAATGTGAACACAAAGAAAACAGTCTTACTGCTGCAGAGAAATCGGGCACAGGCAGCGCACAGACTGCGATGATGTTCTGAGCATGGAGAGGTTCAGGGTTCAGGGCATAGGGTCCAAAGTCGTGCAGCAGCGGAACCACCGGCTTCATCTCAAAGCCGCAACAATTACAGCCATCTGCAAATCCCTGCATTAGCTATGCGGCCAAATAAGGCCCTACAAACAAGGCCCTAATAACTAGGCCCTAATAGGTAGAGATCTACGCCAGATGGGCTTGGATTGCCCTTCCGCGTGGGGTTGAGGGAGGGGCCGTTGTGTACAAAGTACATTCGAACCCCTACCATTAAGATGAAGGGTGGGTGGGCTTCCGCCCATAGGCCCTAACAGTAAGGCCCTAACAATAAGGCCCTAAAAAAAGGCGAAAGCAAAAAGGCCAATGAACATCAAGAAACCCTTTTGGCTCACAACTGGAGGATCTCTCCCTCCCCCGCTTACCTGCAGCATGTGCATGGGTTCTGTATACCCTTCTATTGATTCAGCTTCATCGACCCTTCCTCTAGAGTTCCCTCTTTCTGCCACTGCTCCTTCCCCTCCGCCCGCCCCCCCCCCCCTCCCAGTGTATGCCCCTAAACCCTACACATAACCTCCTAAACCCTAGGTTTGAACCTCTAAACCCTAGAACTAACCCCCTTGCATAATTCATTACCTGCAGCATGTCTATGAGTGAGTGTGCATCCACTGATTCCAATATGTCCCCTTAATCCTAAACCCTAGACCTAACCCACTACACCTTAGACCTAACCCTCCAAAGCCTTTACATCACTCCTTAAACCCTAGACCGAACCCCCCTACCTGCAGCATGTTACAAGTGCTGAGTCTGCATCCACTGACACCTATGTATCCCCTAAACCCTAGATCTAGACCTAATTCCCAAACCCCTAAAGCATACATCTCACCGCCTACACCTAGACTTAATGCGCCTACCTGCAGCATGTGTATGGGTGCTGAGTGTGCATCCACAGACTCCAATGAATTCCCCTAAACCCCAGAGTCTAGACCTAACCCTTCTAAACCCTAAACCCTAGACCCCTACCTGCAGCATGTGTATGGGTGCTGAGTGAGCATCCACAGACTCCAGTATATCCCCCATGTAGGCATCGTAGTGCCTCAGCTCCCCCAGGCCACTGCCACACACCAGCACATCAAAGCCAGAGAGGAAGGTGGCGGAGGTCAGCAGGATGCCCTCGTCCCGTATGGTATGACAGAGCCGGAAGCGACTGTAGACAAAGGAACGCTGCAGGACGGCACCTCCTGTCACGTGAAAGGAGGGGGAGAAGGCAGCATGGACCACCATGAGTGATTCGGTTTGTTTATAACTCAAGTAAATACAATGAACATATTTACATGGCATATACTTTGTGCATAAAAGATCTAGAGAAGAAGTAGCAGAGGTGAGCAGGGTGCCTTCGTCCCTCTTAGTATATGACAGAGCTGGAAGCGACTGTAGACAAATGAACGCTGCAATACTGCTCCACCTGTCAGGCAATAAAAAGAAGAGATAGAGCAACAGGAGAGGACAAGTTTACTAAAATGTGTCCATGTAGCAAGGTGAATACAACAACAATGTAACATACTAAAATAATATCATAATAACCCACCCCCCCTCCTCGCGTCCCCCTCCCACTTCCCCCACCATTTTCTTTGCCTCATCATGCGAATGGCAATGCTACGGGGAGCATCCAGGGGCCGCATTGCAACAATGAACCTAATAATAATTAAGAAATGATAAGCATAATTACATCCCCCCTCTCCTGCTCACCTGTCCCTCCAACTCCGCCCACTATCTCCCTCCTCATCATTTGCATGCCAATGTAGCAACAATCATTAAAAACTTATATAAATTATTAAAGCAGTAAAGAAATACTCCCCCCCTCCCCGGCCCCTGCTCGCCTCTCCCTCCCACTCCCCCCACCATTTCCCTCCTCATCATTCGCATGGCAATGAAACATAATCATTATAGTACTCATATAAAGTATTTAAAAAAACAGCGTAAGAACCCCCTTCCACCCTCACACCTCTCCCTCCCACTCCCCCCACCATCTCCCCCCATCATTTGCATGCCAACGTTGCGGGCGCATCCAGGGGCCTGGTACCATTAATTAGTATACCGGTAAATATTTTTATGACTAAATAAACATACTATTTTAGTAATACCTAACCCCCTTGCTCACCTCTCCCTCCCACTCCCCCCACCATCTCCCTCCTCATCATGCGCATGGCAGTGTTACGGGGAGCATCCAGGGCCCGTGTTGCAATGGGCAGGGCATAGGGTTTTAGCAGTGACACAGGTGGTAGTACAGATACTGGGTGGGGGGCTGCCAGGCATGCTGCTCGATGCTGCTGCCTAAGGTGACTCATTACTATACCACTTAGACGACTGTTGACATGCGGACCTGAACGCCAAAAAAAGCGAGTGGATCAGAGTAGGAGTCAGGGGGAAGGGACTGTGGGACTGGGGTGCCGTGGGGTGGGGTGGGGTGGGATTTGTATGAGTAATAATGGACAACAAATGAGATTAGTTGAGATTAACAGGCATGCGAGACAAGGTGTGGGCTGCCAGGCATGCTGCTCGATACTGCTGCCTAAGGTGACTCATTACTATACCACTTAGACGACTGTTGACATGCGGACCTGAACGCCAAATGGAGCATATGGATCAGCATAGGAGTGAGGGAGGGGGGGGAGACTGTGGGAGTGGGGTACCATCGAGGTGGGGCTGAGGGTGGAGTGGCAGTTGCATGACTAACAATGACCAACAAATGAGATTGAGCAAATTGGAAAACATGGATGCTGCATTGGGTGAGGTGCTGCCAGGCATGCTGCACGATGCTGCTGCATGCCTCAGATGACCCATTTGTATCCCACAGAGACGATTGTTGACGTGTGGACCTGAGCTGTGCACAAAGCCCACAGAAAAGAGGAGGCACAAGTTAGAGATTTACCCCCCCCCTCCTCCACCCCCCCCCCCTTCACCCCCCTCTTTCACCTCCGCCCCCCCCTCGACCCCTCCCTTTTTCACCCCCTTCTTTCAACCCCCTCCCCCAAGTCCTCACCTGTGATCACTTACCTTGCTGCTGCCTAAATAAACCACAACCCCAAATTAACCCCCAATGTCACCTCCCTCCATCCCCCCACCCCAAACCCCTCACCTGTAATGACTTCTCTTGCTGCTGCCTGCATATGCTACCCCCCCCCCTCCCCCTTTCCATCCCCTTGCCACCCCTCCCCTTCCCCCACCTGTGCTTTTTTACCCCCCTCTTAAAACCCCTCCTTCCCCAAGTCCTCACATGTAATAACTTCTCTTGCTGCGGCCTGCACATGTACCACCCCCCCTTCATTTCCCCTGCCACCCCTCCCCTCCCTCCCCCCTTTTCACCCCCCTCCTTCAACCCCCGCCCCAATCCGCTCACATGTAATAACTTCCCTTGCTGCTGCCTGCACACGCGCCAACTCCACCTTTTACCCCTCCACCCGTCTCTTCTTTACCCCCCTCTTCCAACCCCCCAACCCCCCTTTCATCCCCCCTGCCACCCCTCACATCCCCCCCCCCCCGCCTTTACCCCCCTCTTTCACCCCCCCCCCCCTCCGCCCCAATTTACTCACCTGTAATGACTTCCCTTGCTGCTGCCTGCACATGTAGCGGTATCGGCTTTGGTTCTTGTACTGCTTCTGCCAATGGCGTCATCCTCTGAGGCGGTTGCTGCTCTATACCCCCACTCAACCTCCGCCCCCCTAAACCCCCCAAAACCCCACCCCCCTTAACCCCTAAACCCTTACTAGGTAACCCAGTCAGCAGGGGGTTAGTGTTAGGGCCTAGTACCACACCTTCCCCTGCCGCTGCTGCCGCTGCTGCTGCTCTTGGCGAATCCACATCCCAAGCAGAAGCTCTGTCAGAAAAGGGACTCCGAAGGGCACTCAAAGCACTCCGAGTGACACCATGGGTGACACTAGTGACACTTGGAGTTCCACCATGAGGGGGTAACCCAGGTGAGGGGTGGTGCGGGGGATCAGGAGGCGGCATCGAACCTGCTGCTCCTGCTGCTGCTGCTGGTGGTGTTGCTGCTGCTGGTAATGGTACTGGTGTACTGCCAAAAGCACCCGCAGCTCCTGCTACTCCCCCTACCCTCCCACCCGCTGGTGTTTCTGCTGCTGATGGTGCTGCAAAGTAAACAGGTGACGCCAAACTCCCCAACCCACCACCACCACCACTACTACTTCCTCCTGCTGCTCCCCCTATCGTTTGAAAGCCTGGAGAACCCAGCCTAGCAATGCCTCCTGCTCCTCCTCCTCCTGCTGCTCCTCCTCCTGCTGCTGCTGCTGCTGCTGGCGGTGGTGGTGGCCCTCCCTTTCTCTTAGGAGAAGCAGGAGATGGAGATAACCTCATCCTCCTCTGAACCCACGGCTCACCACCCACCCCTTCCCCACCACCACCACCCCCTCTTACCCCTCCTCCTCCTCCTGCCGCTGCTGCTGCTGCTGCCCCGTCTGCTGCTCCCATTCCACCTGTATCATTGGCAACAGCAGCACCAGCACCAGCAGAACCAGCAGTAGTAGTAGCAGCAGCAGCAGTAATAGCAGCATCTCGCCGTTTCCTCGGTGGCGCTTGTTCAGAACCATCACTCCCTCTGGTATCTGCTGCTGCTCCTGCCAATGGTACTGATGGAAGACTCATCGCCTTACGTTTCAACAAAGACCCTCCACCTCCCCCTCCTCGTCCCCCTCCTGCTGCTGCTGCTCCTCCTATCATTTGAAAACCTGGAGAGCCCAGCCTAGCAACCCCACCCCCACCACCTGCTGCTCCCCCCGCCCCTACCCCTTGCCCCCCTCCTCCTCCTCCTGCTGTTGCTGCTGCTGCTGGTTTCACGGCCTCTCCTTCTTCGCTCGTTTCAATTGCTTCCCCTGTGATGCCATTTGCAACGCCAGCTGCTGCTGTTGATTGCCCTGCATGGCTCTGCTGTTGCTGTTGTTGCTGCTGGTGTGCTGCTTCTGCCTTAAGCACAGCGGCTGTCTGCAATAGCCCAGGGCCGATAGAAAGGCGCTGCTTCTCACGACCACCTGGAGAGAAAAACAAAGCATCCAGATTGGCAAACCGAACCAATGAAAAAAAATGAGAAGTAGCAAGGAATAGCAAGAAAAAGTAAACAACAAAAAATAGGACCGCTAGAAGCTGATTACATGGGCACAAATTCAGTAGTAATTATGTTCGGACTTACATTGAAGGATTGTTTATAATGAGCTGTGGCTGTTGTTACATACAACAATGTGGTTCTATTACGCGGTGGCAATATCCTGACTGCATGGCACCCGCCACCCCAAAGCCGCTGCTTTCCCACCCTTCCACCCTTCCACCCCACATCTATCCCACCCGGCCCCTCCCCAACCTCCCAGACCCCCTTTCCAAACCACGAATAAACTAAGCGAGCCCCTAACCACCACCCACCAACCCCAGGAAACCTACCTTTACTTTGCCTCCAGCCCCATTCCCGCTGCAATCCGCTGTTGCCCCCTTCTACTAAGCCCCGCCTCCTGGACCCCCTTTCTGAACCACCAATAAACTTTAGCCCCTAACAACCCTTGACAACCACCTAACAACCACCCACCCCCCCTTACTCCCCCCCCCCACCCACCCCAAGACCCACCTTCAACCTTCACTCCATATTGCTGCCCCTCCAGCCCTGCTGCCGCTGCAATCTGCTGCTGTGCCCGACCACTAAGCCCCGCCTCTTTCGCCAAAACCCCAGCACTCCCATGCAACCCACACGCCTTCAAATGCTCATACATCAGCAACAGCAACTCCTTCGGATCAAAACTGAGCTGCGTGGCAGCTGCTATAGCTGTCCGCTCAATCTTCAGCAACGCGGGGGCAGCAGCATCGGCAGTAGCAGCAGCAGCGGCGGCGAGGCTACTGCGGGATCGGCTGCTGCTGCTGCTGTTACTGGGAAGGGCGGAGAGGCTGGGTGGGAGGAGGGAGGCGTCGGTTTGGGTGCTCGTGGCGGCGATGAGATCCATGGCGAGCTGTTGGAACTGCTGCCGGGCGGTGTGTTGGACATCTGTAATGCAAAAAGCAAAATTTATGATTATATAGTAAATCAATTTGTTAGAGAAATCAACTAATTAAGAAATCAATCAATTCATCCAAACAGAAGACCAGTTATGCCCATGGCCAAACAGAATCAGGCCATAGACACATTTGCAATGTAAATGGCAAACAAAGCAGTGTTTGATATGATCAGTGAGGTGTAGCAATATCACCATCTACAGGTACACTGCATGCAGGGAAAAAAGATACTGAAGTGGACACAAAGCAGCCTTTGGCTATAAATGAAGACACTCTTTAGGTGTTGGTGGCGTGAAAAGGTCCACGGCAACCTGCTGGAACTGCTGCCGGGCTATGTGCTGGTCATGATTGAAACCTACGGTTTAGGGTTTAGGCTTTAGGGATTGAAAGTAGGGTTTAGGGTTTAGGGTCAAAACCCTAAACTGCTAGCAACGGGGGACATGGACAATAACAAAAGACAGAAGCAGAGAGTACTGCTGGAAGTGCTGACGGACCGTGCGTTGGACATCTAGACGATCAGATCTGATCATGCAAAGAGCAATGCCAGCGGCTAATTCAGGTGATGTTTGCCAAAAAAGATCGAGGACAGCACTAATGAAAGCAAACTCCGGGCTGACATCCATCTTACTGCAACCAAACGTCACCAGTACTGCTGCTGCAATAGAGCAGCCAAAAACATGCTTTGCACTTGGGAAAGTCTTTGGCATTTTGGTCTGTTGCATACTGGTCTGTAACAGGTCTTCCTGTTACAGCTGCTTTCACCATCCACTCAAAAGCATGAGAGAATAGGTGCCATGCAGTACTCTTGGTGTGTTCATGTCTGACTGATTGATTTAATCTCATTGTAGCCCTTGCTCTCAATACACACTAACCAACTGGTCATGCTTGGGTGCTGCACAGCTCAGAGGGCAGTGCAGTGGTCTCTCTTAATAATACACATAACAAACATTTAAGGTGTGGCAACCGCCAAGGGCTGCTAGGTCGAACCAACTGCTTGGAATCATGCTGGGTGCTGCACGGTGCAGAGGGCTATACCGTTGTGATTCGTGTCAAACTGGTTGGAGTTGTGTGGCAGGCGCTGCACTGTGAGGTTGCTGTGCAGTGATCTATCTCATGCATCTTCATGTTCTTGGGTGCATCACGAAAGGATGGAGCTATCTCTGTGGTAAAATCGACTATGCTGCACAAATGCCACCGTCATTGTTATTGCTCCACCCAGCCTAGCCTGTTGTCACCTTCTATATTTTGGAGGTTAGGAGACGGTAATTGCATCAGAACAGCTCTTATCGACGGGTAATTACACTAGGATAAGGAGCCTTCAGCCCAAAACTGCTAACGATTGTGCACCCATTAGGCCACAGCGCGGGTGGGATTGAATTGCGAGCTGTGCAGGGTAGAACAAGACTTGTTGGAGGAGGTGTCGGCTTTTCCCTCTCTCTGCCAATTGTTGATGAGTACAGAACAAGTGTGTAAGACATATCCATCACTGCCTTTGTTACAAGATACACCCAACCGATTCTTACACATCAACTGTATGTTCACTGAAACATATCACTTACACCACCTGCCCAACTGTACTTTCATCCAACCATGTGGTTATAAGCAAGGAAATGAACACTAACCACACGCTGTTTATTTCAGCAATAATTGATCTATGCTACAAAGTACATTCAGCAAAAGATACATAAGACTACATCTTGCCCTTCAGGCTTGGAACACAATCACTCCACTCACATTCATCTCAACCTCGACCCGACAAACTGCCCCCTCACAAACCTCTCATTCAGAGTGCCACACTCTCTCATCTTCTCTCCCCCTCACTCACTTTTAGATGCCACTCATTTAAAACTGGATCAAAAAACCCAACTACTTATTTCTCCAAACCTCTCATGGAACAGACCACTCTCAAACCTCTCAAATCTCTCTCATAACACAGGGCTAAGACAAGCTGAAGCTGAACCATTCAACTCATGTGCACAGCTGCAAGCCTCACTCAGACAAACCCAGCACACACAAAGATAACTTGACCACCAGAAGCCCTATTGTCATAGAGCATTTCCAGACTTCTCACCAGATCACGCCAGACCAAAAACACTGAGCATACAGCAGACTGTATGTGCAATAGACACCGTCCCAGATGCTGCTGACCACCTTAAATATCCCAACCCAGATAACACACAGCGCAAAAAACATGCTCAAAGCTGACACAAGGGAACGTATAAGCTTTCCTGCAATGGGTTTAGGCTTAACCTAACCCTTGAGCACAGGACCGTTTCCCTCTCCAAGAAGCAAGAAGCTGCTGTGTGTTACAAGCAGCAGATGGAGCGAATCAGGCTATCTGCCAGGAGGACTGTTGACATTTACTCGTCCACGAACTTGCCACTGCCCTCGTTCACAGCAGCCAGTGCAAAGAAAGCGATGAACACCAGCAGGCCAAACTCAGTGTCCTGAAGGGGGATCCCAGTCTCTGTTGGAGGAAGAGCATGGGGCAGCACAGTGCAGACCAATCAGCAATGTACCAGAAGCTTTGTTTGCAGACACTAGTTTGGTCCTGCCATTACAAACACCACCATGCATTGCAATCTGGCCAGCAGACTGTCATATGAGCATGAAAATGCATCACCATTTGCCAGTATAGCCATGGACAAATCCGTACTGAATTTGTTACAAGTCACACCTTGGTTTGTAGCTGTCATGTTGAGTAGCTGTCATGTTGAGGCAGAAGTAATAAGTTGGCAAGGACATGTGTCTATATTAACAGATGAGCTGGCTACCTAATGCATCACATGCGTCGTTGCCATGTGTGTGCTTAACAAGAACACTCCATTGCTGGCTGGCATGTTGACTCAGTCTTGTTTCAAGTCTTACATGTTGTGAATGGCAAGATTGGATTCAGCGAAAATGCTTTGAGCTTGACAGGGACCAGGGAGGGTAGAGGCAGTTCAGCCAGAGTGTTGCTACTCACCGAAGTCAAACTGTGCCAGAGGTCCCTTTCCAGTCACCACCTCCCCAATGAGAGAGGCAGCAAAGCCGAGCTGAGCAACACGGCCCACAAACAGCTCATTTGCCTTGGTGAACCCAAACTCAGAGATGCCAAAGAACTTCTTGGGCTCAAAGATGGTGATCTTTGGGTCCTGGAGTGCTCCCTTGGGCCTTTCCTTGAGTGCCTCACGCTCCTCAGGGACGAAGGTGCCAGAGGTGGGGAGCAGGGCAGCGATGGCGTTGAAACCAATCAGGGCCACTATGAACCAATCCACTTGGATGGTGTCAAGACCCACTTCGTAGCCAAACTGGGAGAGGGCACCCTTGCCAGTCAGGAGCTGTGGAGATTTGGAATGGAGCAGAGGGGAATGGGGGGTCAGAGAATGGTACTCATAGCAGCTTGTATTGAGTTGTATTGCAGTAAGCAAGGGCAGTCTCATGTTCTCACATGGCAGTGGCTTCCAGAAGCTAGTGCAGTGCAGCAGGGATGAATCAGCATGTTCATGGCAGAACAACTCAGGGGTCCTCCAGCATATAAGGTCTTGCCCTATCCAGGATGGCAGGAATGTACGTGATTACCCTTCATTCTGGGCAACGAAGTGCTCTCTGGTATCATGGGTGCATTGCTTTTGCGTCCTTGACAATGCATTTGGGACGACGCAAATGCAAGGTGCCACAGCAGTGCAACTGTCGGCCTGCTTCCAATAGCATTGTCGCCTAGGAACGTACCTCGCCGATAAGGCTGGAGGCAAAGCCCAACATAGCCAACCGCCCCACGAACAGCTCGTTGCTCTTGGTGAAGCCGAGTTGAGGAGTCACAGTGTTTGTAGAAGACACCTGAGGAAACACAACAGCTGGGTAAACCCGCTGCTTTTGGCGTGGTGCGCGCCTGCCTGACAAAATGTCGTTTGCGGCTACAAAGGCAACTTGCGAGAAAGGCATGAGCATACCCGCTTCACGGTCTTTGAGACCTTTGCAGCAGCCTTCGCCACCACCCGAATGCAGACGGGGCGGCTCACGGGAGTCCTCAACTGAGCGCGCATGCTCTTGGCGGCAAGGGAGAAAGCCATTGTATGTATGGTGTTGGCCTACGTGAAGATGTCAAGTGCAAGGCAGATTCAGCCGTAGAAGATGTTGGCAAACCACGCAAAGGGGACGTGTGAGCAGTGAGAAGGCTTTGGTTGACCCACTACCCCTGCAGTTTGCCCATTATATACATCCAGGGTCCCAGTATTGACTGTCTTGGCTCGAGCCTCGTTGTAGCCCTCTAACGCTCGCTACCACGATATATGAGTGCCCATGGCACGTTCCCTTGCTTGTGTGGCTGCCTGTAGCGTTCCACAACCACCTCTACCACTACCATCCACACAATCCTCCTCCTGTGGCTCCAGAAACCTCGGCCAATCAATATGAAACGAATGGCTCACAGCGACTCACCGACCACGAACTCCCTGGTGACGAAATTAAAACCATGCAGGCAAGCTGATGCACGATGTAGGCACGCCACCATGCACATGGCACTAACAGGATCGCAGTCGCCACTATCGACCGCGCATTGCCCCCAGACAGGTTCGGGGATGTCATATGGCAGCCGTGGGGTCTGGGCTTTCTGAGAGGCTTCTAAACGATAAGGGCAGCATTGTATGAACAAGTTTGGAAAACATTACTGTCAATATATGTCAGCGGCTCTGCAACGTGGAGGCGGGGCTTCGCCTTGTGGTCGCCATCCCAACGGGGCTGCGGACTTTAGCAAGTTGCATCCCCAGCAGCCGCATGCAGAAGCATGCATGACAGTGACCCTGTGATAGCTAGGAGCTTCGCATTATGTAGCTTGCAGAGCTTCCAGGGGTCCGTAAGGCTCCTCCCCAACCATGCCTCCAGGCCAGTATAAGGGCCATGAGGTACCAGACTCACTATAAAATGTTCCAATATGTGTCAATGAGAACGAGCCATGTCCACTATTGAGTAACATGCCTGTATGGCAGCGGTATCAACACCATATTGATTCGCATTTCGAAGTCAGGTTTGGTATGCAGCAAGCAAGAGCAGCAGCACGAGCAGCAGCAGCCAGCAATTGTGCCATCCTCCTTGCGAAGTCTACAGGTTTGGTATGCAGCAAGCAAGAGCAGCAGCACGAGCAGCAGCAGCAGTCAGCAATTGCGCCATCCTCCTTGCGAAGTCTATAGGTTTGGTATGCAGCAAGCAAGAGCAGCAGCAAGAGCAGCAGCAAGAGCAGCAGCACGAGCAGCAGCAGTCAGCAATTGCGCCATCCTCCTTGCGAAGTCTATAGGTTTGGTATGCAGCAAGCAAGAGCAGCAGCACGAGCAGCAGCAGCCAGCAATTGTGCCATCCTCCTTGCGAAGTCTATAGGTTTGGTATGCAGCAAGCAAGAGCAGCAGGACGAGCAGCAGCAGTTGGCAATTGCGCCATCCTCCTTGCGAAGTCTATAGGTTTGGTATGCAGCAAGCAAGAGCAGCAGCACGAGTAGCAGCAGTCAGCAATTGTGCCCTTGACCAGCTTTCTACTCCTTAACCGCCATCCGTGCTCATGGCGACCATGGTAGTTACAGCTGGGCAAAAGAAGCACTGCCGTGATCCAAAGGTGGCAGCAACTGCCTACTCCTTGAGCCCTAAAAAGAACCTGAACCCTTCGGGTTTCCACATGCTCTTTTGAACGCGATTCAGGGCTTTGGAATGGCTGAATGCATCAATGTGACTTGACAATCAGCTGTGAAATGTCTGATATTGAAAACATGACTGGGTTGGGTAGAACACCTGTCGACATGCTTGGGCATGTAAAACAGCATGCATTGTAATGAGATACTATATGTTTAGTTTTGGAGTCCGATCTTTCTGGTGATTTGTCTGATGATGACCTGGTTGATGTTCCCTAGATTTATACCTGGTTGGGTATTTCTCTACATTGGTGGTCTGGAATCCAATGTTGCGTTTGAATCCATCCAATAGTGTCTTTGGTCGTTTCGACCTAGCAGCCCTTTGCGGTTGGCACACCTTGAATGTTTATTATATTATGTTATTTTCCATGACAGTGACAGGGTAAACACCACATACATCTTCTGTATGTAATCTTTGCCGTTGGGCAGGATGCCAGCATATATTTCAGTCCAGCACTGCAATAGGTGGAAACTCTCCCAGTACAGATTACAGATTACAAAGTGGCCCCACAAAGGGGCCCCGTGACGGAGCCAAACTAGGCTCCATGTGCATCATACACCATGCCAGACTCATCAATATGATCATCATCATAATCAGACGAAAACGGAGATAGGGGAATGCAAGAGTCACAGAACTGCACAAAGGAGGGATAAACTCCTCAGGGCCTGAATGTGCCCATGGAAATCAAACAAACAAACAAACGAAAGTAAATGTGGCTGCACCAAGGCAGCTAGGTCGGAATGACCAAACACCTTGGGCCAAACCCCAGTATCCTACTTTGCCTAGTGAACGTATTGCGGCTGAATAACACCATACTTGCATCTGCCCAGGTGACGCACAAGGGTGGGTTCTTCACCCAGCTTCCATAGATGTGAAAAGGATCACCAGCAACTCTGATGGAAACATTCACTCGACCCTGAAACCTGCTACACATTAGCAGCCTGGTGGGTAAATGGGGACTCAATATCGCATGAAGCAGCCAGAAACTGCTATGGCTGCAAATAGGCAGAGCGGAAGAAATGTTTATCTACCTCTACCAAGCTAACAACCCTGGTATCTGAGGGCCAGGGGGGGCCGGAAAAGCAACCATCCTCAACTACTCCAAAACTGCTGACATAAAAACTTGGAACACAACCCCACCACTGCTGTGGAAGTGGGTGGCCCCTCCAAACCCTATCAAGCCTGTATACTCGTCGCAGAAGTCAGTCTCAGTTCATGCTTGGATTCGTCTGTTCGATATATATATTATTATACGTGACTGAGGACAGTCACAAACCAGAGGGGGAGGTATGTCACGTACACAACAATACTGATACGGATTCCTCAATGGAACTGCCGAGGTTACGTCACCTCGGACAGAATATACCTTGGATCCACGGGTGCCTATCAGGCCGTACCAAGTAACCTTGGACGAGACATTCCTGTGGCTACCAAGTAGACACGACAATGACTGGTGGCTTCACCCTGGGTCGAGACCGGCGGTGCCCAGGGGCAGACCTATAAAAGGATCTGTTGCCTTGAAGGAAGTCATCTAATTACGTGCTACTTTTCCCTACACGTTACAAGTGGGGCACCAATGATCTTTGTGCCAAAGCCAGACGGTACCCTTCGGATGTGTATCGATTACCGAGCACTAAACAAGATCACAATACGTAATCAGACCCCACTACCGCGGATTGACGACCTCCTCGATAAGCTTGGTGGTGCAACTTGCTACACCTCGCTAGATCTGGTTGGAGGATATTATCAAATCCCCATAAGCCAGGAGGACATACATAAGACCGCAGTGAAAACTCCTCTAGGTCTTTTTGAATTCAGAGTACTTCCGCAAGGTTTAACAAACTCTCCAGCCGTTTTCCAGGCCACAATGAACTCAGTGTTCAAAGATGCCATAGGGAAATATGTACTGGTGTACTTGGATGACATCCTAATCTTCAGCAAAACGCCTGAGGAACATAAAATACACCTGCAAAAGGTTTTACAGACATTAAGGGAAAATGAGTTCTATCTCAAACCCACAAAATGCGAGTTTTTCAAGCCTGAGCTAAAATACCTTGGTCACATTGTCTCAGCTGATGGTATTAAGCCAGACCCAAAGAAAATGGAGATTGTAGAGACATGGCCAACACCCAAGGATGCACATCAGTTGCGCACTTTCCTTGGCCTTGCTAACTACTTCAGAAAGTTCATTCAGGGCTACAGCAAGGTCACAGTTCCACTCACAGCGCTGCTGAAAAACAAAGCAGCATACATGTGGACACAAGACTGCCAAGTAGCTTTTGATACTTTAAAACATGCTCTGATCACAGCCCCTGTATTAAAAGCGCCTGATTTTACAAAGGACGCTAAAGGGGAATGGCTCCACAAATTCACAGTCATTGTGGATGCATCAGAATCCAACATGGCTGTTGGAGCAGTATTAATGCAAGGGGACCATGTGATTGCTTACGATAGCAAAAAGTGTACCCCTGCTGAACAAAACTATACAGTCACTGAACTTGAGATGTTGGCTGTAGTACGAGCTTTGGATATCTGGAGATGCTACCTCCATGGCCCAAAGTTTACTTTGGTCACAGACCATCACCCAAACACTTTCTTTTTGACCCAAAAGGATATCCACAACAAACGGCACGCTCGATGGGCTGATGAACTGGCAATGTTTAGGTTTGAGTTTGAGTACAGGCCGGGCCGGATCAATGTAGCAGATCCGCTAAGAAGAGCCCCACACGCCTCGCTCATTCTTATGCTGAACACATTGCTCATAGGCCATGGGTACCAGGAAACTGGGGCCTCGGCTCATCGGACACAGACCGCACCCATGTCAGAACCTGTGCATGAACTGCTGTCGTTTGCTGAGGAACTGAGTAGGGCCTACCAGCAAGACCTGAGGTTTAAGAACCCGGAGTTTACTAAAGCTTTCCACCAAGAGAAAGAGCTTTGGTGGAGAGAAGCACAAATAGTTGTGCCACAAAACCCTGATATAATCAAAACTATCATTGAAGATAGTCATTCAGCACTATACGGTGGGCATTATGGTGTTAACAAAACTGTGAAGGCAATTCAAAGATATTTCTAGTGGCCTAACATGAACAAGGATGTTCACAGTTATGTGACAGCTTGTGGCCCTTGCCAACGCAACAAATCCATGCCTACTAAGCCCAAAGGTCCTTTGCAAAGCTTACCTCCTCCACAAGAACCATGGGAGAGTGTGGGTATGGATTTTATTGTGGAACTACCACGCACAAAGAATGGCCACAATGCTATTCTCACTTTTGTGGACAGGCTGACCAAAATGACTCACCTTGTCCCCACTACTACTAACTGCGATGCTGTAGAAACAGCAAAGCTCTTTATGGACCATGTGTTCAAACACCATGGTCTGCCACGTGCTTTTGTCACAGACAGAGGTACACAATTTACATCTGGATTTTCAAAGAACTCTGCAGACTTTGGAAAATTCAACAATGCTTTAGTACTGCCTATCATCCTAGGTCTAACGGGCAGACTGAGCGCATGAACAGGATTGTAGAAGATATGATCCGTCACTATGTGTCTCCCACTCATGATGATTGGGATGAGCACCTAACTCAAATTGAGTTTGCGATAAACAACGCACACCATGACGGGCTGAAAAACACCCCTTTTTACATGAATTACAGGAGAAATCCATTAACTCCTCTTACAGCACAACTGCCAGTAGCTAGTTCTGCCAGCAGTGCGGGCAAGATCCCGAAGGTATACCAGCTGACAAGGAATCAAACAATATTCCTTACAAGGGCACGACGGTGTCTACAGTCTGCACAAGACAGACAAAAATACTACTTTGACAAAAATGTCTCTCCTGACTCTTTTCAGATTGGCCAGGAGGTGCTTTTAAGCACAAGGAACATCAACCTGAAACATCCAGGTTCTAACAAACTGTTGCCACGATGGATAGGTCCATTTCCAATTGAGCAGCAGATTGGGACGGTTGCATTTAAATTGCAACTGCCTGATACAATGAAGCGCATACATCCTGTGTTTCATGCTTCTTTGCTTACTAACTATGTGCCAGGAGGGGAATTAAAACCTCTACCGCCAATCCTTATGGATGACGGCTCCCTCGAATACGAGGTCGAGAAAATACTGGACAGTCGCGTTACCAAGAAAGGTAAACGCCAAACAACCGAGTACTACATTAAGTGGCTTGGTTATGATCATTCGTATGATACATGGGAACCAGCTGCAAATTTGCACTGCCCCCAATTACTAAAGGAGTTCCTGCACAGCAGAGAAACTTCCACCCGGGCTGCCTCCACTAAAACCCCAACCAAGCGCAAGAGCCATAAGGCCAAGCGTATTATACGTGACTGAGGACAGTCACAAACCAGAGGGGGAGGTATGTCACGTACACAACAATACTGATACGGATTCCTCAATGGAACTGCCGAGGTTACGTCACCTCGGACAGTATATACCTTGGATCCACGGGTGCCTATCAGGCCGTACCAAGTAACCTTGGACGAGACATTCCTGTGGCTACCAAGTAGACACGACAATGACTGGTGGCTTCACCCTGGGTCGAGACCGGCGGTGCCCAGGGGCAGACCTATAAAAGGATCTGTTGCCTTGAAGGAAGTCATCTAATTACGTGCTACTTTTCCCTACACGTTAATACGCTTGGCCTATTATATATATATCGGTCTGATCAAGCGGGCAATACCGTCGCCGCAAGGCCGTCTGATAAGTCATTTTGACTTCAGGTCTCGGCCTGGACGTTCTTTTTGTTTGTTTGTTGCCGAATTATCATCCATGTCCTCTTGTACCTATCTGCGTCAGCTGCCCTTAACTGCCCTTTTCCTGCACTGCCCTTTACTGCCCATCCCAACTCCCATCAGCAATCAAAACCCAGCTATGCCAAAAGGTCGCCCATGACTAGCACCACACAACCCTGCCCTCTCATAAGTACATAATTCCCATACCCCCGCCCTCATTAACCCCCTTGTCACTCACCTTTTCCCCCAGGCTCCAGGCCTCCTGCTGCTCCTCCAGCTGCTGCCATTGCTCCTGCTGCTGCTGGCTCCTGGACTAACTCAGCCAACTGCCGACCAACCTGCGTCAGAAGAAAGGATTCAGGTTATACCATGACCACATTTGCCACTGCGATCAGGAGCCTTGTGTCTATGGCCTGGGTCCATCTGGCCGTTGGCGTACCGGTAGCTGGTCTTGCATCCATTAGACTGATGAGCACGTTACTATCAGCATAGCATATGGGACATCGGTGCATGGGAGAACACGGGGAATTGTGACGAGTGAGAGGAGGAGGATGTTGATGGGCAGTGTCACGTGGCACAACTGATTTAATTAGAGACCCCACCATGCCAACGTCAAAATGCCCAAGAGCTTGAAGTTGTACTCAAAACTCAAGCAGTGCACATACACCCCCCTTCTTCGCCTGCTACTCCTCCTGGTGTCAATTTAACCTATTGCATTAACTCAGCCAGGCATAACCTGACGCCATAGGAAATCCAGCAACAATCTTTCCTCCAAACTATTGCACCTATACTCTCGCAGTCCCAAACTCCCGGGACCCCCGGGACTCCCGGGACTCCCGGCAGCTTGCCAACAGCCCCGCTTGCTTTGTCATAAGACCTTATGCAACTGCCTTATGCTACTGCTGCAACATATTGCATTGCTTTCACTGAGTCATTGCTTTCCTCGCCTCAGCAGCCTTTGGGGCCTGAAAAGCTCTCCCATTGACCTATACTGAACCATACCAGAATCTGCCATCAAGACGCGGTCTCTCTTCCCCCCTGTGGCCCATCCTGCTCCCTCTCACCTGCAGCTTCGTAAGTATCTGCCATATGCTCTCATACCTGCCCCTCCCCCGGTCCATCCCCCTGCACCCCTCCCACTACCCCATCCACCCCATCCCCTACACCTCTCCCACTACCCTCCACCCAGCTGCCCTTACCCATAACTTCGTAAGCATCTCCCCACCCCTCAACCTCTTACCTGCAGCTTTGTAAGTATCTGCCGAATGCTCTCATCTTGCGCCAGCCCCAGCAGTGCCGCCACCGCCAGCGCGCGCACCTGGTCCGCATGCGCCGCATCAAACGCATTACTCCGCTGCGGCTGCAGCAGCGACAACAGCACCCGTATCCCACTCGCTTTCCGCAGCGATGCCCTCGCCACCGCAAAGTCTCCCCCAAGCCGCTGCGCCAACTGCCCTGGCGCACCCTCACCGTCCTGCACTACCGCTGCCGACGGGCCGAGGCTCAGCGGTGGCGGCGGCCCATTCCGTGCCGATGCGGGGGTTTTAGGGTCTAGGCCGTAAGACCCGGTGGGAGCTGAGGTTTTCAGAGGGGCAGGAGTGGGGGTAGGGGTGGGAGTGGCAGTTCTTCCATAGGGGGTAGCTGCCAGGTAAGCGGCGCTACTGCTGCCGCCATTATGGTGGGTGGTCGTGGTGGTGGTGTTATGGGAATTGATGAAGGGCATGAGAGCTGGGCTGATCCTGACGCAGTTGTTGATCACTTGCAACGCCCTGATGATCAGCTGCATGACAGCAAGGTAATCAAGTTATTTAGAACATATAATTGTCTTGGATCAATGCCCTGATGATCAGCTGCAATGCAGCACAAGCCAAGGTTGCATTGCACACAGATTTAGGCATGAATAAGAAGGTCCAGCCCACCCTCCACATAACATACATTGCATTTGCAGAGGAGCATGAGCAAACAGTCACCTTTAGTGACTCAAGTTGCTGCTTATAATTTTGAAGCTTTTAAGCCCAAAGCTACAAGCAGTAGGAGGGATGCTTTCTAAAAACCATGTGCCACTGATGGAGTACTATTGCAAAAAGCAGAAGAATCACGTGCGACATTACTAGCCCACATATCCGTCTTAGCCGTCTTGTACCTATAGCTGATTCCACAAATTCTACTTTTACAAAACCATCCAGCCTCACGTTCAAAGCAGATCCCCTTTGTAACAAAACAGCAGTAGGGGCTCACACATACCCTAAAGCCCTTGCTCTCTGCTGTTATCAATTTGAAGCGCGGCTATTGGTGTGACCTGTTTTCACAGATCCTCACCTCTTGATTAGTGAACCCATACAGAGTGTTGAGCTGCCCCATAGTGATGGTAGCCAGCAGAATAGCCATGGCATCTTTGGTCCCTGCACCTGGCCCTGACACACCCGCTGTCACTAGCTGGTGACGCCCCTCAGGTGACAGAGTGATGATGGCGAGTACCTCAAGTGCATGCAGCACCATCTCATTGAAGTACCTAGCGAGTAGCAAGGACCAAAGTGTTGAGTGGGTATTATCACATTTCATGATAAGCCATAGCAAAAAGTGCCATAGGCCCTGCACATCAAGCTGTCAAAAAAACAGCGAGGTGGAGCAGGTAAGTAGCAAGACCAAAATGTTTTTTTGAGTTGTGAGGACCAAGGACATCCTCAGCTACAAGGACCAAGGCATGTGAGCACCCTATGAGCTTCAATAGGTTTCAAGGATGCTGAATTTCGTGACATCACGGGTGCACATGGGATACACGTGGAGTGAGGGTTGAGGTTTTCAGGTAATATAGGGTGCAAGAGTGGTGACACATTTAATCAGTCCACGGAAGCTGCATGAGCGAGCCACAAGCACTCACTAATGCTCATACCAAAGATCAAAGCCAGGGCTGAGACAAAGTCCATGAGCTCCTCGCATGTCCCCACCCAGATCAGCTCAAACCTTAATGCATGTTGCTGCTCCGGTCCTAGCATACAGCAGGAGTGCTTTCAAAAACTGTGGTAAAAAGGGGAGCAACATGTCTAAGCATCTCAAACCGCCTTTTGCCATCAAGCCTGCATGTTTGGTAGCAGCTCCCTAACCAATGTTCCAGGCAGATCGCAAGCTTTGCCAAAACAACAATGCTGCTTCATAATTTTGCTGAGATCATCCCACAGATAAGCATATTATCTACTACATTCCATGATATGCCATGGCCAAAAGTGTCATAGGCCCCGCACCTCAAGCCGTCACAGAAACAGCAAGGTGGAACAAATACCAACTCAAAAACAGCGGGAGTGCGGACAAGTCAATGGCTCCACTTACCTTTTATTACATTTCATGATATGCCAGAGCAAATAAGTGCCATAGGCCCATTGGCTCCACTTACCGTTCATCATGTCGTGCGTAATGCACTAGCTGTAGCAGCAGCAGCACTAAGTCCTGTGCCCTAGCACCTGACATCAGCCTCCACCTGCTACTGCTACTGCTGCTACTGCTGTTAACACTGCTGCTACTGCCACCCAGCAGTGCCCCCATGAGGTCTTGATCAGTCATCAAAGCCATCATTGCATCTGCTAGAGATTCTGTTGTAACATCAACAGGCTTCAGACGAGATGGGGCCTGCAAAGAGACGAAAAAACCTTTACCAAAATGAGTGTAAAGAGCGTAGACGGAAATAAAAAGAGCCAGGTGATCAACCAGATTGGTGTAAGGCCGGGTGTTACTGGCAAGACCTTAAGGCAGGGCCTTAGAAGCTTGTTTGTTTTCGTTTATTGTGTGATGCAAAAGCCATCATTGCATCTGCTAGGGACTCTGTTGTGACATCCAGTGGCTTCAGACGGCTAGGAGCTAGGATCAGCAGCAGAAAACAGTCTTACTCACAGGAGCCGGCTAACCATTAGAAATGGTAAAATGCAGGTTTTTTCTGTGAGTAACCCCATCATTGCATCTGCTAGAGATTCTGTTGTTTGTGCAAAAGCTCCAGGCAGCTAAGCGCCTGCACAGAGACAAAAGAACATCTCTACCAGAATATATATATTAAACGTAGACAGAAACAAAATCAGCCAGGTAATCACCAATCAAACGCCGCCCTCTTCTATAACACCGTCTCTGCCCCCTCCTCTGTCCTTTGTCCTCACCCTCCCTCTTACCCTGCCCTCTTGCTTCACTCCGTCTATTGCGCTCCTATAGCACTACCCTTTCCCGTCTTTGGCATACTCTGCCCCATCTCCCTCCCTCCTACCCTGCTCCTCCGTAACCATTATCTCTCCTCTTACAGTCCACCATTCATCTGTCCCTTTACCAGTCCTCTATATCCTGCCCCCTGCACCTACGCCCCATAACCATCCAATGGTGTGTTCGGTTCATCCTGGCTGCTCTCTTGCGGTTGCTACACCTTTCGTGTTTGTTTGTTGACCCCCCCCCCCCCCCTTGTTTCCACACATTTAATATCCCGGCCCACTCACATGCTCTTGCTCTGCTTGCTGTCCACGAGCTCCCATTTGTGCATCTCCTGCCCGGCACCCACAAAGACTACATTCAAAGCCTACCGGTCCTAAACCCTATCCCTGGTCCAAAACCCTACCCTGGTCCTAAACCCTGGCCCTGGTCCAAACCCTACCCTGGTCCTAAACCCAAGCCCCAGCCCTGAAACCCTAGTCTCGGTCCTGAACCCTACCCAGGTCCTAAACCCTACCCCCACTCACGTGTCCATGCTTAGCTTGCTGCTTCAGTTCCCCCACCAGCAGCAGCAGTTGCACCTTGGCATACTGCAGCAGTGCTCTGCTAGTGTGATAAGCCACCTGGCGTTCACCCCTCAACTCAGACTCAGAGACACCTGAGCGCAGCTGAGTCACCACCGTTTGGATGGGGTACAGCAGCTTCGACAGCCCCTCCTGTGAACAAGACCAAGAGCATAACAGCGTGATTTAGGGTATAAGGGCTATAGTCATTACGGTTTAAGGGTTCAAGGGTCTGGAGGTTCATAGCTGGAATACGTGTAATATGGCATCCACAGCGGCAAGCTTTCACTGCGACCTTGTGTAAAGCAATTCTGGATGCTGCCATGTTGGGTGGTCGAATTCCACAAGGCCAATTTGTTTTGGGGGGGGGGGGGGGGGCACATATTGACATCCTACTTTCAACCACACCTCAGCTAGTACATTGCAGTACCAGTTAGGAAACAACCCTCAATCCTCCACACAGTGTGTTTTACCCACCGTATGTAAGTGTCATCACTCAACTTATTTCATACTTTCAAAAGAACCAAACACTCCTACAAACCCCATCCAGAACCCCAGTTAAACCCGACCTTCCCCTTTGCAACCCCCACATACCTACCTACATGCTTGGAGAACCGCAGTCAAACACCTCCTTATTACCTAGTTAGACCCAGCCTTTCTGGACGAGCTCATAAGGCAGCTGTGCTTGAGGTTCATTCACTAAAGGGTACTGATGAGGCCGCATTGGGCTGCAGCCGAAACATGTATACCCAGCCCTACATTACGCCACTGCGCAAACATTGGTGACCCTCCTCGTGGGGGTGACGTAGGGGTTGCCTCCCTGCGCTCGATTATAACCAAAGGCTGCGCATCCTGGTATCCTTGTGACGCCAGGCCTCGTATATCTGGGATGATTCTGCTGGAACTACCCATTCTAGGGCCAGTGGATCTTTCTTCACTCTGAGGAGTGGGACGTTACCGTGCTAGTTTAGTGCTGTAATGCCTGGTCCATCCCTATGATGGCGAGTACAACATGACCCAGCCTTCCCCCAGTCCTGCAACAACCCACCTCTAACCCAGTGAAACCTAACCTCCCCTTATGGTCAAGCCCCAGTCAAACCTAACCTCCCCTTTTGGTCAAACCCCCAAACACCACCCTACTTACCTGCCTGCAGAACCCCAGTCAAACACCATCCAACCACCTAGTCACACCCAGCCTTCCCCCAGTCCCTGCAACAACCCACTTCCACCCCGGTCAAACCCCATTACAATTCTTAAACAAAGTTTACTCACAATACTTTGTACATAAGCCTATCAGTCCCTTACTTGCCGGTCAAACTCCTCCTTGGTCAAACCCCCTTACCTTCCCCCTTAGTCAACCCCCCCCCCCAACCCCCCAACCTCCATTTCATCAAACCCCCAAACACCACCTACCTGCCGGTCAAACTCCTCCAAAATGACCCTGAACTGAAACCCATTCGCCAGATAAAGCGCTGCATTCTTCCTTGCCACGTCATTAGCACATGTCAGCAGTCCAATGCCTAACTCCACCATAGAAGAGGGTACAGGGGCGGGGAGGGAACATGCCCGCTCAAAAGCTTGCGGGAGGGAGGCAAGGCCAAAGAAGGCCAGGGACAAACCCATGAAGGTATGAGCATTCCTGTAGCAACAGCAACAACTCCAACATCAGCAGCAGTTCTAGCAGGGCGACTTCCATAGCACGGCATTCCCAAGCCTGGCACAAACATTTAGAGGACGTACAGTCCTCTCCCAAAACACGCCCCCCCTCCCACTGTGCCGGCCCACCCGCGCTGCCCGCCCGCCTTCATGCTCTGTCGGCCCACCCTCCCTCTCTGCCCGCCTGCCCTCCCTCTCTGCCCGCCTGCCCTCCCTCTCTGCCCGCCCGCCCTCCCCTCTGACCGTCCGCCCTCCGCTCTGCCCGCCTGCCCTCCCTCTCTGCCCGCCGCCCTCCCTCTCTGCCCGCCAGCCCTCCCTCTCTGCCTGCCTGCCCGCCCTCCTGCTCTGCCCGCCTGCCCTCCCCTTTCTAGTAGCCTCACCATGACCAATATACTGCAAAATCCACCTACCGCAACCCAACTATAGCAGTGGAAGCAGCAGCACCTCTCCCATCCTTCTTTCCATCTATTCTCACTACAAGAAGGACCTGCCCCCTTGCTTGCCCTCCTCCTACAAAAAGGACCTGCCCCCTTGCTTGCCCTCCACCCCTCCTCATTCTCCTTGTGGCACCTTACCCCTCGCTTGCCCACCTTGATCCCCAGCACCTCTTGACCTAGGCAGCCCCAGCATCAGTTGCGCCCCTCCCTGTGCCCAAACGTCCCTTCTGTAAGCGCCCATCAAAGAGCATAACATCTGCTGCAAGTCGTACCCAAACCTCCCCGCCACCCATCCCAACCTCTCTCTACTCCCATTGCTATTCTTAAGCAGACCCACTTTGTTGTTTTCATAACAGCCTGAGGAATGAGACCTATGGCCCTTTGCTATGGCATATTTTAGAAGTCCCTCCTGCCCCAGAAAACCCCCCTTCCCCTTCCATCCCTTACCCAGGCAACCCCAGCAACAGCTGCACGCCACCCTTCACCAACTCCTCCGCCACCCTCCTATGCGCCAACAAACAACATAGCACACATGCTCCCCAAACCCATGCCCCCCCCCCCGGGACCACCTCTCACCTAGGCAACCCCAGCAGCAGTTGCACCCCTCCCTTCTCCACCAACTCCTCTGCCACCCTCCTATGCGCCAACAGCGAACATAACATCTGCAACACCTCATAAGTAAACGTCCCATCCTGCTCTCCCCCCTGCAGAAGCTGGAAAGCCACATCCACCCCTTGCTCTGCCAGACAAGGGCCCAGTGCCTCTACATATTCCCCTGTGCACATCAAGCAGCGCAGGGCACCGATGAGCCGGACCATACGTATGCGAGCAACATCCCCTGCATCTGCTACTGCTGCTGCTGCTGCTGCTGCATCCCCTGCCGCTCCGGCTCCGCTCCCTGCTGCTGTACTGCCTGTACCGCCTGAAATCGTACTGCCTGCTGCCAAATCAGTTGTAGTGCCTGCTGCTGTACTGCTGCCTGGTGTTGTACTGCCTTGTAGTGCTCTTGGGTTGGGGTATGGCAGCAGGGAGTAGGTTGCTGTGCTGCCTGCTGCTCTACGTAAGTACTTGCATAATGCAGGTACCAAGGGGCTGCGTACTGCCTCATCAGAGTACTCTTCATTAGCCAGAGCTATGCCCAAAAGACCTGCATTGGTCATCGGTGAGCAGTGAGATCTTTTGGTCTTTGACATGGCCCATGGGCAGCTGCGTGACATTTGCTGTAGTGCATGACATTGATGTGATTGAACTAGGAAAAAAATGTCGTTCAAATCATTCCCCCATATTGCATGATTGATCAAGGAATGTGCACCAGAACATGATACAACCTTGTCGTTTTGTTTGCTTTGCTTGTTTTCTGTTTGGCGCACTTGCTGGGGAAGGCGTCCCTCTTGAGGTGCTTGCCAGTAGGTTCATCCAACGATTGTCAGGAAATCGGTGACCCAATCAACCATATTCAGCGGCCTTTCTAACATGGGCTACCATGTGGCTCAGAAAATTGCTGCTCTTACTTAGTTGCTGTGAGGTATAGTGTGATCTAGCTATGCTTAATTCTAATATGGGCCATGATTTGGCATCTAGCTCGTAGCATTTGACCTGGTAATCTCCTCACCTAGGGCATAAGAGTGTTGTGCTTCAGTGAGAAGGGCCTCACGAGTAGCAGGAGGCGGATCAGCAGTAAGAGGGGCGTCCGCTAAACCCTCGGTGGCCAGCTGCCCCAGGGTTTCGATCCAAGGGGCGTCGGTCAGCGGGTAATTGAACAGCCAGCAATCGAGGCACGCCATGAGGAAGCGAAGGCCCGCGACACGAAGCTCGAGGGATGCATGCGTTGAGAGCACCCATCGCTCAACGACGACGTCGTAGGCGTCTTCATCATCCTGCGCGCGGCTGCATGTCATGGACCTGTGGCGGGTGCATTTGACCTACTGCATGGGCTTACCTTGACGTAGCCCAATAGCTTGCCGATCCCGTAGTGGTTCCTTAAGCTCTGATTGCCATGCGGGTCACCCACTACTGCCCTATACTTTGCTTCTTCTACCTCCAGCAGGGATGCCAGACAGTGAGCTGCAAAGAGCTTCTCATCATCTTGGCCGCTGCGTATCTGTCTTAACAGCTCCTTAACTAGCTGCGCAAGGGTACAAGGGTATTGTTAACGCCTTTCCCTTGGACATTGTGCGTACAAGGTCCCCCGTGCGGCCGTGTGCATGCTCCTACCTGTGCATCAATCACAGCTGGGTGAGGTGGTAATGCCCTTCCAGCTAGACTCAGGTTTCTAGGTCCTAAAGTCCCCATTCACATCACACGCCCCAACTTTACTGCTTCTTACGATATGGTTCAGACTTCACCTTTCAGCCAGAAGGTCATGGCATACTCGTGGAAGGCGAATGCAGTGCAGGATCACTGAGAGTGGTACTCCTGCTCGCATCACAGCTAGTACGACCCATACACGACCCCCATGCCTTGAATCCAGCACGCATTGGCTTCATTGAGTGCGGTACGTGTAGTGCTTGGTCTCGGAGAGGCGGCCTTTCAGATTCCCCAGTGGCACCGCGCAAGTGAGGGGACATTTGAGACATTTACTGCGCTCAGGGATCCCAAAGCGTGGTCATCGGCCTCTAGTAATCGCTGTCTGCAAATGCACGTTGCAGGTGTTGTATAGACTAGCGCACAGGCTTGCAAGATCTCAGCGATTCCCCCATAGCTCCCTTGGACCGTAGCAGAAGGGTCGAGCCATGGGGGGTGGCGGTGACTCTTACAGGCCGTCTGGCCATCATTACTTCAAGGGTACGGCAACTGCTTCATGCAGTCACCTCTAAGGTGTCCGCCATGCGGTACAACTCAAGCGACGTTGTTCTTCTGAATCGCTGCAGAGGTCTGGAGCCCTTCAGGCGGTTGGTGGTGCGACCCAAAGGGATGGAGGCGTAACACAGCTTTTGCAGTCGGGTGAGCAGGGCTCGCTTATTGGCCTGCTCTCGACCCAAGCTTCCCTCCCACCTCTCAACACCACGACCTTCCTTCGCAGGGCATACCTTGTAGCGCAGTACATGATCTTCCAGTGGTCTGCTGAAAACGAGGTGCGAAATGACACCGACTGTGTCGCTCCCGTTAGTCATGTACCAGCAGCCAGGCAGACAGCAGCGGACACGGGTGCTGGATGCACCTGTCATTTTGATTCCAGGACACACTTGGAGTAAAAGAGATAATGCTCTGTGCCTTTGTTTGGCTTCCCATTCCTATTTGCCATGTGCTTATATGCCAGTCACTAAACCATTTTTTGACAATGGCTGTGTGAGAGCTTATTGAAGCAGCCTGAACTCTACTGGCATGGAGGTTTGACAGATGTTTTATTGCTGGACTAAAAGCAGCAGCTTTGATCGGCGAAATCAACCTAGTGCCTCATACTCAAGTTGGCATCTCTTTCCAATCTTGCTGCCTCGCAACAGAATGGCTGCCCTATCGCTCACAGCTTATCGCCCTTTCTCATCATGCTAGGGTGCTGCACGGCCCAGAGGGCAGTGCAGTGGTCTCTCTTAACAGGCTTATGGCCCTTTGAAGCCTGTACTTCTTAGTGTGGTCCTAGTAGGTTCCAACTTCCGTCGTCCCCTGTTCTGTTCCGATAGAGGCTCATATGATAATTGCCGCTTTTGGCAGTTGCAATGCATATGTTGCTTTCGATGTAATTGACGATACCACAATAGCTGAGTATGAGAACTGAATTTATCAGTATGCTTTGCAAAAGGATAACAATGGCTTTTAGAGGCAAACACGTGATGTCTGCATGGGCCAAGTCCTGGTGTTTTCACCATTCCCCACTTGCAGAAGCGGTACCTTGCTCCCAAGACCTGGGCCCCTGGTATGCTTTACGCCAAGAACATGCCCAAGGAGGAAGGTGCTTGACAGCTTGACCTGAGCAGTGCAGCAGGCAGGCAGCAGCTTTCGTGATTTACAGCAGCTCTCATTTGCAGCGAGAGGGGCTTAGCATATGTGGGAGCAGAGCAGCTGCTGCTTTGCATGCGTGGGGCTGCCACCAAAGCCTCATGCGATTGTATGACGCTTGAAAGAGCAGGACGAGCAGGAGCAGATGGACAACAGCTGGAAGTTAGGGCTTAGGCAGCCAGCTGGGCCCTCCGGACGCTCCCAACAGCAGCAGGTGGCAGCGTCACAGCAGCGGCAGCAGCAGCGTAGCATGAGGGGGGTTACAGGTGCATGGGCATTCCTCAACGGGCTGGCCTAGCCCATAAGCCATGCGGACTGGGCTGTAGGGTTTACCATGTGCATAGGGACGCACCATGGGTTTACCATGTGCCTAGGGTTTAGCCTTGGCGCAGCCAGCAGCTGCGGCCTGCATGCTATATTGGCACGAACAGCGCCTACCATTCCGATTTTGTCCCGTGGTGGATGGACCGTAGGCTAAGCCCTCGCATTCAGCATGTTCTTTGGTGACGGATACGAGAATTAGAACTAGTAGGCGAGAAATCGCAATGTAGCAGTTAGCCCTAGAGCGGTAGACAAATCCATACCAGCCTGGCATCATGGACCCCCGCCGGCTGATGGTGCCAGCAAGGCACGAGTTGCATGAAGCATTGCGGCCGCTTCGCAAGCAGCTTCGCTATGTGGTTGAGGCACTTGGCCTCCCATTCGACGACAGCTTGTTCACTAGCCCGCATCTACAAGCTTCTAGCAGCGAAGATGTTGATCCAATTAAGGTCCTCAACACTCTTCTAAGGAAGGTGGCCGACAGGATCGTTCAGAGGAGCCAGCCATTGGTTTCCCAGCAACCATCTCTACGTCAGAAAGAAGTGAAGTCCAGCGCAGAGGCCAGCATTCCCCTTCCAGCGTCGAAGGAGACATCAATGCAGCCAAAGAAGACAAATCGCAGCAGAAGGAGACGCAGAACGCGTAAAAGCAAGACTGGGCAAGAGCAGCGGCAGCCAGCGGGTGTCCCCTCTTCGCCTCAGCTCAGTAGCAGCAGCCCGGAGCCTGCACAGCAGCAGCTTGCAGAGGAGATGCCGGAGCCTTCAGACGATTACAGCAGCGAGAGCAGCAGCAGCAGCAGTGGAGTTGAGACACCACAATCTCCGCTCCTCAGAAATCAGCAAGTGGAAGAGCACACACCAGCAGTGGCAGTGAGCGCAGTTCAAGAGCCGCCATGGAAACCCTATCCTGTGGTTCAGAAGCTGATGCAACAGGTCCAACAGCGCATCAGTGACCCAAGCTTGCAACGTGTGACGATTACCTCTTTACAAGAGTATGGCCAGGCTGTGGAGGCTGAGTACCCTATAGCCCCCAACATGCCAGTGCCGTATGAACCATCTGACTGGAGCAATAAGAGTGAGGTCCTCCAGTGGTTTGCAGAAGGCAGGGAGACTCAACTGTTTTCTGATAAGATAAACTACCTTGTAGAGGTAGTCTACGAGCTCCTGTTACGGGGAGCAAATTATGGATACTTGTCCATGTCTGAGTTATCCCAGATGTTTAGCAGTGTAGTTGATGGAGATCTGATCCCTCGTTGGATTGAGAGTTAGCAGATCGGGCATGAGATGGCCGGCTCTGGTTTAACAGGCATGTGACCTGCCAGAAGCACAAGGTCTATTATAGAAGAATATAATATATTAGAGTATCCGCTTATGTGCCTTGCCAGAGTTGCAGCACAGCATCAAGCATGAACATTATAGACCTTTAGCATGGTCTCCTTGAGTTGCAAGGTGGGACCCCATGCTGGCATTAATTAGCATGTGATTTACATTAGCTGTTGCCCATGTGTTTGGCCGAGTTGCCACACATCTAATGTGCTTAAAAGAAAAACATAACTAGCCTATCCTGCTTATGCAGCGGGATTCGGGGCTATTGGTGTTTGTGTTGAGCCTTCCTTGCTAAGGTAGTAGGGTTGCATGGGCTTTGGTATATTCTGAGCTTTGAACGCTTGTGTCGCTTTATGTATTTCATACATTTATGCTATGCAGCAGTTATCTGACCTCATCAGGGAAATCATTCCGATAATGTCCCTGGGGGTGGCCTTTGCGGTTATCTGGTGTTTTAGTTTTAGTTTTGTGGTGAAGCATGCAAAAGCCTAGTTTATAGTGTTGCCATCATGTATCAGCCGTGTTCCCCGCTGAAGTATGTCGTTAGGCCAGCAGTCTTTTGGTGTTGGTTGAACAATCTAGTGAGTTGTTGTGTAGTCTTGATTAGCAGTACCCTCTTTCGTGGCTGTTGCCTTTTTGTGAGGGGGGGAAGGTAGCTACAGCTAAGAGCTGTACTAGGTGGAGCTTGCAGCTCTGATACAGTCATCCACTCAGTTTGTACTGCTGTACAGCTGATGTGTGCATTTAGGTCTTGACTTAGTGTGTGATGGAATTGAGCCAGTCTAATTGGCAGTTATGTATGGAAGATCCAGAGAGATCTGTAGTGTTCGGCATTGATTCAATGTAACAAGTTTTGGCTTACTACACGAGTACCGTGCCTGAGAAGGGATGGAAGCTGTGGAGGCTGTCAGATGCCGCCTGCTGTGTTTTAAGAGGGACATCACATGAGAATGAGAGAGAGAACTACGCAGAGAAGGGGAAAACCCTGACAAGTGATAGGCCGTGTGAGTGCTGGCTGACTGTTTGTGCCAACTGCACCTCCTCCTTCCCTAGGCAGAGACGTACTCTGTTGTGAATGCTGACGGGTGCACATATGGGGGAACTGAGTTGCCTGATGAACAGCAGCATTTCCTTGGGTGCCAATCTGGTGGCTGTTCGTCCAACTAGAACTTGTAGTGTTGAAGAATGCAAGGCCCCTGGGCAGCTGCTGTGCGAGCCCTGCGACCTGGCACGACAACGTGCCCCGTCCAATTGTTAAGGGTTGGTTAGCACAGGAAACCTCCTAAGACGTTCCACATGCTTGCCATCCGATGCCAACCGGGGCTTGCAATAGCCAGTTACCCCCCGGGTGACTGACGTACTGCCGGCAAGCATTGCATCCCAGATTCCCAGCTCTTGCAACTCACGCCGGCAGGGGAATGGTGTACAATCCTGTCTGCTAGCCACGCCGTCTAATCTCGATCCATGCGCCCCTTGGATGCTTATCCCACAGCTTTTTTGCCATCCAGACCCTCACATTCATCTGTAAGGGATCGCCTGGGCTGTATCAGTGCACTGTCGTTGACGGCTGCCCCTGACCACACATTACCTCTTGGATTCCAGCTTTTAACTTGATAGCAGCGCATGCCTTAACTTCGCTCCATAGGCCCCTACTACCTGCTCTAAACCAAACCCCAATGGGCACGTGCCCTTGGCTACAAATTGACCATGCCGTAAAACGTACCGAATTCATAAGATGGGCGCCCCACCTTTATTGTTAGCTGCCCTCCTCCTGTTGCTTTTGGCAGCCCCTGCCTACGGAGGCTTCTTTGACATATTTAGACAGAAAGCAGTTGTGAAGGAAGAGCCCCCACGTAGCATCCCGAGCTTTCCATCAGGCAATAAAATAATAAGGGTCACGGGCAAAGAGTGAGTAGATCCATCAGATCCTATTCCATCCATCCAACAAAGCCTGTCATGAGATCCAGCTTGTTTCTGACAGACACTCCACCCACCCTAATGAACCCCTAATAACTCTTGCCATGATGGCTCATTTACTTCAAAAGAAGAGATTTCATTCAGTGTCTGGTGTGCAGACTCCAAGATATTCTAAATGGAAACCATGTCAACCAGAGCAATTTGGTCCCACCAAGAGCAGCAGCGGCAGCAGCAGTGGCAGCAGTACCACCAACAGCAGCAGCAGCACCAGAGGCAGTGGGAGAAGCAGCAGCAGAAGTGACAGAAGCAGCAGGGGCCCTGGATGGCACAACATCACCACCAACAGCAGCAGCAGCACCAGAGGCAGTGGGAGAAGCAGCAGCAGAAGTGACAGAAGCAGCAGGGGCCCTGGATGGCACAACATCACCACCAACAGCAGCAGCAGCAGACGCCGCAGCCATAACACCAGCAGCAGCAGCAGACGTGGCAGCCATAACACCACCACCACTACCACCACCACCACAAGCAGCAGCAGCAGCAACAGGACCTGCAGGCCCAGCAGGAAAGGGACAGCAACCCACAGTTGTAGTTTTTTTCTACCTTAATCGTTGCGCAAACTCCATGTAAGGACACATGATCCATAAGCCCCTACCCTAAACCAGTGTGTACAGGGACAGCAGCTGCCTAGAGATTGATCGAAGTGGCAGCTATAGTGATGCCATTGCTATTTTCTTTTCAATCGCGAGTTCTTACATCGAGTGCATGAGATCCTGTTCCTGCATAAGATGTAATGAAATGGTAGCAGCAGTTAGTACCGGAAAATCAAGAGCCCCTTGGATACAATACAGATCACAGATTGCAGATTACCAAATGCCCCGATGAAAGTTGGAGGCCGGTGGGGGCAGTGCCATGCACAGAGAGCCAGCTTAGGCTCCAACGGCATACTCAATCTCATGTTTGAAAGTCTCATGCTTGCTGCCACCGGCCCACCCTTGATCCCTTGCTAGCCAATGTATGTCAGGCCAGCCAAGCCAAGTACCATAATGGGCTTCCTTGGAGCTGACAGCCGCATTTCAATCATTTTTTTATCCTTTTTGATCGTTCATAAAACGGTCTCAACACAAGCCTGCCTTGCTTGTGCTCTTTTGCAGGGCAATGAAGCCAGTTGTTGAGTGCCTGCCTGCCTTCTATCCGACAGAGGTACGGGGGGGGGGGGGGAAGAGGGAGGAGCACCAGGGCGGATGGAAACAGATCTGGGGGAGAGAATCTGGAGGGGAGGAGGGGGAAAGGAGGAGATGCTAGCTAACACAGGCAAAGCAGCAACCCAATTCTTTTGGCTAGAATCCGCAAGGAGGCAGCAGAACCTGACGAGTTGGGAGTTGGCTTATTTTGTGGTACATGCAAACATGTCGCACACTGTCATCATGTTTCGGAGCCCTTTGACCATATAGCATCTGGAGACCTCTGCGTGTGGTTCTTTTCCAAGCCTCCTGCTCCTGTATCATTCCAAAACATCGGTGTGACTCATGCAGGTCCGCTTCGTAGCCGTGGAATATCATGACATGTCCCTTCTGGGGTTGATGTCTCAAGGCCTACATGCTTTGCCTGTGCTTCAAGTCACCACACGGGTAAGATTATATGAATGGCTCTCAAGTCGCAGCCCTCTGGCTCTCCATTTATTCACCCCACCCCTCTAAGAAACTGGTTGGATTCATGCTTGGGTGCTGCACGGCCCGAAAGCTGTGCAGTGATCTATCTCATATGCAAGATTGTGTGAATGGCTCACTCAAAAGTGGAAAGCCTCTGGAGAACTGCAGCTCTAAAAAACAATATTATAGCAGTATTATCATCTCTTGATTCCGGCCTCAAGAAGGCGAACGTAAAATTAGTTTGATGTTAATAGCTCACCGCAGTTACCTCTCTCACACCGTTTCCAGTCTGTCATGCTGCTGGTGAATTGGCCATTGTTGTTTCCTTAGCCCTCCTAGCAAACAAACTTGTGAAGAGAGCGACTGCTTTCCTTGTCTGCTACTACCGTAGTGCTGGCAATATGGGCGAGGATGTGCTGGGGGAGCCCCACAATCCTAGGGGGGGGGGGGAAATGCAGGGTGTTGCGGACCCCCCCACCTCTGCTTCAGTTTCAGCGGTTTGTCATTAGTGACACAGGCCCAAAAGGCCCTCCAGACCCCCCTCCCCCCCCTTGATTTAGGCCCTGCGTGCCACCCCCCCCCTATAGGATTGTGGGGCTCCCCCTACTATTAGCCCTGTAGCCAGTACAGAAGATGTTCATACTTGAAACATGTTGAGCACATGTACCAGTGTGGAGCCAGGGCATTTTATGGGGAAGTGGAAACCAGTCTCCTTAAGACTTCCTTGGAGTAGAAGGGGCAGGGCCAAGTGGAGATTTGATGTCATTGTGAATACAGAAGTTAACTACAGCCCTGTTTCACGCACTTAAGCGACTTTTGCAGGCAACATGCTGAGCTAATATAGTGTGTCTGCTTGCTGTTGGCTGCTGCTGCTTGTTGTATGCCCCAGGGCAAGAAGTACAGATACAGTGGCAAGCACCAGCTGGTGCCTTTGCTCAGGTTTGTCAGCAAAGCTCTGGTAAGTGGCTGGAGCCAGGTCATGTACATTGATGCCACATTCCCTCAATGAATAGATGTCATATCCGTCAGTTCAAATCTGTCTACCTCCATTTCCATTTAAGTTGACACTCTACTTGAGGGATGTATACCTCTGTTTTTATTGGCCATATAGTACTTGCCATTGTAGAGATGGACCAGGCTCTACAGCTGAGGGAGTGATACCTCTGTTTTGTTGGGCATATAGTATGTGCCTTCCCGTAGAGATGGACCAGGCATTACAGCACTGAACTAGTACGGTAATAACCCAATCTTCAGAGTGAAGGAAGACCCACTGGCCCTGAAAAGGGTAGTCCCAGCCGAATCATCCCAGCAGATATACGATGTGGCTGGGAGATGCGAACCAGCAGAGCCCATCTCTCTTCCACCTAGCTGTTTTTATGGCGCTTGAGGAGCAGGGCCTACAGCCGTTTGCTATCAAAAGTTCTATTGAGGCGAGGTGGCTAGAAGCCGGTTACTAGTCAGTCCTATAATTTGCAATGGCTAACTTGAATTAAAGTCTCATCAGTTAGAGGGCGCTTACAATGGCTTTATATCAATGATAGCAGCTCATGGATGTTACACTCATGAAAGCGGCACAGCTAAGATGTGCAGTGGCCAGATATGGCTTAGTTGAGGAAGACCTAATACACTTGCTGTAGCCATTCAGGTCATACTATTTCGGCTTTCTCTGAGCCTAGGTACATGCTGTTGCTGCTCGTCCTTACAAGAGCCTTTGGCCAGCGTTGACGCTGCCCACCTGTGTTCTGGTGATGGTCCTGATTGTGGCTTCTTGCTTTTTCTGAATTTTTTCCTGCTTCTCCTTTCCCTATCAGGGCCGTTAAGTCTAGATGCTGTGTGTTGTGATGGTTTGGGTCATACCAAAAGGTGCAATACCATACTGATTGAGGCTTGCGGCTTCTTGTACTGATGCGTATAGAGTTGCCACTTATTTCAATGCAGGGTCAATGCAGGGTCAAGAGCCTTTGGCCAGTGTGGAGGCTGCCCAGCTGCGTTCTGCTGATGGTTCTGATTGTGCCTTATTGCTTGTTCTGCAATCTTTCTGCTCATCCTGATAGGGGGTCAGGAGCCTTTAAGTCTGAACGCTTCCCAGCTGTTTTTCGTGACAGTTCTGGTAACACGAAGGTATAATGCCATATTGGTGAGGGCTTGTGGTTTTGTTTGCTTATGCTGCTGCTCTTGCTGCTCCTTCTTACAGGGTCAAGAGCCTTTGGCCAGTGTGGAGGCTGCCCAGCTGTGTGCTGGTGATGGTTCTGATTGTGGCGGTTGGAAGTGCAGTAGATGGGATGGGGAGGTGACTGTGGAAGAGCTAATGGGACAACAGCACTCAGGGATGTTTTACGCAAGCTTGGCTTTCTTGGTAAAGAGGGTGTGAGGGGAGTGTGGGGGCTGTTGCTTATGGGTAGCAAAGGTCAGCTTCTTGGTTAAACTCTGACAGGTGGGGGTGGGTGGATACATTTTAGGGTGTTGGAACTGCAGGGAGTGGGATGGGGATTACGGTGAACGAAATAAACGGGACAGAAATTTGGAATGTCCTGTCCAAGCCTGGCATTTCTGCTGAGGCATGGACGGGAATCTCTGGATGCTTGTCAAATGAAGGACAGGGATGGAGCATGACACATTCTGAATGATTGGCAGGTTGCAAACCTAAGATCCATACTCGGGGCTGGGGAGACGATTTATGCAGAACCCTGAGAATGCTGTTTACGGGCAAGGGGTTCCCAGAACCCATCACAGGGGCCAGGAAGGGCAACATGAGAGAATCCTGGGGGTATTGGCACAGGGGAAGATTGGGGATGGGGAAGGGGGTCAGGTAGAGAGTTCAGATTGAGAAGCTCTGTGAGCCTGTGGACTATGGTAAGAGGTTTGTTTCGGGGGTTGGAGGGGTGGGCAGGAGAATGCGATGTACGGAAGATAGAGCATGAGCTTTCATATAGAGCCTGGCAGGTTTTGGGAGTAGACCGGGCTCCATGCCTTGTAGGTGTTTAGGGTTTGATTGGCAGTAGGAAAAGGGTGATGAGGTAATGCCAGGCACCATGCTACAGTAATACCAGCCAGTGGGCATCAACGCCTGCCTCACTGCTGTGAGGTTCGGGGCCTAGGGCACTAGGTTATGGCGTAGCCTGTACCCCTTTTTGCTATGGCGTATCTTGAAATGTAATGATCATTCAGGCAGCTGTTATGTTTCGGCTGCTCTAGAAAGCTCTGGCATCTTTGCTGAAACTCTTCTTGTGAAGCGGCACATCTTGAAGAGGCACATCTTGAAGTCACCCGTCTAGATTTTGCTCTTGCTGAGCAAGAGTATTGGCTTCAGGCATGCTTATTCCTTTGCACTCCAGTATATGCAGGCCAGCATAGCTCCCAGTCTGACCTGTTGCTGTTTTGCTGTGCGTTCTTGCTGTTGCTGCAGACTGCTCGCCTCTTGTGGTTAGCAGGTTGTAAGTTAAGGCAGCGACTAATGAGAAGAGGTAGCAGCGATGGGGGGGCCGCAGCATCAGAAGCAGCAGGGACAGCAGCAGCAATAGCAGGAGGCGTTGATGCACATCTGCATGCTGATTAGGTGCAGAATCCTGGCAAAATCTCAGTCTCTGATCATATTTGATGGGACCCAATTGTATTCTGGTAGTCTGGTTATCATCCCAGCCTTTCATCATCTCCATAGGTCCTGCAGCTCCAGCCCAGGCCATCAGCGTTGGTGCAGTTGTCCGTGCTGATACTGCCAGCATGCTGCATGGCAGCAGAGATGAGACCCGTCTTGGGCAAAGTGCCTGGTCCATCTTGTGGATGCAACTAGAGGTCCATCCATATGGTATGCCCCAGGCATGTGTGGGTGGGTCTGTAGGGCTAGAATCAACAAGGAGTTGCCACACAAAAGCCACAAGTTGTCTTTGGCTGGGTAGCAAGCCTTTGAGTTTGAGGAGATACCTTTGGCTTATTAGTTTGGGCACACATAATCCTAGCAGCGGGGGCAGGCAGGGGCTAGTAGGAAGGAGCAGAGGCGCCTGCTTTAGCACCTGCAGCCTACGGTAGCACAATGCAAGGACTTCTACCATGCAGCAGTGGAAGCATGTGATGCTATTGGCCAATGTCTCAAAGAGCAAACACTTCTCCATTGGTGCAAAGGGGCAGCAGCATGTAGGAGGTCTACTCATTTGTGTCTGCATTGCAATTCTGGGCTGCAACAGCACTAGCTGGATGTTTGCTTGTTTGCCACTGGCAGCAGGAGTGGTGGGCATTGGCACCTCAGCAGCAAGTGTACTCGTAGTGGCTTTTACTGTGACGGGGATGTAGGCCTGAAAATGGGGGATGTCATGGGGTTGCATGGTGTGCATGTGTTGCTCAACTCCAGCTGCAGTACTGTTGTTGCTTATGAACATGATGGATGGCACTTCGGCTGCAGCTGTTGGGAATGTAACATACCTACCTTGTTCTAATGGATTGGATGGATTGCCAGAAATGAAGCAACTGGCATGCAGGGGTCAGGACTCCCATAGCACTCTTAGGACACGTCTGTTATCTGTGGCTGTGTCAGGACAAGTCACAGCAGCAGGATGTTTTCTGCGCTCATATGGTTTTGGAATCATTCGGTAAGCCCCAGCATGAGCAGTATGGCATGCCGCGCCGCTGCATATTGAACGCAGCCGAGCAGGAAGTAATTTATAATTCACCATTCATGTTGAACATATACCAAGCATGACTCGTCTTTTGAGGCTGGCGTCTTTGTTTTCAACGGTCATAGCGCTGGGGTTCTTGCGGAGTCTGCCCTTGGTGTCAGAGCAGGTATTACGTTAAACGGAGACAGAATACTTCTTCTCGTATCAAATTTTCCGCGACAGGAAAATACTTGTGCTAATATTGGTAGCGATCTTAGTTACATCTTCTGAAAGTTGGGTGTCCATTTCAAAAGCATCGCTCCGGAAGCATCCGCGGCTCCTCAGCTTCCCGAGTGAGTGGAGTGTCCTGTCACGTATCCACGTATTCCTTGTGAAGCCAGTCGGCACAGCTATAAGAGCACTCTCTGCTTCTAAAGGTTATCCTTATTGCTGCATGCACTTTCCGCTCGATCGAAACTGCAGGGACCTCAAGCGAAGCCGTTAACTACTAAGCTTTGATCTGCTGACTCTGTGGTTCCTTGCGGGAGGATTCTCTGTCAATATTTACCCTGCTCTTTCTCATCAGTAGGTGCGTTTGTGTGAAGGTAGATCTCCGGTGTAGTTGTGTGGCGGTTTTTATCAGAAATGCGGGTTCGAGCACGCTCATGATGCCTGGCCCCAATACCAAACTGGAGATAGAGCAGATTATATTGAGGCTGCATGGCGTCGATATAGACTAAGTAGTGCATTCCACTGCGAACTTCATTCGGACGATAGGGATCTTGCTGCATTGTCTCTCCATAGTGGTGTCGGCGTTTCCTCTGATGCTCTGCTCGGAAGGTTCCAGGGAAAGGTCCAGTGCTCGCTCGTCTGTGCTGACCACGTTCTGTTTCCATCCAAACCTGCAGAAAACATGGGTATCTTTTCCGACTGGTGGTCAGGCAGGTCAGCTAGCACAGCGGATGCCAATGGGGTCGACCAGAATAGGGCAACCTCATCGGGTTCGGCCAAGCCTAACGTTTGGCGCAGCGTGTTCGATCCTGGATCAAACCCCAACACCAAGCGTGTGGGTAGCAGCTATTACGACACCGTCAAGGTAAGGGTGCAGTGGGCTAAGGTTCGTCGCACCGCTTGGTTTAGACCTTGCCTGGGTGGCTTTGCTTATGCAAGGGACTGGAGATACGGCGCAAACATTTGTTTGATGTCTGGATTCAATGTGCTATGCCCATTCTTGCATGACTGGGCGGCACCTCGCTGCGTCCCACATACGCTGCACGTTGTCCTGGCTGTCACCAAGACATACGGGTGTGCTGCTAGCGCTTCTGTATCCTAGGACAGCTAAATAGCAACGCTTGACGGCACCAGCGTCATTTCATGGATAAAGCAGCAGCTTCAACGGCAACGGTTACGGTAGGCCACAGACGTCCTTTGCCTGATTCCTGCCCTGGGCAGCCTGCGTGTGAGCTGGGGCAAGCTCTTCTTGTTGCCTAGTATATGCGCATGCCAAAACCAGATCCGTCTAGTCTCCTTCCTTGAGCTTGCTACAACACACTGCCACCCGGAATGGGCAGCATGTTCAAAATGTATGCGCGGTACAGTGGGAAATGGCTTTGAAGTTCTGGTCAGGGAGCACCTCTATGTAAAGTGTCTAGCATGATGCCATTTAAGCACAGTGCAGGAGGTTGAATTGTAGGTATGGTGTACAAGGCTGGATAAAGATGGCCATTCTTTACATAGACCCTCCACAGGCTGCCTATGGAACAAAGGACAGGGTTAAGGGCCAGGGTTTAGGCTTTTAGGTGCATGCCAGCAGCTACAAGCTGTCTTGCAGTATGGTCTTGTTCCGCCCTGACAGTAGCAGATTAACGCTGACTGCTACATTCAGTACTGGGCTCCTGTTTGTTAACCCATACACCCTACACATGGGAGCAACTGTCATAAAGATCCATTCCCTGCACATGGGGTTATGTGTGTGGCATTCTGACATCTACTGCTGAGCCCCTATCCAGTTATCTAGGTCTCCAAGACAAGCTATTGGTGGTTAACCACCTGGAGGGGGGGGGGGTTTGGACCCCCCCTCCCCCCAACCCTGCTCTAGCTCAGGGGAGGGGGGTCAGGACCCCCCTCACCCCCCAAATGGCTTGAGAGTTCCATCACACACTGCTCCCCGGTAACCACACCCACTCTCTTCCCCTATCATCCACATGTTAATCGTCATGTTTGTGTTCCTCATATTTCTCCCCTCAGGACAAGACTGCACCAAGCACCTGGGAAATGATCCTCAAGGGGGAGGAGGCTCGCCGCAAGTCCTTCAGCGACTTGGACCTTGACCGTAAGGGCTACATTGAGCAGCAAGATCTGCAGAAGGTAGCGGGCCAGCAAGTCGATGTGGCCCGCATCTTTGCAGAAGCAGATGCGAACAGGGATGGCAAGATCGACCGCAAGGAGTTTAATGCTGTGCTGGACAAGTACTTCAATGGCTCACGTTAAGTTCAGGTGTGAACTTCATGCTTTAGGTGTGAACTTCACAGGTCGGGTGATGCAGGCAGGGGGATATCTGAGATGGGGTTGTTATGGGTTCTAGCAGGATGGCGTCACTCTGTGATGGTAATTCATGCATACTATACTATGCATGCTAAAGGTGTCTTCATAGAGTTGCTGCTGCTTGCAGCTTGGGTTGAGAAGGCCATGTGTTCCTGAAAAGGATAAGCAGGCTTGTCGAGCTGAAGCTTGGCTGGCTCGTTGGTGCTTTGGCATTTCACCTTGTCTGGAAGGCACCTTGTTTTCCATGGAGGCAAAAGTAGAGGGAGTTTGTCCAGTTGGGGTGTCTGCTGCTTGGAAGTTGCATCTGCAGTTGCTACAGTTGATGGCAGTGTTGGGAGTCGCGATCCCAAGCACTACTGTCTCTGAAGGGAGGCTGTTCTGTTATCATATTGTAGTGTAATACCATCTGGTGTAGAGTTACCCTTTTGACGTGCCATAAGAAGGTAAAGGCATGATTTGGTTGCTTTTGGCCACGAGGGAGGGGCTCTGCGAGCTGCCTTCTTCACATTTTTGTTGTCTTGCCTGCATATAGGTTATGTTCGCTGATGATGGACGTTTGCCGATGATGGCAAGGCAGGTTTTGAAACGGTGGTGGCAGATAGTGCAGTGTGTACTTTATGCTGTGTCTTTGCAGTTCTGGGTCCTGGAATGTTTTTTCCTTGATGCCTCTGATAGGGCTTGGTGCCTGCTGTGTATGTCATAGGGCAATGCAGATGTCTTGGTGGCCTGCATTTTGCAAACGGGAATGTGCCAGGGCGATGCAGAGCATGTGTTGTATGTCGTGTACCACTTCATGTGATGTTGTGATACTATGAGGCAAGGAGGTGCATGGGAGTTCCTATGTCCTTTCTGATGCATCTGTATTCTGTATGTGGTGTTGAGCAATATCGATAGGCAGGAAAGAATCCTTTGGACTCGTTGCTGCCACGCAATACTGCTCAATGACATGTGCAGTCTTGTGCAGGCTCCCAATGCAACTGCTTAGGCGGGGATGCTTCTATGTTCTGCCGTGTATACCGTGTATGCAGCAGCAGCCAAGATGCCGGGTTCTGCACGGTCCAAGAGTTCTGCAGCCGTCTTTTTAACAAGCATATCTGCATGATGCACTGAGCCTGAGTTGTACCAGTACGTCAGGAGGTGTTCATCAGGATGGCATGATCTACATGCATGTCAGCGACCGGTCCAAGCAGGTGTTCTCCCGATCTTCATATTCATGTTTGAGTGTCACAGTATGTATCATGTTGGAGCTAATTATGCAGGGTTGTGGCAGCGAGTGGGCAGGGGTTGGTCTGCCAGTGGATGGTTGGAGTTGTCCGCTGCCTGCCTTGGGACTTGTCAAAGTGAGTGCTTGGGAACCCACTTCATGGTTTCGGTTGTTGGCAGTCTTTGGTGCGAACCTGCCTGAGCATGAAGTGCCAGTTCTTTGACTGGTCAATCGGCTTGGTTGGGTGAGCAGGGCACATGTTTGATAAATACAACATGGAGGATAAAGGGGCCTGCGCCGCCGGGTGGTAAATGATCACAGTGGACCATCTTTGCTTGAGAGGGCTTTCTGTGGTGTTTTCAAAGCTGCATGGTATGGGCGGGATATGATCCACCCAATGTATGCATGACATTGTTGCTCGTGCCGGCGGCAAACGCTATGTGTATGTGCAACTGTTGTAATCTCTGCCCATGCATGGGTATGGCCGTTTCTGCGGACGGCAGCTAATAAAGGGTATAAGAGTGGCTCAGATGTGCCATAAGGGCATTTCATGTGCTGGAAGGCTGGCATAAGCTGTACAGCTGATGAAAGGGGCCGGCCTCATTTCAGCGAGGCTTCGCGCGGCGCAACTGAACGGTTGGGGCCCACTGACCCTGGCTGGTGTGGTGAGTGAGTGGTGTCGACCGGACCAGTTGGTTTGAGATCTCGGACATTCTCCGCGGCACATGGGGTCCACTGCAACGGCAATGCGAAATCAGATAGCTTGCAATCAGTACAACAGCTTTGGGAGGACCAAACCTGCATGGTCTGCCCGCAGGGCAGAGACTGCACTTTTGATTTTCTTGACTGATGGGCAGGAATCCGATCCAATGGAGCCTGATGCTGCTTCTATACTCAGTGTCCCTACTGATGTGCTTGCTTCTCTGTTACTTTATCTGCCTCCCAAGGACATAGGGAGATGCACCTGTGTCTGTAGTCGCTTTAGGGTTGCTGCAGTGGACGACTCCCGCATTTGGCGAGTGATATGCGAAACAGACTATGGTCTACTCACGCCGGTTAGCAATTGGCTGCAGCCCCCTCAACCCTGGCCCCTGGCTTCCAAAGCTTCCACGTACCGGTATGCTGTCTCCCATACACCTATTCCCACCTCTGCTCGCGCCCATTTCAGAGTCCCTTACAGCGGCACTATCTCCACAGGCAGCTATACCCTATCCTGCTGAAACACGCACAATACATCGGGCTTTGGAAGGCCATGGGCAGCGGCTACCGGGGCAAGGTATATTCCTTTAGATGGGCCTCAGACTGCGTGGAAGTAGTACAGCTCCTCCCCGAAACCCAATGGGTCTTCTCCGTCCCCTTCAAACTCGAGTACAAGCTTGGACCAGCATACCCACGCTATGTAGCGGAAGTGGTGGACAATGACAAGTGCATTCTTAGGACCTCAGCCAATGGTTCCCCTTGCAGTAGCAACTCAGCAGCAGAAGCTGCAGCAGCAGTAGCTATGGCAGGTGCAAGCAGTAGCAAGCTGGCTGGAGGTATCTTGGGCAGCAGTCCCACTTCAGGGTTTGGCTACGAGTTCATGCGCTTTATGCAAGGGAGTGTGCAGGTACGACAAAGTGCAAGGGCCGTTGCAAGCAATGGGCATGCTATATGTGCATTGGCAGCCGCAGTGGCTCTTTAGGCATATGGAAGGGGGAAGGGCATATGGAAGGGGGAAGGGTGAGAATGGCTCTGATGTCATCCATGACACTAACAGCAAGCAGCAGAAGCACTGACAGCTGACCCATGCAGAACATGGTCAAGTGCATGGAGGATTGTGATTGGCTCAATAGGGTTTACTTGGGCATTGTAGTGCAATAACCCGATGGGAATGCCAATCTATTTCAGAAGGAAAATAAAGCATTTGAGACTCTTCTACTACCCAGCCTGCCAGTAGGACAACCAGCGTCGATGTCACCGCTCCTAGCAATGAAGCAGGACAGTGGTGCCTAAGCTGCAGGGTACATAAGAATTGTCTTCAAAGAAGGCAGCAAATATAAGTCAGGAGCTGACAGAAACACTAACGCCTCATGGAATCTCCCTCCCACAGGGCAATAGAAGATCCCGTCGGCCCGGCAGCAGTGGCGGGAGCAGCAGCAGCGGCGGTTCCATGATACAAGCCCACTTCTGCCGAGTGACCTCTGGACCCAGTACTCGGCAGCATCCCTTTGCAGGGCTATGGAAGGGCATGTATGGGCCGCATGGTCTGGAGCTCAGCTGCATTGGTTATGACTTTGCGGGCAGATCGGCACGGGTCGTAGCTACCAAAGTTACAGGTGGGTTGGATGAAGCAGCAGGGGGCAGGAGGCAGCTTACGCAAGCTGGCAATAGCATGTACAGAGTCTAGGATCAGCCGTCTTCTCTAGTGGTATTGAAGCTTCAGGAGGTGTGTGGCATGGAGTAAAGGACTAGAAGGGCTCTGCTTTGTTGTCTTGGGGCATTGTCATGCTTTTGTTCTGCTATGGTCTTCCTGGCTTGTGGCTACCAAAAAAGTAGGGGTGGGGTGGGAGAAGCATCAGGGAATAGGGCGCCGGTGCACAGTGATCGCGTGCAGCCATAGAGTGCATTCTTGGTGGAGAAGTTGGGTTGGTAAAGCATCTGCGGAGCCATCAAAATTGGTCAGCTGCATCAAGGTGTGGTTCTTGTTAACACCATGGCCATGATACAGGAGCAGCGTGGAGTTGTTTTAGTGGTGTGGTGCCTGGTGTGGGTTGTGCATCGTCCGAATAAGAATACTGCTAGCAGCCCATGATCATGAGTGAATTGAAATGCGTGAATGCGGAGCATTGGAGAGGCTCCACATGAGCAGCAAGAGGTAGAGTTGATCTGAAAGAAGGGTGCCATGGCCTGCCCTGGCATTAGTGCAATGATTAGTTTTCAGACGATGTAGCAGTCCTGTACCATGACAAAATGTTTAGGCGGCTTCGATTTTGGGCATGAGCCACTAGAAGCAGTGTTTGTTCGCAGAGCTGCGCAGCATTGGCACTAGCAGAGCTGCGGACAAGAGAGAGAAGGTTAAAGCAGGGAATAACGGTGTCCTCACTTCCTGTGTAAGTGGTTTTGCCAACCTTGGGTCGGTCTGCCTTTAAAAAGCTTGGAGGTTGGCTGCAGGTCAGGAAGCAAGGGAGCGTCAATAGACAAAGCTAGGTAGAGCTTAGTTGATTAACTGACATGACAGGGGAGCGAACACACATACCAGGATTCTGGAATGGCTTTGAAGGTCTACATTGACCCTGCTTTTCTGCCGATGCTGATGGAACATGTTGATGCCAGGCCAGTACTGTCCGGCCTTGTTGTGGCGATTCCCTGCTTTCAATGCCTGCATTCTCCACTGCTTTGATCGCATGTACAGATGCTGCTGAAGACTGCTGCTGCTGCTGCTGGTCTAGAAAATTGCATGATGGGCTGCTGGTTGGCCTTGCAGCTCATTTGATTTTGGCATGGTCATTATGGCAGGCAATGCTATTGACCAGCTCTTGTGTCTCTGCATGCTAAAGTGCTGCTGCTGGTGGTGTAGGAGATTGCATGTCATGCTGATGGGCTGCTGATGGGCCTTGCAGCTCTTTCTATTATGGTGTGATCATTATGGCAAGACCACTGATGACCAGCTCGTGTGTCTCTATTGCTGCTGGTGTAGGTGATCGCAACGTCCCTGCTGGTGAGATCACCTGGTATGCCCAAGCAGCTCCGTTACCCCAGCCATGGACTGAAGAGGTGCAACGGGAGGTCCAACGGGTGCCATTGTATACTGCCGTAGCACGTGCCACAGCTCAGCACTTCCTAGCACAGCAACAAGCTGCACAGGCACAGGCACAGCAACTAGAGCAGATAGTACTGCAGGTGCAGGTGGAGCATGTAGCCTATGATGTGCAGCAAAACCAGCAGCAGCAGGGTGAGCTTGGGGGAAATGTAGGGGAGGGCCACCAGCAACCGCAGCAGGAGGTGGTAGGCAACGAGCTTGGGCAGCAGCAGCAGCAGCAGCAGCAGGTGCGGCCAGGGAGCAGTACGAGGATTTTGGCTGTGCATGAAGGGAAGGGGCGGGTGGCGGAGAGGGACTTCCAGGAGCCTGAGTGGTTGGATGGGTTGCTGTGTGTGTATGAGGATGGGCACTTGGGGTTCTTGTGGAAGGAGCCTGGGATGCATGTAGGGTCTTCGCTGGTCGAGTACCTTAGGGTGGAGGAGGAGGTCATTACGGGAAAGCAGCGGGAGCAACAGCAGCAGCAGAGACGTGGGGAGGGGCGGGAGGGAAGTGTTCGTGTTTCAAGGGCTGGCTCTGGGACTGCTGGTAGGCCTGAGAATGGTTGATGTGGTCTGAGGGGAGGTGGGGGCGGTGATGAAGCTGATCAGTTTGTTCGTCGTTTGGGGACTTGGCCATTGTTCGTGCTGCCCCGGGGTAATTCGAGCTGCTTGTATCATATGTCATGGATGAGGGGTTTGGTAACCGGGAAGGTAATAGGGGGAGAGCTTAGTACAAGGCTAGTTGACGCCCCTCAGAAGATGTTCTACTGGTGAACAACAATGTTTGACCGTGCAATGGTCTTGTGGCGTCGGATTGATTTCGCTTTGAGCTGCAGAGAGCCGAACACTGAAAGTGAGAAGCTGCTTGGAGGCTTTCAGACGGGGCATGGGACTCTAAATGCAACTGTGCAGAATCCGTATAGCAGCGTGCTGCTTTTGCAAACTTCCTGTCCGGATATGTACCCTTGCGGGCTTCAGTAAGGTCCCATGGTTGGCAGGTGTCACTCGGGTGTGTCGATTACCTCTCCGAGTCTTTTGACCCCTGCGGACTTATTTGACGCCATAAGCCTGGCTTGCAATATCTTGTAAGTTGCTAAATGTACTGGTGTGAAGTGGGACGCGGATGAGAGCAGCACGCTGTGTTCCTCGGCATTAACAGCGTAGTTTTTCATGAAGCTCGTTTGGCTACTGGAACCTTGAGATTAAAGGTGGAAAGGACAAGGACGACTATCTAGAGGCATATGGATGATAGAGTCAACAGCAATGAAGGTATCCTTTAGCAGCAAGGCTCAAGTCGTGGCTCACAGTAGCTGGGCATACATGCTACTTTACGTGCAGGAACTGGCGTCAGCCCCGGATCAGGTCCACAAGGGGCTGAGCTGTCTATGGTGATTGCATGGGCCATGTTGCAATTTGACCATTATCATAATCCGGCTAATTCACAAACGTGCTCGCAGCTGACTCGCTCAGATGGACTGAAGGTGATACTCCTTGGAGATTCCGCTGTTGGGAAGTCTAAGTAAGTCCATACCCCAGAGCAGTTGTCCACTTTGCAATATAAACGCTCATCCTGTCTTTGCACCCGCCAGACTAGTGGAGAGGTTCCTCCTCAACAACTACAAACCCCATCAGCTGTCAACCTATGCCTTGACTCTCTACAAGTACAATTACAAGCTGCCAGATGACAAGGAAGTCGCAGTAGGTACGTAAGCTACATCCCATAATGGCTACATGCTTGGTTTCCAGGCCATGCCTTGATCCTACATATCATTGCTAGCAGCAACCCCTCCATGCAGCAACAGCATGGCATGGAACCTGCCATCGACGCCTTCAGCTAAGCCAGGAACATGATCTTTCCTCAGTCAAGCACCAAGCAATGGCTTCTACATTAGGCATGAAGACATCTAAATATGCCAGTGCCTGTGAAGGCATGCGTCTGACCTCCTCTCCGCTTGGCTGTCTGCAGACATCTGGGACACCGCAGGCCAGGAGCGCTTCAACAGCATGCATGCTTCATACTACTACCGGGCCCATGCTTGCATCATGGTGTTTGATGTCACCCGAAAAGTCACTTACAAGAACCTGGAGCTCTGGTATGAAGAGCTGCAGCAGCATTGCAGGGGGATACCCACGCTTGTGGTGGCCAACAAGATTGATATAGACTATCAGGTAAGAGTGGCTCAGTCCCCCAGCAGCAGCAGCAGAGGTGGCTAGCAGCAGCAGAGGTAACAAAGAGCTAGCAGCTGCACTGGCAGCTGTCAGCATTGTTTCTGCAGAGGCAGCAGCAGGAGCAGCAGAGGCTCCCGGCCAGGATGGATGTATATACTCTTTGAGGTATGGTATGAAGTCATAGCAGCCCTAGCAAGGACACTATTAGGTCAGGTGGTATTAGGCAGAAGCAGCAGGACAGGAGCGTCGGTATGCTCAAACAACCATCAAAGTCCTTTCCAGGCTGGTGTTGGCTAGCGAGAAGTCATTAGCAGCAGAGGCACACCTGCAGGTTCAGCTGCAGAACTCACAGGAGAGGCAGACCTTGTTCTGAAGCTACTATACACTGCCACCCAGTCACTGCAAGATTACCAAGCCACGAGCATGACCATTGGGGGTTATTCTATCATATCTTGCGAGGACATTTCACAGCGGGATTACTAGATCATCTATTGCTGCTGCTCAGCACAATCACTTGACACACGTTCTTGAATGAAGCTGTTTCGTATGCCACTGGCCATGCTTTTACAAATGGGCGCCAAGCAACAGCCGACCTGAGGCTTTTTGTGCTGATATGGCCCGAACAAACGCCGATCAAGCCATCAGTGTTACAGGGGCAGGTGATGAACATACCAGGGCATGGGAGGTTAAGTCTATTAGATCATATCCCTGCATGTTTGTTATAGTGGTGTTGCATGCCTTGCAGACGAAGCCATGGCATCAGGCTTTGTGCTGCCCTAGTAATGGCTGCTGCTTTGGTCAAAACACTTACGTACAGCTACTGTGTGCCTTTCAGGCAAGGGAATAACTGTGTTCTCACTTCTGCATGTGCTGCAGGTGACAGGCAAGAACTTCAAGTTTGCAGAAAAGCATGGGCTTCCCTTCTTCTTTGTGTCTGCATCAGATGGCACAAATGTTGTGAAGATCTTCCTTACGGCTATCCTTGAAGGTAAGTAGCGGACCATATGCACTGCTGCTGAGAATTTGGAACATCACTCATGTGCTGCTGAACCTGTGCTTTCTGTTCCCTGTGCAACTGCCTACATGATAGATCCCGGACTAGGTCCTGGAGGTAGTGGTTGGTAACATGTTGTAGCTGCAGCCTGGGTTGCTGTGGACAGTTGCATCACGCACAGCACCAGCTAGATAATGACCTGCCAATTGGTAACCTTTCATGACAAGCCGTGGAATTGGTGAGTTGCGTGAGCATTGTCAAGAGGCACTACATTCAGCCGCTAGTGCCACTCATCTCCAATTTCAGGATGTGCACTCATCTCCGATCTCGGGAAGAGCTGAGTAAGGGCACCGGAAGATCCAGCTGTTAAGAACTGTGGATGTGCTGCCAATTTTGGAGTGAATATCAAGGGGAACTGTTTGCTGTGCTCCCCCAGGCTTGAAATGGAAGCTGTCCCCTAAGGAGGACTTCTACCAGGAGGTGCTGGACTTGCTGGGGGACCTCAACACAGCAGCAAAGAAGCAGCAGCAGGAGGAGCTGATCAAGGCAGTCATGCAGCCAGGCAGTTTGTCACAAATAGGAGCTGGTGCCGTGGCGAGAGCGGCTGACACAGAACAACAGTAAGAGCATTGAGACGGCCAGTTAGCCAAGCAGCCCATGCCCTCAGGGGCCAGATCAACTTGAGCCAGCCGGTAGCACTAGTGACATCAACCGCCGTGTGGGACTACTGCCAACCCAAATAAGAGCAAGAAGTGATAGACATTTGCATATGTGTGCTTTTGCTAAGCTCTGTGTTATTCTTTCCGAGCTGCGTCATATCAGCTAGGTTGGTATGGCTGCTGTGCATGCCATTGGTCGTCCTCTGATGAAGGAGCCAAGGCCACCAATACTAAAACATCCGGTGTAGCTGTTCTTACTGTTGTTGTTGTTGTTGTTGGTGGTGGTGTAATGCAGTGTTACATTGCCCCTGTTAATGCAGTAGTGGCAGCAAACCTGCCTGCTTATGACTTGACTGCACGCTCTATGAATGTGTCAACCGCTACTGTCCTGAGAATCGCCATGCGTGTGAAGCCCTTTGGTACTTGCATGGACACAAAGCAAGCTGGTCCTCATCACTTCAGATGCAGGTTGGGCTTGTAGAAGCCAACATGTCCACCCATGACAGTGCATCAATGGCTTCTTCGGTCCAAGCTGGTACACATGCAGTCTCTTGCAAGGAGGGAAAAAACAGTAGAACAGCTACATGGCAACTGCATAAGATTGCCACTGTATAGCCATAGCTTGCATATCCGGCCCTGCAACAAAGTTTTCTTGACATTGCAGCAAGTTCCAAAGACATCACTTGCTACTAGGCTCTGAAGCCCAGCAGCTTGACTATCCTTGAGACATTTTTGACCAATCCGGCCAAAACGCCCACGGAACTAATTGCTGTTGCCGACATGGCCTGAAATAGGCATGCTGTAGGGCAAACACTTTTCCTTCTATGATTGGGCATCTTATCTGCAGTGAGGCTGCGCAGCAGTAGTACCCAGTATCCACCACAGCTATTCCATTCAGGTAGTTCATAGCAGGCACCGCTTGGCATGGAAGAAGTCTCTAGTCTCGTAAGACCCTTGCTGTTTTGAATAACTTACCTATGTGAATATTTTGAAGACTACCACATAGTAAAGCAGCCTCCCTTGCAGAGATGGTAACAGCTGACCATCTAATGAACGCTCGGGTCGGGACCATTCGGGTCCCTTGCTGCTGCCCACCCTCGCCGCGCATAGCCCTGAATGCACCTGCACCAAAGCAACTATTTTCGTTTATAAACGAAACAGCGCCTGAGCCAGAGATGATTCGGTATAAGAAGATACATGTAAGGCAACGATCCGGGACGCCATGCATTCTTTGGCCCCAACCATTTTCTAAATGTTTCACTGGCGTTGTTCATCCGTTCAGAAAGTTCATGGATTGTTGCGAATGGTATGTCCACGCATGACATGCAGACTTTGAGGTGAGCGATATCATCCAGCGTTCATCTCATCAACTGCTTGCGACCCTATGGACACTTGCTGTCCTTTGAAGCAGCTACTCGGCTAAAGCCGCTTTTACACGCAGTTTCTTGAGGATCTCACTGCGAACTGAGGTGGCCCGAGATTGCGGGATGCCTGGAAGCTGACTAGTGGGCCTTCACATTCTCACATGTCGAGCGAAATTTGGCCGGCTAGGTAACCAACTGGTACATATACGCAGTGCACTATATAGAGAACAGAGTGCGGTATGAACGCATGGTCTACTCATTTTCTGGTACTCACCATCTGGCCCGTACCCTCCGAGCTTCAAGGAATAGGGCCAAAGTGGGTGCATTGACCTGGCAAGCACTTACCCTTGCTCGATAAAGGTACGTATGTGTCCTGGGTGTACGACCAGCAAAGGACGGATCCACCTGATCCTGAAAGTAGCTTCCGGTGACTGTACCGTCCTGAAGCCGGTTCCAGGTTCCGGTTCCAGGGCAAAATGTGCTCAGTTCCGCGGTTCCAGCGATGCCAAACATCTCAGTTCCTGGTTCCAGCCCTGGGCCACCCTCTGGCCAACATGTCACATGCTGGTTCCAGCAAGTTTATTACAAAGTGTAGAGTGCTCAACTGAGTGCAAGAATAGCATTTTCCATTGTACAATTGGTTGTAATAAGTACAAATCATCGCTGGCTTCTGGGGCTTCGCCCCAGACCCCACCAGGGGGGCTGTTCCTCCCCCCTGGACCCCCGCCTCCTGCTTGGGTCCATGCTGCGCATCGACATGGCATGGTCTCCCCCAGAAAAGTTTGGTTCCAGAGGCCTTGTTCAAGTCTAGTTCTGGTTCCAGAGGAGGTTGTGGAACCGGCTTCAGGACGTTATGACTGCTGTTTAGAAATTTGAGCCAGGTGCAAGCGGTATGCATGCAGACATGACGCGTACACGTGACCGGCTGGGTGCGGTGGGCTATGTTCTCAGTTTCTGCTTGAGCTATAAGCCAAGCTCGGATGCCATGCAGTGCCGAGGCTGAGACAGGTCAAGATCTGCACTTAGCGTCGCAATGATGAGTGTGCAGAGAACACGCTCGGAGGTTGAACGCTACCTCCCATCGTGGGAGCGTCTGCTACGTATCCTTTGGACTAGGCACTTGTGACTGAGCTTCCACTTTCACTGTGCCACTTGCAGGAGCGCTGCTGCCACTGCCAGCCGCATCAGTTACCTTTTCCATCCAATCAAGTCGGCATAGCTGGGAAAAAACCGAAGGCTCAATGGCAGGTACGAATTCACAAATGGCCAAAGGGAGGGCTCGCCAGCAACAAAGATACCTCGAGCAATCATAACTTCATCAATGAAAGAAAGTATGAAGGACTGAATGACATGTCATGATTACAGACCTGTCAAGGAGGGGGCCCATCTCGCATGTCTGCCGGCAGTGAGGTCCAAGTTAGTGCAGTGGCAGTCAGTCCGGCTGTACTTACGCAGTTTACAAATGCAGCAAGAAACGGTTGCGGCACGTTGAGTGATCCCCAATTTGGGAGGCAAGAGTGCAGGCTGTGTCATTTGCAGAAGTGCTAGCCTGCTTATAGCTGGAGTCCCTGGCCTAGCTGCCTAAATAAATGACCAACTTCAGATGAATCATGTTTTTCATGGATGGCACTCAGCATGTTGCCTGCCAAGCATTATCCTTATGATCGTAACATGATCCTTCCTGACCAGTAAATGACCAACCCATTTACGCATGTTTCAAGCGGTGCTGAATATGAAAACACTGCCTAGGTGGCTGCTGCTGGTAATGCCTGATGGGCTGGGGGCCAGCTAGGGCTGCATGGGCCCAAAATCTTGTACTGGAACATTAATGTTCTTAGTACTGCCAAGGCAGAAGTGTTTTTGGAGGTGGCAAGGGGTTATGATGTGGTGATATTAGTGTGTGTGTTTGCCTGCGAAGGACCTGAGGTGCATTCGACACATTGATTAAGTGTCATTCCTCAGGCCGGCAACATGGGCGAACCCACACTTTGACCCGATCATACCGCGTACGGCATGACCCTTCGAAAACCCCGCCCGCATCGGGGTTCGAACTGGCATATTAGTGGAATGGGGCAGAGGTCAGGAACTGACAGACCTATTTACGGGATATACGGCATACTTCAACCATCTGAGTGTCACCAGTTCTAGGAGCAAAAGGGGAGGGGGAAAAGGAGAAGGCATATGTGTCCTTGTGAGGGAGACCATCTATAGTACGCTGCTCAAGCATACTCCGCAGGCCACATGGGTACAGCTTGGCCAAGGACAAGGGCGGGTTGTTATTGGTGGGGCATACATGCATCCTGACACGAGCAATGCTTGGGCCAAAGCAGCGGGAGGCACTATGTCTGCAGCAGATGCCAAGGAAGTTGCTTTTGCTAGATTAAGGGATGACTTGATAGATTACAAGAGTGTTGGACCGGTCTTTCTGTTTGGGGACTTTAATGCTCGTGTTGGAACCTTGGCTGATGTGGACACAAATGTGGAGTCCATCTTGGATAGCATGAGTCTCAATGGTGACGAGGCTGTTTCCCAGCATGTCCCCAGCGGCAGGCAAAACCAGGACACGGGGGTGGCAGACTCTTTTGGAAAGATGCTTGTTGCTCAATGTTGCATAGAGGCTGGGTGCGTGCTGCTGAACGGGAGAGCCCCGGGTGATGAGCAAGGGGCATGTACCAGGCAATCACATTGCCTTGATTATGGGATTGCTTCTATGGCGGGGTATTCAATTGTTCGCGCATTTAAGGTGTTACCTGCAGAACCCATCTCTGACCACCAGCCCCTTGAGTGTGAGCTTAATACGCATAACTTCCACCTCCCGTTGCAAGAAGTAGGGCCTACTGAACCTCCTCTGGCTGTCCCCAGGTGGGACCCAAGCAAACGTGTTGAGTATATCCGTCAGCTCACATCTGGGGAGTCAGGGAGTGCCGTGTATGAGATAGAAAGTGGTCTTAAGGATGGGTCTCTTGACCCTGTTACTGCTGCTAAGAGGCTATATGAGGTGATCTATGATGTGGCTCTCAGGGTTTTTGGCACTGTGAACACTGGCAGGCAGTTGCCTAGCGGGCGCTCTCCCAACAAGTGGTTTAAGCATTGCAAGCAAGAGTATCAGGCATTGCAACAAGCCCTCCGCAGGGGTGACACACATGCAGCACAGCAGCTCAGAAAGGAATTTAAGCGAGTACAGCGCAAGTGGGAGAGATATTTTGATCGTAAGCAACAACAGCGCATGGTGGACGATTTGAAGCATAATCCTCGCAAGTTTTGGTCTGCCTTCAAGGGTAGGAGGTCCTCAATGGTGCAGTTTGACATCCACCAGCTCCATGCATACTGGAATACGTTGTATGGTGGTTCAGGCCGGGGTGCGTTGGGTGAGCTTGGGCAGGAAATGGCCCTCCTTTTGCAAAATCTGGACAGGGTAGCTAGAGCCAGTCAAGGTTTTGAGGCTGCAAAGCGCCTAAATGCCTCACTAGGGGCTGGAGAGGTTGAGGCCGCTCTTAAGAAGTTGCACTGTGGTAGAGCACCAGGTCCTGATGGTTTAAGGGCTGAACATCTTCGCAATGCGTACACTGAGATTGATCTCGGAGATGGCAAGGTCCTTAGGGAGTACACCTTGGTTCCAGTGTTGCATGCGTTATATGGGGCTTTGTTTGACAATGGACAATACGTTAGAGAGTGGTCCATGGCATCGCTCACAGCTGTGTTTAAAAAGGGGGATGCCACTTCCTTAGACAACTACAGGGCTATCGCTATAGGGGCCGTGTTTGGGAAGCTGTACTCAGTGCTCTTGGACACACGCATGTCCAATGTGGCAGAAAAAGAAGGCTGGCGGGCTGAAGGGCAAGCCGGCTTCCGGCCTGAAAAAAGTACTGCTGATCATGTGTTTGTCCTACGGCATCTCATTGAGGCATCTCAGGGCCACCGTACGAGTAAACCCTTGTTCTGTTGCTTTGTGGATTTTCGAAAGGCATATGACATGGTAAGAAGGGATTTGTTGGTCAAGCGTCTTGCTGAGTTAGGAGTGCATGGATGCATGTTGCAGGCAATAGTGCAGATGTATTGGGATGCCCCCCTTGTGCCCAAAATTGGTACCATGCTTGGCCCTGAGATCGGCAGTCAGTGTGGCGTCAAGCAGGGTGACCCCCTGTCTCCCTTGTTGTTTGGTCTTTTCATTGATGAACTTGAGCAGTGGTTGCGAGAACGGCTGCCTGGGGCAGGTGTCCAACTGGGGCCCAAGCTGTTGCAAATGTTACTATATGCTGATGACTTGGTGCTGTTTGCACCTAACCCCCAGATGCTTCAGCAACAGTTGGACCACTTGCATCAGTTCTGCCTTGCGAAAGGCATGGAGGTTAATGTTGCAAAGACAGAGGTGGTTGTTTTCCGGCACCCTCAGTTTCCTGCTGCGGGTGAGGCATGGCAGTGGCAGATTGATGGGCAACCTGTTGCCAGAGCAAGAGAGTTTAGGTACCTAGGGGTGATTTTGCATGAAACTGAGGGTGTCTCTGCAGCCATCAGCTCCCTTGCAACTGCAGCTACACGTGCCACCTGGGCCATGATCTCACGTTTCCGAGTCCGTAAAGTAAGGGACATAGCTGTGAAGCTTCAGATGTTTAGAGCTCTTGTCTTGCCTATTTTGGAGTATTGTGGTGCCATCTGGGGCCCTGACATGCTTGCCTCAAGCAAGCATCTCAGCCAAGTTCTTGATAACCCTCTGCAAGCGGTTCAGACAACGTTTTTGCGAGGCCTGGGTCAGCTGCGCAAGTCTGTATCCAAGACAGTCCTGCACAAGGAAATGTGCATGGAGCCAGTGGCCAAGGGATGGTTACGATCTTCAATCGCATTGTGGGAAAGGTTGCAAGCAGCACCCAGCAACAGTATCTTGGGTATTACTGTTAGGGAGTCCATTAAAAGAGCGCAAGCCGCTCCAAAGAGGAACACATCGTGGGCCGGAAGGTTTTTGTCTATGATGCATATGATCACTGGCCAGGGCTCCAGGGATGATGCTGCCACTGTGCAGGATTTTGTCAAACAGTTTGGCTTTGACTCCACAGCTGACCGCATTTTACCTGTTCCCAGTGGGGTAGTGTGGGCTGCATGGGAGAAATTTGTTCAGGTAGAACCTTGGGAGAATTTGGAGTCAAACCCCAGGACAGCACCCACGGCGCGTATAAGATTAGTTACGTACAACAATTGGTTTGCTGTTCCCCATGGGACTGGTGGGACACAGGAGAAAGGCTACCCTCCGGGTATGCCCAACTACATTAAGCATTCTGGTGGGATCCCTTTTTCTCAAATTAAGCAGTTGATACGGTTTAGGACTGGTGCACATCATTTAAGAGTGGAAACTGAAAGGTGGGTGCCGGCCCCCGCTCGGTTGCCGAGATGTGAGAGGGTCGGTCAGAAGTGTACTTTGGGCTCAGTTATGGAGGATGAGTATCATGTCCTGTTTGAATGCCCCACATATCACCACATTCGGTTGAAGTATGAGGAAGCATTGTTCTCAAATTTTGGAGGAGTGTCCCGGGCTGCTCGGTCTATGCGGCCCTCTGGGAAGGTCAGTGCTTTCATGAACCAGAACCCCAGGAAGGTTGCTGCCTTTGTATCAGAATGCCTAGACTATAGGCGCTTTGAAGCATCCGACCTTCTACCTTATGCAACTAGGGAGACACTAGAGGAGCTAGGTCTGGTTGGTTATCAAATTGATACGTTTTCGTCTGACTATGATGATTATATTGATGAGTCTGGCATGGTGTATGATGCCCATGGAGCCTAGTTTGGCTCCGTTACGGGCGCCCCCTTTGTGGGGCCACTTTGTAATCTGTAATCTGTAATCTAAAGCACGTGAGACATTCTGACAGTGCTGCACATCACATTTTGATGGTCCTCTCCCTTGTTGCAGGCAGTATAAATGTGGTGACTATATTGGTGGCGGTGGCAGCTGTAGCTGCTGGCCTCTGGCACTTAAGAGGCCACAACAAGGACCCAGCAGACAAGGAGTTACCATATTACACTGGTGACAGTGCAGCGTACAGTGGCCTCCTCAAGCATCTTGGCAAAGCTCAGGAGTTTGACGTCTCCTGGTGGTTCCCGAAGCCCACTCCGCCGGGGGCCAGGATTGCGATCAAAAACACAAGCCTTCTGAAATCGGTGCGCTGCCAATATTGACGTCAATGCGCAGTGCAAGGAACCTTGCAAGGATTTCCCAGCCGTGGTGAAACCATCGTGTGTCGCCGGATGCCTCGTCCTTAATGCCCTGCCATCTTGGTCACATGGGGGGCCTCAGGACCAGCCCAATCCTCCTCTCGCCCGCCTGCTTGTGTATGAAAGCGGCTTCACCTCGCTGGCAGCTATTCCCTTGCTGTTCCCGCGCCTCTGGATTGCCCTTGACATGAAGCCCCCGGGATTATGCATCCACGGCCGATGCCCAAACTTAAGCAAACGATAACTGGCAAGGTGGAGTTAAGCATGGAGCCAATGGGGAAGTTCCCCATTGGACGATTAACGGCACCACACGCCGGCGGCCCTGCGTGTCTCGCACCAGGGCAGCAGTTCCACCAGTCTGTGTGGAGGAGCTTGGATGGATCACTCCAGCAGGTGCAAATCCATGCCTGGGGTCGGGGTCACTAGATGATGTTGATGTCCACTTCCCCTCCTTGAAGGCAGTAGGTGGAGAAGCGCTACCACTCCCATACGGAAGCGCCCACTTGTACCAGGATATCTCTTTAAAACTTACTTTGGATGCGTTTGCATCTGCCAAGGGGGCAGCTCAAGCAACAATTGATACCATGCAGACCGCCTACAGCACCACACTCTTCTTACGTAACGTGACGTCTAACCAGCGACTTGCGGAACTCAGGAACCTGTACGGAGCCGCTGAATGGGTGAAGCTTGGTGCAAATGCCATAGCTGCACGTGGCGATCTTGTGGAAGTAGATCTGATGTACACCCAGGGGTTCAATTCCACAGCGTCAAAGGGTCCCTGGTGGAATGTGGCAGCACATGCCTTGTTCCATGTTAAGGGTGGCAAGGGGGGTAGCGGGGCGGATCTGGGGCCCTCCGATGACGATCAGCCAGCTTCACTAGTCAGCCAGAAGGTAGTGTATGAGCCCGTGGCGATCCTGCTCTCAAACCAGCCATCAGACCCGCATGCTCGGCTGGTGTATACTCCTGCTAAGAGTGAGAGTGCCTATATCATCGCTGCTCTGGCACTGAGGCAGGTAGCCGCGCAAACATCCATATGGGTTGGACATGTGAGTGCCGCTTCGGAGGGTTGGGTGCAAGCATGGCGGTTCGGTGCAAAGGACAGTTGTGCTGCATAGGGGATATAATTGCTGCTGCTGCAACTGACACATGAGAGTTTTTTGATTGTTTTCACCCAACCAATAGTTCTTGCACTTTTGGCAAATGGATAATTTGTATTTTTGGATCAAAGCTCTATTGGTACCAGATAGTTTGCATTTAGGGAACCCGCTTCCGAATTTAGGACATTTACTTTTCATACTATCTCTAACGGCGGAGTCTTTTTTAAAAACTCAGATATATACTGTATCGACACATCCCCCTTACCAAAGCGGGTCTAAAGTGATCCCCTGGATGCAGCTTGGACAAACTTGCACAGGGCATTCCCTTCTGCGATTGACGTAAACTCATTGTGAGACCGGAAAATTGAGATCATTTGAGATTTGCGGTTTGGTTTTCACCATTTCAGTAGTGGTACATGCACCCATGGGCCCTGCTAGAGATCAGTGACCCATCGATTGTTTTGACTGATTTTGATTGCAGCAGCTGGAGAAACCTGCGCTGTGTTTGCTTTCAGTTGAATGCTGGCAAAATGCTTGATTGCAATTTGTCATATTCACTCTGAAATCAGGTCAGCATGCTTCACCAGGCAGGGCACTCAATGGATAGTGCTCAGCGCTAGAAGAAGTGAAGTGATGCAAAATGATCGATGTGCAAAGATAGCTCCTAACCAAAATATTCATGCCAGAGGACATTGTGCACATAGGGCTACCAAAGCGCCTTGAACAGCCTTGGTAAAATCCGTGTTTGATGTCACCAGTCCTTAAACTGAACCTCCTTCCCATCCCCATGCTGTGCACAGGTGTACAATTTGCACATTCACTCAGCTGCTGCTACTGCTGCTCTTTACAACACGATTGACCCGAAGGCCAATGTCTACCTTTCGACCCACCCGGTGAGGCAGATCCTGGACTGGTTTGCAGACCCTGTCTATGTGTCTGAGTTTCACACAACGCTGTTTTCAGCCGGCTACCCCGCTGGACCCGGCACAGCCGCAGGAGTCCCCAATTTGCTGTCTTTCTGGAATGCATACGCACAGCGCGGCGTGGTGCACAACGACACTACCTGGGATGGCTCTCAGGTCACCTCTCAGCTTGCAGCTTCCGGTCTCAGCAAGGAACGGTTCAGCAACAGCCATGGAGCCTGGGCCGAGCTCCCTGGTGCCGCCTTGAACCTTGCTATTCGTAAAGACGTTGTCGCACCGTATGTAGCTGAAGTCGTGAAAGCCGCATATGCCTCCGATGCCGCTGTCGCAAGCGATGAAGCGGTTCAAGCCTTCGCCGCAGCTCTTGGTGCTCCACACGGATCCAACCTTGGACGGATCAATGCTGCTGGGTCAGAGCTGAAGACTAGAGCGCAGCCTGCAGGATTTATGGAGGACTTTATTACGATCGTATTGACCCATGGCAGCGCCCATCTGCAGGATTACTCCATGCGGGTGTTGAATGTGGCCCTCATCCCTCCTCGCTTGGGCAGGCAGACAGCACCTGTGCCTGATGGGCATTACAATGATGCTGAGATGATGCAATGGGTGCCTACCACACGCACAGCTGCTAGGCAGTACACATTTGTCGCCCAGTTTGTGGGCACAACCTTTCTTCCTGTTACACAGTTAGGTAAGCAAATGGCATAGCTGGGCAACTGGCGGAGGGATGGCTTAGTGTGGGGATTGATATATCCATGTATGTGTAGATCCAAGCATCCAGATAGAAAGGGCGGCATAGTCATTCCGGCACACCCTGCACGTCTCATCATGGTCTCGTACCTTTCCTTACATAAAGTGCCCATGCCTTTACCCGGAACAGGCCTCCATCTCATTTACAGGGTGTGTTATATGGCTTGACGGCCAAAAACAAGTTAACCCCCTGCTATCTTATTCTGCTGAGGACTGTCTAACTTCTGAGGAATCGTCTCATTGCTGTCTTCTCTGGTTACTAAACACGTGTTTGCTAAGTTGAAGCCAGCACCTACAAAATCTGCTCTTCTGCTGGGGGCACTAGCATCCACATGAAGCATTCAGACTATGTCTGCAGTCCTGCTCTTCTGTTCTCACCTCTCAGCTTGCCAAGGACGGTGCTAACACAGCCTTTCACCTGCTGCTTTACATGTGCAGTCCAAGGCCAACAACTGCTGAAGGGTGGGGCACCTGCCTGGGATGAGGGCCATCCTTTCTACACTGGCCCCCATGCTGATGTTGTGAAGAAGGCACACGAGAGCTTCATACGCCGTGCCTCTGATTTGTTCAGGTCTTGGCCGACATCTTATGGGCTGCGTGCTGTGCGCACAAACTTCCAAGACCCTACTCGTCTTCCCCGTGTGATCAACATCTGAGCAGGCAGCGGGCATGGATGGTTCTTTGCTTACTGAGGCAGAGCATCGCTAGTTCCTGATGGTGGTATTGCATTGCATTATGTGGATGTTGATGCCTCAAGGCTTGCGTGAAGGCCAAATGTGCACCCGAGGTCATCAGCACTTTGTTGTATAGTTTCTGGACAGAACTGCTGTAAGTTGAAGAGGCTGCACACATCGTACAGCAGTACCTCTTGGTTGTTTGTTCTTCATAAAGGCTATGTTTTATGGCTTGCTGATAAGCAGCCAGCTATTGAAAGCATGGCAGTGCATGGATCGGCTTGCAGGTTGGTTTGGGGCAGCACGGGGGAAGCTTAGAGCCAACTGAAGTCCACATGCAGCCTGTGAGGACCTTAGCAACGGTGGGAGCTAACCTTTGGTCAGTGGGGCGGGTGTGACCAGGCACAAGTTTGGTTTTGTGATTTCTGTTGTTTTCCGGGCTACTATTCACCTTTCTCAACCCGATCAGGAAAGGGTATAAAATGTCCTGCACATAATACATAATAGTGCACATGTTTCAGGCAGAGGGAGGACATGGAAATGTGCATGCAGTGCATCCCCACGTATAAAGATCTGTGTGTAGACGGTTCCTGGTGGAATTTAGTGGGGATCAGGACATGTGTTTTCCCTGTGCTAGCATCAAGATGTGCTGATGGTCTGTGGGGGTTGTCCCCGCATCAGCTTAACATACTATGGCATCGCTGGTCATATGTCGCATGTCTGAATGGTGGTCTGTGGGGGATGTCCCCGCATCAGAGAACACTTATGATGGCATATCTTGGGAGCAGCACCCATACATCGCGCACTTACGGGGCGTAAGCTGGCACCCCTTTGGAAGGTATGGAAAAGTGTGCCCGGCTAGTATGCCGCTAGCATGGGTGACACTGGAGGATATGGTGTAGTGCTGACGAGTCAGGTGGTTAGGCTGGAGGTGGATTGTTGGGCATGAGTTGGACCTTTGGGGTCGTGCTCTGGAGGGGGAAACCTCACTCAGTAGGCCTACTTCCTTAATTGTACGCCACTCAATGTAGAGTGAGCGTAGATGTTAAAATGTTAACAAAACACCTTTCTCTGTAAAGGAGGCAAGCAGCTAGAACATGCAGCAGTTCCAGAAAGTCCACAAAGTCCAGCCTGGGATAATGGGAAGTGCCGTGAAGTTGTATACTGAGGTTTAGTTAATGCAGGTATGTCATTCCGTGTCAGCAAATGATTAATCACTGGTGCTGATTCCATAGATGCATCAGCCAGTTGGTGCGACATGCATCTCATGCAGTGACATCAACCCCGGGCTCTCTCCATGATGGCAAATAAAGCAGCAGAAGTTGTTGTGATCAGTCTTGTGTGTTTCCGCATATGGTGTATGCTACGCTGAAGTCATGGTCCAACGCATTGAAGGTAGTCTTCAACTTTGCTTATGAGTATATATAGGTATTCCTCCTTGCAGACGGAGGGAAGGGGGGTGAAGGTTGCCATCAGGAAATGGTGGCTTAGGGATTGGTAAGCCATGCCGAGAAACTTAGGTCAGCGGACATTGCCGTGACCAGTCCTGTGAAGACCTGACATCAAAAACTCAAGAAAGTGTTCTGCCGTACTCAAGAAACTACTTTGCAAGTGAAGGCAGGGTTTATGTGGATGTCCCCTAGTGTTGAAAGGGGAAACAACAGTTTTGCTAGAGCCACGCAAACAATTGATTTTCACGGCCGGTCTTGCTGCAGCATTGCGGGAGGCTTCCGTGCCTGCATGCGTACTCACGAAAATAAAATGTGCGGCAGTGAAGGCACTTTTTATGTGGGTGCCTCCTTGTGTTTGGGGGGGGGTTGGAAGTTTGGCTAGAACATTTAAAACGATTGTCACGGTGTCTTGCTGCTGCACTGCGGGACGGGAGGCATACTTGATATACTCAGGAAGTGCTTTGTGCAATGAAGACAGTTGTCTATCGGGGTGCCTCCTTCTGTTGAAGGGGGGAATGGCAGTTTTGCTAGAGCACTGTGAACGATTGATTCTCAGGGTGTGTTGCTGCTGCAGCATTGCAGGCCCAGGCATACATGACATACTCAGGAGTGCTTTGTGCAGTGAAGGCAGGGTTCAGCTTATGTGGGTGCCTCCTTGTGTTGATTGAAGGGGTGGATGGCAGTTTTGCTAGAGCATTGTGAACGATTCTCACGGTGTCTTGCTGCAGCATCATGGAAGGCTTATGTGACATACTCATGAAAACTTTGTGCAGTGAACGCGAGGGGTCAAAAACCCCATCCTCTGGAATCCCGTGAAATATTGCAGGAACGTTGGCAAGGGCCCCCTACATGGTCCTGGCCCATAAGATGTTTTTTGTGGAGGACCCTGAAGGGTGGGTTGGGTCTCCCATGGCCCGAGAGGCCAGATTTGAAAAAGTTCACGAGAAATGTTTAAAGCTCTTTTCTGGCCAGATTGGGGCCAAGCTCCCTTGATATGGATGTGCAACTACGTTAAGGCTAAGGAGGGTAGGTATAATTGGGCTGTTCCATGGGCATTTTGCTGTGCCATGTGTGTCTAAGGGGTGTTTAGCACTCTGAGGCTATTGGCCAGTCAGAGGGCCAGTCAGCTCTTGCTTTGTAGTTTGTTTGTTTGTTTGTCATGGTTGCCCAGAATGTCTTCCAAACAGTCGGCTGTAAAGGCACACATTCTCACGTAGAGATGTCCTGCATATGTATGGTCTAGCACAATCAAGGTGTGCTCAGGGTTTAGGCCTCAGGGACTTCACAAAACCCGAACATATCGTTTTAGGCTTTGCTCTTGCTGTACAGGTAACCTGTGTGTTTCAATACCCATATTGAGCCCCTGGGGGACTGTACTGGGAGTTTAAGGGCCTCCGGGCCCAGAATTGGGGGGTGGGTGAGTGGTCCCCGGGGGGTCCAACTGAAAAGTGTGGCATGGGGTGTTTGAAAAGAATTCTTTTCCCCCGCCTTGCTTCGGTGAAGGCATGAGTGGGTTACCGCTATGTGGGTGCCTCCTTGTGCTGAAGGGGGGGATGGCAGTCTTGCTAGAGCATTGTCAACAATCATGTCACAAAGGCACACTGTGACGTACAGATATCACAGCATACATACAAGATGTAGATACCAAGAGGCAGTATATACTAAGACGGACACCTAAGAGGAACTACCAAGGCTATGAAACCTTGGATTAGTAAATACCTCGGGTCCAAGGGTGCCAATCAGGCCGTACCAAGTAACCTTGGACGGAGTATTCCTGTGGGCTACCAAGTAGACACGACAATGACTGGTGGCTTCACCCTGGGTCGAGACCGGAGGTGCCCAGGGGCAGACCTATAAAAGGATCTGTTGCCTTGAAGGAAGTCATCAAAGTACGTGCTACTTGTCTCTAAACAGCACACACGTTACAAGTGGTTTCCGAGCCTTCGTTCCTTCAAGACTTCCGCTCGCGCACACAGCCGCAACTTTTATTTTGTCTGCAATGCGCAAGTTTTTTATTAGTCTGCGCACACAAGCAGCGTTTTCGGCAACTCTTCTATCTTGATGCCGCCTCCTACGGCCAGTTTGAAGCTTTCCAAGGAGCTTTGGGACTTACATCAGCCGAGCCTACATCTCCAATGGGACCAAGCCGGCATTTCGCCAGGACCACAACAAGGGTTCTTGCCTACGACTTCCCACATGTCTCCTAACATTCTACGTTTCTGCAAGGTCTAAGAGCTCGCCCGCACGGCTATGGCGCTGAAACTGGACAGCAGCCGCCTACAGCTCATTCCACGATCTTCTGGGCGACAACATAGGCGTCAGGTGAAACGTTCCCACTCTGAACGCAGACAGTACATTCTCAGCTATTGTCACAGCACACGTAACAGTTTCAGACCATAATACAGTACCTGCATGATGCATGCACAGTAAGCACCACTCACACTGTGCATTACACAGGCAACAGAGAGACAGCCCCTCCCCTGCTGGGAGTAGACACAGCCCCTCCCCTGCTGGGAGTTGACCCAGCCCCTCCCCTGCTGGGAGTAGACACAGCCCCTCCCCTGCTGGGAGTTCTTAAACTGACATTCATTTGCACAATACTCAAGCTCAGCTTCTTCGGCAATGTTCCAACCTTGTACAGCAGCATTTTGTTAAGCAGGTCATGAACAAACATGCCTACCGCTTGCTTATGAGTTGAGACAGCACAAACTCCTCTTGTGGACAGACTGATGATACAGCAGCATTTTTTATACAGCTGGTACTTTCAGACAGGTTGTAGCTAGTATCTTCACGAGCATCAATGTCTTTGTCGAAATATGCTCTGCTATACATGCCTGCATTTCCGACGGACAGAGTAGTCCAATTGACTAACACATGAACACACAGGATCAAGATAATTATACTTGTTCCCACAGGCCGCTGCCACAGGCTCTGGTATGCGAGCGCCTAATACACCAGCCACGGCTGAAGACACTCAACACAACAGCTAGAGCAGCTGGACCATGTCTAATTGACGTGGCTTATCTAGAAGGGTTGGACCATGTCTGATTGACGTGGCTTATGTACAGCAGCTGGACCATGTCTGATAGACGTGGCTTATCTAGAACAGTTGGACCATGTCTCATGGATGTGGCTTATGTACAGCAACTGGGCTATGTTTTACGGTGGCATGGGCTATGTTTTACGTATGAGTGGCATTCCAGCGACAGTTAGGACAGTTATCAGATTTTGATCAAAAGTTTGTTGTATCTCAATGATGTTGTTGTTGGTAATATACGTACAGTTCCTCCCCTGCTGGGAGTGAGAAGCAGTTCTGCTTCCCCTGCCGGGAGTGAGAAGGTTTTCCAGGAATTTCAGTAACCTGCAGTTCCTCCCCTGCTGGGAGTGAGATCATTCCAGGGTTTTTAATGCTTTCTGGCTATGGAATACAGTCTTAGCTTTGATCTCATGCGTTTGACATCTTACAGATGACATAATACAACCAGGATTTTGCTTTTATATTTTTAATTTACTTTTAGACTATCAGACGGCAATACAGATATATTACAGCTATACAGCTAAACTCATTTAGATTTTGCATTTTGTTACAGACTTAGTTTTACTTAACAAGGCAATTAGTCCTGAAGGCAAAACTAAACCTTCCAAAGGGTTGACCTATTTGAAGGCAATACCTGAAGGTACCATCTGACCTTTCAAAGGATTGACCTAACACGGCCTCTTACAAGTGAAAATAAGGTTGAAGTATCCGACATGCTCGATGAGTTGATGAAATAGCTATGTCAGTAAGCTTGATCATTGAGAAAACTAAAGCAGGAGACACAAAGCAATGTGAATCCGCAAAAGCCTTGCTCAATGACTGGCTGACCACACTGCTCATAGGCCATGGGTACCAGGAAACTGGGGCCTCGACTCATCGGATACGGACCGCACCCATGTCAGAACCCGTACATGAAATGCTGTCGGGCATGGATACCTTGTTCACTTGGAGAGTTCCCACTCTGACCAATGTAGCAGCAGCTATTCAGCCATACAGCTTTTAAACAGGCATATAGACCGTTGAACTACCTAGTACTTTGATTTACACTTGCATGAAGCATGCAGCTTAGCTTGCATTGACAGAGCCGACATATACTGCTTCACTAGACGACCCAGTATGGTCCACAATTCCAGATAGTATTCACACTGTCTGAAGGCTGCAGTGTGCGGCGACGCATGCATGCACATACATTAAGTACCCCTTAAGGCTCACTGAGTACTTATAGGTGTGACTGAGGACAGTCACACACTAGAGGGGGAAGACTGTGACGTACAGATATCACAGCATACATACAAGATGTAGATACCAAGAGGCAGTATATACTAAGACGGACACCTAAGAGGAACTACCAAGGCTATGAAACCTTGGATTAGTAAATACCTCGGGTCCAAGGGTGCCAATCAGGCCGTACCAAGTAACCTTGGACGGAGTATTCCTGTGGCTACCAAGTAGACACGACAATGACTGGTGGCTTCACCCTGGGTCGAGACCGAAGGTGCCCAGGGGCAGATCTATAAAAGGATCTGTTGCCTTGAAGGAAGTCATCAAAGTACGTGCTACTTGTCTCTAAACAGCACACACGTTACACACACTCGGGCTCAAAGCAACCCTCAAATCAACTTCCTATCATATGGTATTACAATTTCGGCAAAATTCATGGCCAGTCAAGGGCTAAGGCCCTCAAAACATTTCACCTCCACCTCCAAACATCTCACAGTGTTCACAATGCTCTACTTACTATCAATTAAAGCAGACTAATGCAGGCCAACATGCATGCTGCACCAGCTAGGGGGGACTATCAGCATAGGACTGGAGGCCACACCTTAAATTCTTGTTTGTTTGTTTGTCTGTACACAAGTTGCACCAAGGGGTGCAGCAAACTTGCCTGCCTCAGCTGGTGCGCCGGTAGTGCGGAAGTATTCACCCACAAATTAAACAATTGTATCACTACTTCAGGTGCAAAGCCTTCTGCATGCGTTCCCTCCTACTGCACCTTGTTTACTCTTCTGCAACCTGGAACACAAATGTCTGGGCTGGCCACAAACGTCTCCTGGTGGTTTCCGAAGCCCACTCCGCCGGGGGCCAGGATTGCGATCAAAAAACCCAAGCCTTCTGAAATCGGTGCGCTGCCAATCTTGACGTCAATGCGCAGTGCAAGGAACCTTGCCAGTTCGTGGTGAAACCATCGTGTGTCGGCCAATGCCTCGTCCTTAAGGCCCTGCCATCTAGGTCACATGGGGGGCTGGGGACCACCCCAATCCTCCCCTCGCCCGCCTGCCGGTGTATGAAAGCGGCTTCACCTCGCTGGCAGCTATTCCCTTGCTGTTCCCGCGCCGCTGGATCGGCAACGTGCGTGAAATCTGCGTGGGCTGAAGCAAGTAAAAGACGTCTGAGCAAAGTCAGACAAGGGTATTCTGCAAGGACAGCAAAGGCTGTAATGCAGGCACAGGCGTTGGAGTGGCAGCGGGCCTGCCTGTGTAAGGCTTTGTGTACAACAGGCGTGGGTGGGTGGGGACAGGCGCGGCGGAAGACTGGCTGGCGTCCGAAACCAATGAAGCAGGAAGGCTACTTAGCTTCACTACTTGCTTGTTAGGAAGAGAAGGGAAAACATAACGTCTATCGTCCTTGAATCCATCACCTATATAGGCTTCGGTGGGGACCTTCGTGCAACCTCGCACCACCACTAGTCCGTCCTGTGGCTAGCAGCCCTTGGCACAGCCCTTGGCAGCTAGCCCCAGTATATAGCTTCTAACCCTAGCGCCGGCGCTAATGCCAGCTGCCTTGTCCGACTGGATGATATCACTTCGCCGGGGCCTCAGCAGGGCCGCCGACCGGCGGACACATCACTCTTTCACGGGCATGGCGCCGGGGTTCGACGTAGTGACTAGCTGGAACCGTACGTACGTACATACTCAACTCAATCTCTCATCTCGTCATGTTTACAGGATAAAGGCTTCCTGTTACATTAACTTCCAAGTTTCAAAGCCAAGCTGCCCAATCCCAAGCTGCTCAAAAAGGAACCCAAGAGCCTGAAGAATCCATCCAAGCTGCCCAACCCTGGCAAGCTGCGCAACAAAACAAACAAACGTATGTATTTTAGCGTCCGGGTCCAAGACCAGAAGTCGAAACGACTCATCGGACGGCCTTGCGGCGATTTGGACTTCGCACGACTGCATAGGGGGCCAGCTTTGTCCACCAACAAGTTCATGAGAGACCGCCACACAAACCCTCCGCAATGTGTTCACCGCACCGAACATGCATGCTCCTTGCATATGCAACCGCAGATTTCACCGGTTCCTTTGCAATCAGTGTGCAACGGGATTTCACCACGCCAACGACCTAGCTCCGAAGGCAGGCGGGTACCCGGGGCTTGCCCCGCTTGTTTTGTGTGTTGGAGGTGTAGATCGTGTCCATAGCTGACTTGTGCCAGACCTCTGGAGAGTCACGAATGGTTAGGATGACCTTTGCCTTGGGGTTCTGCTTAAGGATTTCTTTGTAGTACGTTATGGCTGGGTGGTCGCATGCAGCGCGGTAGGCTGGTCGGTCCGCCGGAACAAAGATAGTGTCAAAATCGAAGCCCTCGCTGTTTAATATAGCTTTGTCGCATTGAAGCCACTTCTGGTCCTCGTGGTGTTGTATAACATCGACCATGTGATAGCAGGGATACCCTAGTTGGTCTAAAGCTGCTTTCAAGGAGAACGTGCCAATCCGACCAAAGCCTGCACCTATAATGTCCAATGGCATGGTGGCGTGTTGACAGCGGTATAGCGCAAACAAGATTAGGAAAGAGTGCACCAAGCTTGCACGTTCAATGAACGAGGAGTGAGCCTTCAAGAGCCTCTTCAAAGACCTACTAAGTGGATATCTCCCACAACAGCGAGTAATGCTCCAGTACGAGGTGCAACAACAAGCATGTCCCTTTGTGACCGACTTCGCATGAAACTCTCACTCTGTAGAGTAGGGTTACGACGGGGGTTACGAAAGGCGGCCTGCGAGGGACCCAACGCCGGTGTAATGCGGTGCGCCTCTCGATAGCATGCTGCTTCACCATGCTCACAGGTGGTCACCCTAGCAGCTTCGCCGCGGAACCCTAGATGCAGGAATCGGGTCTGTCTACATGCTGGCCATTTAACTGTGCTGTATGGAGGTCGGCAGAACGCCTGCATAATTAGTTCCAACATACCTGTCCTGGGGTGTGGACGGCTCAGCCCAATCGAACCCTGGGGTCATGTAGGCCTCCGAAATGAGCATCGGAAGCTGCGAGAGCAACCTGGCGGTGCAACCAGTACCTCCATATGGACGCTACCTCACTTCCCCTTTGGACTTTACTGAGCGACTTCTTAACATTCGGGATGCTTCGGCACAGAAACGCCAGATGGGCAGCAGCATCCGATGCCAGTAGGCATTGCAGTAGCTAGTACTTGACATAAAGACGACCGGCGCCACTTTGCCGCTGCTTTTGCCTGTCTCCATCCTCGCACTCAAACCGGTCTAGGCCATTCACTCTTCATAGGCCAAACCCCCCAGTGCTGCCGCTTGACCAGCCAACAGATTCTCCTCTCTTTTTGCTTCCTTGCCATATAACATAAAACGCATGCACGGTCCACCTCTGTCATGACAGTCAACCTGCAGACACTATTTCAGCACCAGCCATTTTAAAAGGAAGTTTTATTGAAGCGAGGTGGCTAGAAGTCGGTTACTAGTCAGTCCTATGGTTCCGTACTGCCAAAAACTTGCCGGACACTTCAGCACCAGGCATTGTGCATGTAGAATCACATCACATGATTACAATGTGCCCTCCGACTCCACCAAACGGAGGGATATGGGGTCGTAGTATCACTTCATCGTTGCAACATCGCAGCAGCAGGTATCTACGTACTAGCATCAAGCCAAAGCACCTTCACCAACGTGCCAAGGCTAGCGTAGGGCTATTATGCCACAATGCAGGGGCACACAAGCACAGCGGAAGGCAAGAGACAGGCGGTAGAAGCTAACTGCCGGCTCCGCAACCACCTAGTGACCCTGCTCACCCACGACGCAGCCTAGGCACAACAGGCTCACTACAGTGCGGCACATGACTGGAATTAACCAACACCTCTCAGACCAGCTAGCATATGCATGCAGGTGGCCGGCAAGCCACACGACTTGCAAATAAAAAATAAATGAAAGCAGCTACAAAAAGCTTCACTACTGTATATCTAATTGTAGTAGCCGCTGCAAGTACAAAAACAGAATTGGAACATCCACACACGCCACTCCACCCATTGCCACCCCCACAGCACACCCTTGCAAAAATAACAGAAGGTATTTACAGAAGGTATCCTGGCATGCAAGTGCTCTGTTAGTAGAGAGAGAGAGAGAGAACTACGCAGAGAAGGGGGGAAATCCCTTCTTGCATATGTTAAGGGGCTCTGTTAGTATATGTTAAGAGAGACCATAGCACAGCCCTCTGGGCCGTGCAGGACCCGCCACATGACTCCCAACCAGTACTCCGTTAGTATACTGTAGTGAGTACTACTAGTTACCAGATCCTAAGCCACACATGACTACAGCCACAAGTCATCCTTCATCAGCCAAAATCTGGAGCTGATATGTTGTCGCTGCTCCAGAAGCATCACAAAAGTAACAGACAATACCCACAAGACTATTCCACAGACCCCTGTTTTTCTTGTCCACACTCTCCTCTGCTTTCATTACCTGTGCCCAACCTCCAGATAGGGATTTGATGAATCTATACACAGCTTCCTCTCACTCTGCCAACCCCTGGCACTCATGAATTAAGCAAAAAAACCCAAAGGAAGAACACCAGCGCTTGCATCTTACCCCCGACCTCCCCACAAACCGAACCTTCATCCATATCTCCACTCCCAACCCCCCCCCCCATCTGCCCCACACACACAGTCCATCTCCTCAGATGGTTGCTTTTACGATAGACATCTTTAACCCCCATTAACACATGCCACCTTCACAGGCGTGCTTTGCCAGGGACCGAATCATGACTTGCGCACAGCTTCATGCACGCATGCCAAGGTACATTGCCTCTTTGTATAGCCACACTGCAGAAAGCTATCCTGCAATCATCGACGGCCACAGGACAACCTGCACTTTGCATATGGATCCTTTTGCATACGAAAGCCCTTCTTCCCCCCGCCCCCCACCCTTCTCTCACGTCCCCCATATCCCTCTCTGTCTCCCTCTAGTACTGGATCAGCTGCCACCTGGCTAGACCTTTGTACTGACAAACCATTTCCCCTTAACCCTGAAACCTAAGGCCCTGCACATACCTATAGCACATAGGTACTAGTTCTTCATCCCATGACAACCCTTGCCACACCCTCACAGACCATAATCTGCCCTAACACATATCAAATTTGATGATGCTGCATGGACGTAATGCAATGATAAGCTCTTGCAATGTCCCCCAACGTCTTGCACTCCAAACCACAATTGCAATTATGCAGTAAGTATGCAAGCAACACCGGCAGGATACACGTGTAAGAAGGTGCTGTCTTGAAGCAGTCGCTGCTGCTGCTCTTAGAAAGCTACCCGCAACCGACAGCTGTAAGAAGGACAGGGCTAATAAAAAGCCATTTAAGCCCTTCTGTTAGAAGCCGCTGCATCAATGCAAAACCCAAACAGTGGCCGAAGGTCCTGAGGTCCTTGGCAATACACTCCATTCTCTCCAAGCCCTCGAAGTTACGCTTGGCCCGCCCAGCCTTCATACCCCCATACCCCGTGAGCGCATGCCTCCGACCTAGAGCACCCCATATTGTCAACGTACTCATCTTTTCAAGCCCTCAAAGTTACACCTGACCGTCCTGGCCTTCTGGAACCCTACCCAGTGAGCAGAATCTTACGGCACCCCTTTTGAGCGCTCCAAGCTCGCAAAACAAAGGAGCAAAACACATAACCTGCTTTGTGTCAGTTGTGACTGCACAGCCGACATAAACAAGGACACCAACACAAGTTGCACCTCAACATACAAGATATATAGATCACTGCACAGCTTTCGGGCCATGCAGTGCTCCCAACATGCCGCCAGTGGACCTCATTATGTGCAATCATTTCACTTTCACAGTGCTCTGGTAGAAGATGCTCACAAACACCAGCCACACAACATGTGACAACGTGTCACTGCGGGAACGAAGGTCAATTTCCAAAAGCAGCTCTGGTTAGATCAAAGAAATGCCCGATACCTAGCTCAAGGTGAGAAGTCGGACTCCACCAGTTGCAGGAGACATCTTCATTTGCTACTGGGACAACCAGCCGCATAACATCACTATGACTTGTGACAGATGGTCCTTGTCAGAAAAGGACAACAGTCAGCAGTTGTGACTATAGCTCAGACATGGTGCCCGATACCTAGGTCAGCTTGACAAATTAGACTTTGCCAGTTGCAAGAGAACTCTTCATTTGCTCCTGGAACAACCAGCACTACACCTCTGAGGGATTCTCCTCATGTAAAACCCCGTGTCAGGTTCTCAGGTTCCCCTTCTTCTCACAAACAGGGCACTTTCAACAAAAAAGCATGCGTAGTAGAAGGAGAATACACCCATTCAGACCGCATACGTGTCTCTCAGTATCAGAATAGCCAGTACAAAGAGCTCTACAACTCTGCCGCTGTTGAGTAATCCCAAAACTAGCACATCTAAAACCCTGCACTGCACTCTTCTGCATAGCAGACTTGCATACACATCAGAAGTCTGCAGTGTCATTTGTTGCATAGCAGACTTGCATATGCAAGACCCTGCAAACCCCTCTCTCTTTAGTTGAATCTTCCATGGCTCCTTGTTCAGACCCTAACGTCTCGTCCACTTTGCCAGATACTGCCCCTTATTGATGCGGTGCATCTTTCTCTCTCAAACAAGCTGAATACGCCAGTGTCGGCATATTGTGACACAGAATTTGATCCTGCACGATCTAACTTTGGTCCCCGTAGCTTGGGAAACTGCTGCCAATCTGCTGTAACTTCTGCTGCTGCAGCTGAAAACAGCAGATTCCCCTATGTAACCACTCAAGCATCAATCAAGCTCCCATTGTGCTCGCTAGACAGCAACACGCCCCAAAAAAAGACCTTTTGGCCCCATGCTTCCTGCAGCCCCCTTTTCCAACAAGCGCATTGCCCCATGCCACATGCAACACATCTCGCACACTTCCCCCTTTTGTCCTCCGTTCCAAAGAGATAAGACCTCCAAACAGCACATATCAGAGGGAGAGGTGGGCTACTGCGCCCCAATAACCCAACCTGGACCAAAAACAGCCCCGGTAACTTAAACCCCAAACATGTAAGCACCCCTATCATACCATGCAATGCCCGCTTCCCCCCATTGACCCTCTCCCCCCCTCCCTTAATCCCCATAAATCCAAGGTACACCAGCGCCCACCAGTATACGGCCCAAATGGGTCACACATCTCACCCGTGCGCTTGAGCCCAAAGTCCAAATGGGTTACACATCTCATTTGTGCGCTTGAGCCCAAAGTCCAAATGGGTCACACATCTCACCCATGCTCTTGAGCCCAAAGTCCAAACGGAGTTACACCCTTAAACCCTAGGTAGTCCTGAAGAATCGTGGCTGGTTGCATGGAGGTACACAGGCTCTTGACTGGTGGCCGTTGAAGGATTCAGAGGGATGTCTGAGTGGTAGCCCGGCTTGGACATTTTGAGGAAGGAGGAAACATTGACGTGCTTCCCAGCACTGGCCTTGCCCACCCATTCATACCCATCACTGCAGCAACAGAAAAAATGGCATGCCAAATTTATTGTCAAATCCTCTTGAGTAAGCAGCATTGTTGTGGTGTTCAGAAAGTGTGGACTTTAAGCTTTAGCCATACTCACTTCTCAACAGCAAGGGCATTTAAGTACTCTGTCATCTAACGTTCGGGGTTCATCCCAAGATGTACAGCATAGCGCTTTGCAGCATTGTTTTTCCACTTTAAACACATAACATTACCCTACATAGCTCGGCTATCCAGGCAAGATCAGCAAGCACTAAAGATAAAGCTTGGGGATATAGCACAAAAGGTGAGTGCGTTGGCTTGTTACGCCAAAGGTTGCAGGTCATACGCCTTCAGTTTCCATTTTTCCCTATGGCCGCCGTGCCCCGCCCTAACATTGTTTCCAGTTGCAGAACAATCTCAGTACCATATCGCAGCCATTATTACTACAGCAGGGCTGGCACCATGCTAGTATGTCCATGCTAGCATAAACGTGCTAGCAAGTTCTTGTGACACGTGCTTGCGGGGCCTATGGCACTTTTTTGCTATGGCATATCATGAACTGCAATAATAGCATGTCCATCTTGCCAGATGGGCGTACAACAAGCTAAAGGGCATACCAGCAGACAAAGTAAATGCGTGAGAAAGAAAAGTGAGTCTTGCTCTACAGGAACAATATTGGTATTCCTCTTTCGATGGTTCAGCAAAAAGAATCAATGCCCTTTGGTCAAGCACAGTAAAAGTGGCAACCATTCCTCAGATTTTTTCCTATTGAGCTCCCCACACGGCCCCAGAAAAAAGAACGGTAGCATTGCTGCGAGTTACCACTCTAGTACTCCAGATTTAGCAATATGACAGCCAGGTCTGCCCCTTACCCAAGGAAATGCAATTTTGTCCGCAAGCTTATGTTTGCCATTATGCAACACCCCAGCCTCTTTGCTTTCTCCCATTCTTGGTAGATTGGACGAACTTGGTTGTTGGCACAGACATCTGCTGATAGACAGAGATTTAGGGTTTACGTCTTAAGGTTTAGGTTCTAAACCCTGAACTTGCTTGGTGGCACAGGCATCTCTTGATCCTGACAGAGGTTTAGGGTTTATGGCTTAGAGTTCAGGCCTTAGGGTTTGAGTTCTGAACCAAACTTACTCGGTGGCACAGACATCTGCTGATTTGACGGATGCAGAAGGCAGCACACTGGCCTTCTGGTCTTCCTCATGTAACACCCTTTTCGGCACCTTCCTCTTCTTGCAGCAACAGCAATAGAGGAGACCTACTAACATCGCAGCACCAACTGCAGCAAAAAGAGAGATACAAGGTCAGGGTCAGAGCAAAAACGAACTCTCACACCGTTGGATTGGATTTACATTTCTATAAAAAGACAAGTAAAAAGGAGTCAAATCACTAAGGCCAGCTGCATCAATCCTTACAGATTGACATATGGCCATGCCTCAAGTTGTAGCACATTCTGGTGAAATGGAGTAGCAGCTGATCACGAAGCTCCATTCTTATTGCTAATAGGCCCATTTCAGGCACTTGCGTTATTCATAGATAGGGTACACAACAGGATGACGGGAAGCCCCATGATCATAATGAACGATAGATGTGAGTGTGAATCCTTGTAGTTCAGATTAGCATTAGGTAGTGGCTGTAGGCGGTACCTTGTCAACTTGTAAGGCTTTGCCAAGAGGTGGAATGTGAAAGGCCGTGGCAATCCGAGGCTGGCTGCTCTATATCAGTTAGAGGCGACAGTCTGTTCCACCTCGCTGTGCTTTGTGACAGGTTGAGGTGCGGGGCCTATGGCACTTTTTGCTATGGCATATCGTGAAATGTAACAATTAGAGGCGATAAGCAGTCAACTCAAGCATCCAACCTTTCCCAGCCTTCCTCCCCCCCCCCCCCACACACACACATTGCTTGGCCCCACCTCACCCCCACACAGTCACAACAGAAACATGCATGCTACTGGATCCAAGCATTCCATTTTGCCTTCAGTCATGAGAAATCCAACACATAGGATCTTGTCGCATCACTCTACCCTGCTTTCATTACCTGTACCAACCTCCAGACCCACTTCCATGCCCTTCTAATTCATCAAGTGTACGAAAAGGAAGAATAGGATTCTAGGTCAACTGACTTCCAGACAAGGGCAAGGTATAGTACGGTTATAGGAGACACCAAGTTCAGCACTTTCTTACTTAGGGTTCAGGTTCTAAAACCCTAACTCTAAACTAGACCATAGTCTCGGCACCTTCTTAACACCCCTCTCCACCTTTGCACCCCACCCCGGTGGGGGTGTGGGAGGTGGAGGCATGATTGGCTCGAAAAGTGCAGGTAAATCATAACCAATCATAAGCAATCATAATCGATCATACAGAATCCACTCACCTGCCGCTCCCACAATGATCCCAATGAAAGCCGCCATGCTCAAATGTCCCCCCAAGAACCCTGCACTGCTGCTCTGCTGCTGCTGCTGCTGCTGCTGCGTCTGAGCCACGTTCCAAGCTTCCAAATTTGGCAACGTCGCTGCACTCCCCTCCCCCCCAACGCCCTGCGCGTTCTCCGGCGCCACTAAAACCTTACTCCCAGCCAAGTACAAACTCGGCTGATACGGTACACCATAATCGGCCAGAGTAGTGTATAATCCAGACCCAGAATTCACTGTTGCAGCTAAAAGATTTGCCTCAGCAGAGATAGGGTCAGATGCAGTCACTACGTAACTCGCATGTGCTACTGCGCCTGCTGAGGTTGTAGTAGCAGCAGCAGTGGCTGTAGTTGTAAAGAATCGATTGCCGCCTGCAGGATCAGTGGCTTGCGAAAGCACACGGTCAAGTAAGCGCCGGTTGGGCTTGCCGCCGTTGCCTGCCCCTGCCCCTCCTGCTGGTGCTGGCGCCTCTTCAGCTGCTGCTGGAGCTGATTCCTCTTCTACTGCTGGTGCAGCTGCTGGTGCTGCTTTCTCTTCTGGTGCTGTTTTCTCTTCTGCTGGTGCTGCTTCTGCTTCTGCTGATGCCTCTTCAACTGCCGGAGTTGGCTCCTCAGCTGCTGGTGCTGGCTCCTCAGCTGCCACCTGTGCCTCTTCAGCTGCTGCTGGTGCCACCTCTGACGGAGTATCAGGGATAAATGCACTCTCCTTAGCAGACCCAGCACCTGGTCCCACAGGAGTTGGTTCCAGTGCTGGTTCCGGGGCTGGCTCTGGTTCTGGTTCCGGGGCTGGCTCTGGTTCTGGTTCCCGGGCTGGCTCTGGTTCTGGTTCCGGGGCTGGCTCTGGAGCTGGTTCCGGGGCTGGTGCCTCTGGTGACTCTTCGGGTGCCTCAACCGGTGCCTCCTCTGCAGGGGCATCGGCAGGTGCCGCTTCTACTGGTTCTGCCTCCGGTTCTAGCTCTGGCACGAAAGCACTCTCCTTAGCATCACCACCAGTAGCAGGAGCAGCAGCAGGAGCGGGTGCAGGAGCAGCAGGGGTGGGCTCAGGAACAGGAGTAGGTTCCGGTTCCGGGACTGGTTCCGGAACTGGTTCCGGGGCGGGTTCCGGAGCAGGAGCAGGGGCTTCTTCTTCAGGCACTGCTACTGCAGCTGCTGCTGGTGCTGCTGCTGGTGCTGGCTTCTCCTCTACAAACGCCCTCTCCTTAGTGGCATCGGCAGGTGGCTTAACCTCCGGCGCAGGAGCAGGAGCTGGTTCCGGAACTGGTTTCGGTGCTGGTTTCGGCTCTGGAGCAGGGGCGGGGGCTGGTTCCGGAGCTGGTTCCGGAGTTGGCTTTGGGGCAGGCTTGGGCTCAGGAGCCGGAGCAGGAGCAGGGGAAGGCTCCGGTGCTGGTTCCGGGGTGGGCTCAGGCTCAGGCTCCGGAGCAGGGGCCGGTTCAGGGGCAGGGGCAGGTTCTGGGGCAGGCTCGGGCTCAGGCAGGGGTTCAGGTTCTGGGATGGGTTCTGGAGCTGGGGCAGGTTCCGGGGCCACAACTGGGGCTGGTTCTGGGCTGCGGGTAGTGAAAGGAGAGTGCAGAAGGTGGTAATTCAGTTTGTCTTTTCCAAGTCAAACATGACTGGTCCTACAATTTAGAGATTTCATGTGCTCATGGCCATGAGGATAAAAACATGAAGGATGATCTCAGGCTCTGCTGGGGAGTTGCTAGAAGCATCTTTAAGCAATAAAGCAGCACATTTATGTTCATTCTCACATGGCCCTTTGATGTTACATTCAATGGAGGTCTTAGTGGGGTTCACAATGCACATTCTCAGAAGATCAGGAAACCAATTGGTCTCGCTATTGCCTGTGATATTATGCTTTACCTCTTGCATTTAATCGCCCTCTTGGACCCAGTCTTTCATGTGGCGATTATTCCGGCAGGCGGCACGAATGAGAAGAGCATCCCAAAGCTGCTCTTAAACCCTACCTTGGGAACAGGTGCAGGAGCAACCACTACTGGAGGTCTTTGTGTGGTGGACAATACACATTATCTAGACACCAAGGGCTCCACTCATCCACTGTAGGGCCCAACAACTCTGGCAGCACGCACGAAGATGGACGACAACGTAGATGGAAGAGAGAATGGCAAGCTGGTATTAAACCCTACCTTGGAACTGGTGCAGGAGCAACGACCTCTGGCTTGGGTTCAGGAGAAGGCACAGGCTCCGGAATCGGCTCCGGAGCAGCTTCCGCCTCCGGCGCAGGCTCCGGAACCGGCTCTGCCAAAGGCTTCTCTTCCTCCAGCACCGGTGCCGGCTCTGGTGACGGGGCAGGTGCCACCGGTGCCTCCTCGGCAGGCACTACCTCTGGCACTGGGGAGGGTTCTGGAACAGGCTGGGGTTCTGGGCTCGGTTCCGGAGCGGCTGCGGCTGCGGCTGCTTCTGCTGCTGCGGGGTCGACCGTTGGGCTTGGGATAGGGCTTGGGCTTGGGCTTGGGCGCGGGATCTTTGCAGCTGCGGCAAATGTCTCGTTGGTATTGACAAACATGACATCTCTCACATTGACCTTCATTACGTCTGCAAGTGCCCGGGCTGTGCCGGCGGCATACTGCTTGTCAAAGGTTGCTTGGTCAACACCTGTAAAAACGCAAAGTTAAAACTAGTCACTAAAAAAATTCCGGGTACTAACAAATATTATAAACAAATAATAAAAAAAATTGACACCCAAGGAAAAACAAAAAAAAAGAAATTAAAAGTACTTGTTAAAGGGGTTCAGGCATTAAATGAGGTGACTGCAATGCTGGTGCTCAGAGCGCCGGCACGTGCAAAAGGTGACTAACTGGGCTTTTATGCTAGCCAGGCTAAACAGTACGCAATCGCATTGAGGTCAGAGACATATAAGTGGGCGCAATTAAGTGTCCCCTTTGGATAGGTGCAGCTCAAAAACACTGCAGCTGCCATAGACTCTTGCCAACCTGCAGCCTGCAAATTAATTAGTAGCATCTTAGACCTGACCAATGGCAATACCCACAGCCTTGCCTCACTGTCGAAGACCGGGTCCACTTTGATTGCAGGGTATATAGCTTAGGGTTTTGAGCTTGTGCAACATCCACACAGCTCTGTCTTCAAAGACCAGGTCCACTCTATTTAGGGTTTAGGGTATCCATTAAGGTTTGGCGACATTCACACAGCCTTGCCTAACCTTCAAATACCCGTACCAGGTCCATGTTAGGGCTTAAAATTTAGGGTTTGAGGTTTACGCAACATCCACACATGCCTCACCTTCAAATACCAGGTCCACTTTGACTTTCCCTTGGGTGCAGTTGGTACGAGCAAACAACCGACTTGTGGCCAACTGATCTGCAGTAGCGCTAAGACCCAGGGTCAAAGCAGGGCATAGTTGACTGCCGTAAGTGCAGAGGTCCACTCGAGCTGAAGCACATGCGTCACTGTTGGGCGCCTGCAAGGGCACAACACAGGTTAAGGATACGGTTTTATGGGTTTTTGCATTTAGGGTGTTAAACCAAAAACATATCCAACCGAGTTAATGCACAGGCGTCACTGTAAGCGGCCTACAAGGAAACACAGGGGTGTAGGGTTTAAGGTTTTAAGGGTTTCAAACCCTAAGCAGATCCAACCGAGCAGATGCACAGGCGTCACTGTTACGCGGCTGCGAGGGCACAATGCAGGTTAAGGTTTAATGTTTTAGGTTGTAGGGATTTTGCATCTTAAACCCTAAGCAGATCCAACCGAGCAGATGCACAGGCGTCACTGTTACGCTGCTGCGAGGGCACAACGCAGGTTAGGGTTTAGGGTTTTAGAGTTCAGGGATTTTAGACCTTGAACCCTAAGCAGATCCAACCGAGCAGATGCACATGCGTTACTGTTACGCGGCTGCAAGGGCACACAGGAGGACGTAGCGTTGAGGCCTGAAGTAAGGGCCATGGGCGGTGCAACCAGAGCAAGGCAATTAAGGAGGCAGCAAGCGTAATGGTGAGCTGTAGGGTGAACCTGCTTATTGCTTTAACTGCTAACCAACAAAACTACCCCCAATGACATGCTGTACGACTGACTAACACCCCCTTCCGCACCTTGACAATATACTAAGCAAGATAATAGCCTACAGGCCCAGCCTTGTGGGTTACACATAGCCTTCAGCCCCAAACCCTGCCCTGAACCACTAAACCCCGGGCTCACTTCCACCCATTCTCACGAACCCCACTAACCCACTTACCCTATAACACGCACAAGCATTGCCTGTTGGTAGACATCTGTGGAATAGTATTTAGGGTTTAGGGGTGGGATTCACGGTTTACAGCAACCCCACTTACCCTATAACAAGCACACGCATTCCCTGCTGGCCTGCCCTTGGGGTAGCACGTCTGCAACAAGAACGTCGCCACATCTGTTGCAACCTTGGCACTCGACCGCATACTCCCAGGCATGTTTTCCATGGCCCCGCAAAACTGCACATTCGGTTTCGGAGCCTCCTTGCAGTACGATTTCACAGCAGCAGTACAAACTGCTGAGTCGTATGTGTCCCAGGCACAAGCACAGATCCCAGCATCAGCTGAGATGGGGCACTCGGAGGTGGCGTTTGTGAGTTGGGTGAGGTCTTGGGGTTTTGTGCCCATGGCGAAGGTAGGGCATAGGGAACTCCCGGACATGCAGAGGTTTAGCTTCACCAGGGCACAAGCCTTAGACCCTGGGGACTGCAGGACAATAAAAAGGAATATTCAGTCAGATGGGTGGCTATTGGTAAGGTATAGCTGCCTGCTGGAAACAGTGTGTTGTTATTGCTCCAGGTAGCAGCTATAGTTGGACGCCAGAGCCATTTTTTCCCCGATCCTGAACTCTTATATCAAGTGCGTGGGATTACGAGTTTCGGCCTGTTGGCCATCATCCTGTGAATTGCTCCACCTTGCTGCTTCTGTAACAGTTCTACAAGTTAGTGCATTAGGTTGCAGTGCAGTGAAGAAACAGGCGCGATATAAAATTGATGTGCATAAACGCCACAACAAACTCCAGGCATAAGTAGCTCCAACCGTCGTCAGACACAACTGCCGTCACCATTACAGCATGAGCAGTAGCTGTAAGTTTAGCACTGGCCAATCCACTGAAGATGCTCATGGTCTTGTCTGGTTAATGCTGCACTACTGCTGCTGTTGCTGTTGCTGCTGCTGCCACTTATGTGCTGCTGCTGCTGTTGCTGCTGCTGCTGCTGCTGCCACGATTTATGTGTGCTGCTGTTGCTGCTGCTGCTGCTGCTGCTGCCACTTATGTGCTGCTGCTGCTGTTGCTGCTGCTGCTGCTGCCACGACTTATGTGTGCTGCTGTTGCTGTTGCTGCTGCTGCCACTTATGTGCTGCTGCTGCTGCTGCTGCTGCCACGACTTATGTGTGCTGCTGTTGCTGCTGCTGCTGCTGCCACTTATGTGCTGCTGCTGCTGTTGCTGCTGCTGCTGCCACGACTTATGTGCTGCTGCTGCTGCCATGACTTGTGTGCTGCTGCTGTTGCTACTGCCACGACTTGTGTGCTGCTGCTGTTGCTACTGCTGCCACTTATGTGCTGCTGCTGCTGCTGTTGCTGTTGCTGCTGCTGCTGCTGCCATGACTTATGTGCTGCTGCTGCTGTTGCTGCTGCTGCTGCCATGACTTATGTGCTGCTGCTGCTGCCATGACTTGTGTGCTGCTGCTGCTGCCACGACTTATGTACTGCTAAAAGGATTAGCACACAAAACGCTGTCGGCTTGGCCAACCTCAGTATGTGGTGCATATCTCTCTGTCAAACATATTGAATCAGCCCCTGCTGCTTTGGACACTGCAGTGCATAGTACATTGCTTCTGTTCGCTGCTTGTTAGTTACAGCTGCTGATTCGCATCGCCTGTTTTGTTGCTCTTAGCGCATTGGTAAGCAGCAAAAGCCTTTGCTTCTGACCCATGGAGCTAAACCCTACTAGATGATTAGACACACCTACTGGATGATAAGACACACCGACTGGGTTGTACATTTAGCAGTTCTATACAATCCAATGCCATTACCCCTGCGTAAGCCTATGCTAAGGTGCCTGCATGTCACAACCCGGTTCTGCTGACTAAACCAGACACATGCCGGGTTTTACACTGTGTTCTCTGAGGCACCCCTAGGCTTAGTTACCTGTAGGCACTGGCAAGGGTTTGGAGTCTCAGGTAGGTCCAAAGGATAGCATGTCTTGTGCAAGACAAGCGCCGCAGCGGAAAGGCCCTCAGCGTCTGCCTTCCCACTTTGCGCTGCCTGGATAGCACTGCAGAAGCCTCCGGAGGCCCCGGTAGCGTTGCAGTACCGGCTAACTGCAGCTACGCAAGCGCTGGATGACCACGTGTGTATCGTGCAGATGCAAAGGCCTTCAGGGCCTTTCACCTCAGGTTGCTCTAATGGCCAGCTCCGCGCGGAACTAGGGTCTTTGGCGACAGTCGCATCGGCTGCTGCGGTGGATACCGCTGCGGCATATGCTGCGAGCTGCTGAGCGGCGGAGGGCGCTGACGATGTGCTGTTTGCAGCTGCTGCCTGCGCGTTTGCTGTGTGTATGGCCGTTGCGAGTAGAATGAAGGCTGCACAATGCAGCCAGCAGGCTGCGCTGAACGACGGAGCAGCCATGTCCTACGGGCTGAACTCTCAGCTGTTCTGCATCAATTACCAGGGAAGCTTCACAGTACCTGTGGGAACAGATTCACAGAACTATGAATTAGCGTATTGAATAACTGGCCATCGCACGTCAACGGATAAGATGTCTGACTGAGGAGCATGCATGAAGCAATGGAGCACTGCGGGTGACCACCAAGTTATAAATGAGCATTCAGCTCCGACGCTTCCTAATGCAGGCACATTAATCTAAATTACAAACTCCGTTCAGAAAAGCTGGCAAGCCATGTTATGGCGTGGATTCGGGAGAGGAGTGCCTTCACCACCCCGGGCGACCATGAAGGAATCGAAAAGAGGCTGGACAGCACAACAGCCGCATCAGACCAGATTTAGAATGGCTCACCATGCCAGCTCTGATGCGAATTGCCCAACAGCTCCGTGCACAACCAGTGGACCAGTTGCAGATGCAGTCTCACTGACCAATGTCACTGCTCCCTTTTCAACACAAGCTGCACCAATCTATCTGGTGAGCAGCGGCTTCCGTGTGCACTGCAATCAGTGAATGCTGCCGGCTGGTGTTGCTTGCCCTCTGCTGCTGTTCAGGAATCACTCGGGCTGCGGTTCTTCTTCATCTCGAGACCTTTTCTCGGGTGACACCAGGTTCCACGGATTCGCCAAGCTCCGAGTAGATGCATCATCCCCTTGGACGAGAAGGAAGCATATGCGGTGCATTGTTGGAGTCGTCTTCGTTATATTGGTTGGGCAACCAGGCTCGGAATTCCAACTATAAGCCCAGGCCCCTTGATGCCGATGTTTGTTGCCTGGTATACGTTCAGCTTCCCCCAGACTCTTATTTGAGACATATATACATCTTACTGCTGTGATATAAGTTGTCGTCTCTCCTCGCCGCCATTTGCAAGATCACCGGTAATCAGTGGTTACCCTTCGGCATCTCCGGTCGTTTGCCGTAGAAGATCAGACCAGCTCACGCTCCCAGGCATCTGGCCGTCAGCTACATTAGACAACCTCAATCCGTGCTTGCTCAACACATCCCTCTAGAGTCTTCTTGCACTGACTTGCCCCATCTCAGAACCAGCCTAGAAGGGACACGTACTGACGCTGCTCGTGTCCTTAGTGGCACCTTGCTACCCTTTACAAGTACGGCAGTACCACCACAATCTCGATGTGGTTTAGTAGACGCTAGCAGCCTTGGCCTGGTTGCAGGCAGACCATGAGGCCGACCTATCGCCGGCGCCACGGGACCGAGAAGACTAGGACTCGGCCCCAGATCAGCTTGCTTGCATTTCTTATACTTTTGATAGGATGCCCCATCACCAATGCCGCGTCTAGCAGCGCCAGCAGCAGGCCAGCCCGTCAGCTGCAGCAATCGAACACGCAGGAGATTGAAAAGCTCCTCATGATGCAGCAGCAACTCGAGCAGCAGCTCAAAACCATTCGACATCAGACAACGGAGCTACTGAGGCTAAGGGGGGTCTCTCCAGGCCAAAGCCCCGGACCAGCCGCACAGCAGCCAAGCAGCCAGCAGCAGCAACAACAGCAGCTACTGCAGCAGCAACAACAACAGCAGCAGCAGCTTTTGCTGCAGCAGCAGCAACAAAAACAGCAGCAGCTATTGCAGCAGCAGCAGCAGCAAAAACAGCAGCAGCTATTGCAGCAGCAGCAGCAGCAAAAACAGCAGCAGCTATTGCAGCAGCAGCAGCAGCAAAAACAGCAGCAGCTATTGCAGCAGCAGCAGCAACAAAAGCTGCAGCAGCAGCAGCAGCAACAGCAGAACAAGGCCTCTCCACCCCCGCCATCCCCTCCACCATGGTCGCAGCCCCCTATTGCTTCCCCTCCACCATCCCCCGCATCCCCCCCTTCTTCACCCCCACCCCCACCATCCCCACCCCCATGGTCTCAACCCCCCATTCCACCACCCCCACGCCCCCCACCATCATCCACTCCAACCTCCCCCCCATTCTCCCAACCTCCATCCCCCAAAACCCAACCTCCACCCTCTCCCCAAAGCGCTGCCAAGTACCAGCCCCCTTCCACCCCTCTAAACCCAGGGACTACCACCCCCTCTCCCCCACCAGTACCCACCACCACCACCAGCAGGCCCCCACCAGCAGCACCAGCACCAGCAGCAGCTTTATCCCCGCCGCAGCAAAGCAACCGGACAATCTCTGCTGCTGCGGCCACTGCTGCTGCTGCTGCTGCCGCCGCAGCAGCTGCAGGTACTGCAGGCCGCAGCAACGCTACAGGTACTGCTAGCCCTGCGCCCGCAACTACTGGCAGTAAGGCAGAAGGTATTGCTCCTCCAGCTGCAGGTTCTCATTCCCCGCCTCCCACGTCTGAACCAACTCCATCACCATCACCAGCAGCAGCAGCAGGGTTTAGGAATGTTACTATAGGTGATAAAGCCCCAGTAGTAGCGGCAGCAGCAGCAGCAGGGGCAGCTATCGGACTCTCCCTCGGCAGAAATGGCTCTGCTGTTACAAACAGGACGTCAGTAGCGACCGGGAATGAGAGTCCTATCAGCGCTAACGCACGACTCCGGGCCCCCCCTCCAGCCTCAGCTTTGGACTCTCCAGTAGCAGGTAGGCAGCCACCTCCCGCCAATTCTCCGAAACCAGGGGCACCTCCGAAACCAACAGCAGAAGAGAGAGGGGAAGGTGGAGAGGCTGCAGATGCCATATCAGCAACAGGGCGGGTGGGTGTTAACGGAACCAAGGAGACAGAAACGAAACCAACGGCAGTACAGAAGCCCCCACCAGCTAAAAGTAAAGCCTCCCCACCCCCGCCTGAGCTCATTCTCCCGATGGATAATGGCACTTTAGCGGTGGTAGAAGAGATCAAGACTACACCGCCAGGAGCGCCAGAAACGGTTGCTGCTGCCCCCGCACCTCCACCTCCCTTTGCTCCTACGGAGTTTGTCGCTACTAATGGAAGTGGGGAAGAAGCTGGGGTGAAGCCACAGCCTTGGGCACCAGTGGTACCGGCGGCTTTGAATGCTACGGAGGTTGGGAATCTTACTGTGGGGGGTTTAGGGGGTATGAATATGCCGCCGGGGGCTTTGAATGGGATGACGCCTGTGAGCTTGCAGCTGGGGTTTGCAGGTGAGGGGGTTTAAGTGAAGGGCAGAGCGGGCCGGGTTTAGTGAGGGGCTGAGCGGGCCGGGTTTAGTGAGGGGCTGAGCGGGTGGGGTTTGGGAAGGGAAAGGGGTTCTTGATTGGGTGTGCTTGCCGGGGGTGTTGTTCTGTGCAGTAAGGGGTGGTATTGTAGGGGTGGTAATCGATGCAGAAATTTTGGTATGTATGTTACTCTGCACGAACCTTGTCATGTCGTCTCCAGGACCTCGCCTATCTTTGTTGCATCACTCTACCCTGCTCTTATAACCTGTACCCAACCTCCGGAGTGGAATGGTAGGGGCGCTTGAGGAGAACAATTTGCTGCTGCAGTACGTTTGCAGTAGTATAGTGGAGAGAAGATAACATAGTTTCTGCTTGATTAGCCCTGTTTGATTTCACAGTTACCAGCTGCCACAGCCCCTTATTGTGTGGCATTTGTCATATACATGAAAGATAGAATATTGCAAAGGAAAGCCTACCTCCACATTTGGCTGCTGGTTGCTGGTATGGGTTGCATATTCAGACATGCTCTTGCTTTGATGCAGCTAAGCTTGCAGAAGGAAGTTCTATGGAGGCGAGGTGGCTAAAAGTCGGTTATTAGTCAGTCGTATGGTGCCGTAGTGCCAGAAACTTTGCTGGACACTCCATGTAGCATAGCCCTGACACATGTGCATCGTAAAATGTAGCAGGGAGGGGGATCCCTCTTGCACAATGGTCCATAACCCCTTTCGCCAGACCTTCTCGAAAAAACAAACTACTAAGAATTTGAACCATATTTTTTCTGGAATTTTTTCGGATTCTAGTATTTGTTTTTGGTTAGTTAAAGAGAGAATTGTGTTCTAAACCTTTCCATTGCGTAATGCTGCAGGGACACCATTTGATAAGTTTAAGAACGAGTATGCCAATGGCACGCTCACAACCGTGTCAAAGACTTCTGGGGTTGAGACCAATTACATTGCCGGGGTAGCAGCAAACTCGGCGCCCAGCACTAACAGAACTAACACCACCAATGCCAAGAACGAAACAACTACTACTCCTAGGAGCATCCACGGTGGTGGAGGTACGGGTCGGCGGCTGCTTGCTACTGCTTGGGATGAGAGCTCTGCAGCTGTAGCAGGTGGAGCAGTAGCAGGGGCAGATGTCGAGCAGCGGCAGCAGCAGGCAGTGTGGGGGGCTGCCGACTCTGCAGCAGCAGCAGTAGCAGTAGCGAATATCCAACAGCAGCAGGAGCAGCGGCAGGCAGTTTGGGGGGCTGCCAGGAGCCACCGGAGCTTGCTTGCAGCAGCACTAGAAGGGCTGGAGGCGCGAGTGGTGGTGGTGGTCCAGCAGCGGAGACAATTGCTTGAGGCCGATCCTAACAGCAGCGAGATTTTGTATAAGATCTTCACAGATCAGCCAAATATCGTGCAGACTCGGTTGCGGCAGTCGGTAGCAGACGACGGCGCGGTGTTTTACAACACCCTTGCGGCCAATGGTGTGCCACTTAAGCCTTCGATTACTCTATCAGGTGTGAGGTTGGCAAATGGGGAGCCAGTTGGTGGGGGTGGGAGTCCTTCAAAGGGTTTATCGCAGTGGATTATAGCGCTTGTTGCGCTCGGGGCAGTGCTTGCGCTGGCGTTGGTGCTGCTGCTGGTGTTTTGCTGCTGCTGCAGACGTTGCCTTCGGAATCGGCGGGAGAAGAAACGGCTTCGAGCAGAAGCTGCTGCGGTGAACGACACCGGAGGGAACGGCGGTGGGAGATCGGGACGGACGAAATCTGCTGTTGGGGGTGGAATTGGGGCGAAGTATGTTAGAGATGGTGAAGGGGGTGTGGGTAGTAAGGGGTCGCCAGCGGGAGGAGCTACTCGGAATCCTTCGTATGAATTCCGTGCCGATTCGACGGAGTACCCAGATTACAACTCTAGGTATGATTCCAACGGCAGCGGGGTGGCGGCGCCGGCGAGTCGAGGTGGGAGTAGGTTATTTGGAGGTGGGACAGGGAATTGGACAAGCGCAGCAGTGGCAGGAGCAGCAGTTGGCGGTGCTGCTGCTGCTGGCACTGGCGGTGGTGCTGGTGCTGGTGCAGTGCCGGAGGGCGACGGTACGGCCATTATTATACCACCGCGGCGCGGCGATGCGGATGATTATGGGGACGATTACTTCAAGCCGTCGGATCGTGAGCCATCGAATGATCTGCGGGTGAACTCTTCAGCGCTTGATAAGCCTGTGTTTGGGTCTGGTAGCACTCAGTCATCGGTTTCGGTGAGTAGACCACCGTTTGGCAGGATTGCATCGGCACCGCTGCCGAGCGTAAGGGATCAGAATGACTGGGGTTCAGCAGCAGGCGGGGCGGGAGCAGCAGCAGCAGCAGCAGGAGCGGAAGGAGGGGCCCCTCCGGCCCAAAGGTCGGCTTCTTGGTTCTCTTGGTCGCGGAAAGCGCAGCCGTCGGCAGCGGAGGGGGCGGAAGGGGCGCCGGTGGGTGGGGGTTATGGATCTGCGCGGCCGCGGCGGTTGCTTTCTGTGCACGAGCATGCGCCAGTTGATATGCACGAACCGATTAATCCAGATGCCGAGCGATCGGATTCTTCAAGAGCGTCGTCCCTGGGTCGTGGGAGGAGTGGGGGCGCTGGGTATTTGGGATCGGGTAGCCGGGGCGCATCTGCGTCGTTTAGGAGGCTGAGTGAGGAGGGTGAGGGACGGGATAGTGCGGGTTACTCGGGTTACGGTAGTGGTAGGCTGAGTGCCAATGCTAACAGTTTAAGGGCGAGCTTTGGCCGGGACCTGGGAGAGGAGAATTATGGGGAGGACAGCAGGGGAGCCGGGGGTGCTGTTGTAGGCGTCGGGGCGGCGGCAGTAGCAGGGGCAGGGGCTGCGGGTGCCGTAGCAGGCGGCCGCGGCGATCAGAATCGGTTCTTTAGTGTGGTGAGCCGGGCGATGGCACAGCAGCAGCGGGATGGCTCGGGATCGCCAAAATCTGAGGAGGATATTGTGAACAAGGGCAGTTGGAATGGCGAGCGGGATCAGGACCGGCAAGGGATGAAGAAGAGTGTTTTGGATGAAGTCATGGAGTTGCAGCGAAACCGGCAGCGGCGGAACAGCAATGATTCGGATTTTAGTGGTGTGGAAAGCAACACCACCGATTGGACGGAGACCAGTTCGGTAAGGACGGCTAATCAGGAGCCGTTGAGGAGGAGCATATCATCAAATCTAGGATTGCGGGAGAAGCATGCGCGAGGGGGTGCTGGTGCTATGAGTCCTCGGATGGAGGAGTTAGAGCATAGCAGGGCGGCGGGAGAGCATTCAGACGACCCCGGAGGCTTAACTGGGAAATCTGGGCAGAGCGGAAGCTTCTCTATCTCACCTTTTGCTAGGCTCCATCAGCCGCGGAATGTAAGCTACAGTGCAGTTCGGTAGCTGTGCAGTAGCTGGGGGTGGGGTAGGTTGTAGCTACGTGGGGATTTGCTGCGGTTTGACTGAGGGGTTTAGGTTATAGGCTGTCGCTTGTAGGGTATTGCTTGAGGCTGGGTGGCTGGTATCGGTGATCCAGTTTCCAGAATACCAGCAATGGGATCAGCAGCAGTAGCAGGGGCAGTGGAAACGATATGCTTCTAAAGCAGGAGTCATTGATCGTACTGGTGTTATTGATCTCTTAGATGCCGGTGGCAAATAGGCTGTGCGTTTGTATGAAAGGCTTATGGCTGTGTCATAGGGTTAGCTTGGCGGTTTTTATCTGATAACTCTGAAAGTGTGTCACATTAGTCAGTTGTTGTGTTTTGAAGGGTTTGTCGGATGTATCAAGCCTTGTTATCGGCTTTATCCAGCTTTCAATCCGGGGCGGGTTTCAGCAGCCCTTGCTATTGTCTGCTATTGGAATCACACGCCATATGGTTGTTCAATGGTGTCATAGTTGCCTTACCTGTGCTCTATAAACATGGCTATTTTACTGTTGGTGCAAAGATTGATCTGATGCTACTGTATGTAGGGTTTAGGGTAAACCCTACCCCCTAAAACCCTACTGATCTGATGCTATGTACGTTTTAGGGTAAACGCTAAACCCTTAAAGCCTACTGATCTGATGCTGTGTAGGCAGGTAATGGTGCAAGTTGCAGCAGCTTTTGAAGAGCATCAGCTGTGTGCTTATGTTAAGTTGTGGGGTGTGCCTGTTTTGTGCTCCTGATGGCAGCTGGAATGCGGCCTCTATGGATTGGCTGCCGTACCGTACTTGCTTTCAAGGCTATTGCTAGGGTTTCTGCTTGTGGGTTGAGCTGAATGGCAGCTGGGATGAGATCGGGTTTAGAGTTACCTTAAACCCTAATGGTGACCCTAAACCCTAATTGGAGCTATATTGAGGTAGCTGAAGGAGTATACCATGCCTCCCTTGCTAGAGGGGAAGTGTGTAGATCACTGGGTTTGGTGCAGTGCTTTCTTCTGGGGCCTATGAATAGCACTTTAGGTGAATCTAGGTCCAGTCGATGTACTGCTTAATGTGGCTCTTGCTTTGCTAAGGTTTGACCGTGTAATGCTGCATGTGCTGAGTGGGGACCCCTAAAGCCTAACTCTAAACCCTACTGACCTACCTTGGCATGTCCCTGTGCTGTGTGTATATGCTCTCATGTGATTGTGGCGTGGTCCTTTCTGATCGCGGGATTAGCTTGTAGTGATCGGGTTGAGCGCATATAATTGTGGTTTATGTGGTTGCTTGAGCTGTTGTTCGGCTCAGGGAGACGAAGTGGAACATGTGGCAGGAGGCTGATAAGGTGCTTTGTTTGTGTGACATCAATCACACCACAGCATTGCAGTGAGGCAGTTGACCTCTGACATGACTGCGACGGAGTTTCTTATTGTGGGTTCTCTTTGGTTGATTGAAGGAGCGTAGCCGGCGTTTCAGGTTTTTGGACACTTGCACTGTGTGCTGTTGGTGCCGAAACCGAAAGAGGCCAGGGACGCAGGCATCAATTCAAATGTGTGCTTGAATTTTTCTGCATTGAACAGCAGGGTATGTAAGAGTGGTAGCTGTAGTTGTTGACTGCTGCAGCAGCTGGATGGTTTGCTGATGTGATTAGCCTAGATAGTGTCAGGGTTTAGGGTTGAGGCGCGCCTTCTAAACCCTAAGTGACTGTCTGTCGGAGCAGTAGCAGCTGGTTGGTTTTTCCATGGGGTTGTTAGACATGTATCTCTTTGCGTGAGGTATCAAAAGCAATGCCACCCATTGTGAATGCAAAAGCTCGGCTTCTCGCGATGCAGCTTTACACAAAGCAATACAAACACAACCAGGGGCTGGTATCCAGATCAGATTGTGTGGTGCCCTTTCCTGCGATGGGGCAAACTCCTAGGCATTTGCAGAATACAGAGATGCTTGCACAGCCTTCGAAGGCTGCGCTGCTAGGGGGCAGGTGTCTGCCACATGCTGTAAAAGGAAGTTCTATTGAGGCGAGGTGGCTAGAAGTCGGTTACTAGTCAGTCCTATGCTGTGGTTGGTGTCAAGAGCTGGTTGTACGTGCAGCAGCTCATCAGAAGAACTGTGTGAGAGTGCAGGGAACTGAGCACAGGCTGATGGCAGTACATATGTATACCATGATGGCAGTACATCTAATATACCATCATGGCAGTACATATGTATACCATGATGGCAGTACATGTTATTCGTAACTAGAGGAGCTGTTGTGCTTGGGGGATGCTGCAGAGGTGTGCCTGTGCATGCTTTGGCAGGGAAAGCGTGAAGCTTCTGGTTTGTGAAAGGAAGTTCTATTGAGGGGAGGTGGCTAGAAAGAGCACAGGCTGATGGGAGTACATGTATATATATGTATTTAGAGGTGCTGGGCAGGTGGGGGGGGGGGGGGGCAGGTGTATGCTTTGGCAGGCAAAGCTTGGAGGAAAAGGAAGTTCTATTGAGGCGAGGTGGCTAGAAATGAGCACAGACTCATGGGCGTACATGTGTATATATATATATATATATATATATATATATATATATATATATATATATATATACGGTGCTGGGCAGGTGGGGGGGTGGGCCAGGTGTTTCCTTGGCAGTCAAAGCTTGAAGCACTTTAGTTACTTACTACCACTATGTGAGCATAGGCTTTGGGGGACTGTGGGGGTGCCACATGAAATGCGCTACGAGTGTGGTTGCTGCAGCTGAGTTCCTAAACACTAAACCCTGCACGTGCTCAGGCTAACTGTAGGCAGATATGGGGGTGGTAGTGGTGATGGCAATGCTGTACCTAAACCCTAGCCTAAACCCTAAACCCATCATCCTTGCCTGGGAGCATGCAGGGAGCCGTGGAGCGCTTTCCTCTTTTTGCTGGGCTCTAGCTTCAGTGTCGGCAGTTAGGTGGTGGTGGGTATGGCTTTAGTACAGTAACCTTACATGCTAGGAGTGCGAGGGTCCTGTTACTGGGTCAACTTGTGTTCTAAGCAACTGCAGTATGTCCAGGGTCCCAGCCAAAGACTCATCTGCTGCGCAAATATGGTATGCAGGAATGGGCGTGGCTGTACCCTCCTGCAGAGTCCTCTTGCCAAGGACGAGGGAAAAGTGGTGTTTTGGGACCACCGCTTCATTTGGGTGGAAAGAGGCAATGGACCGTGATGCATGCAAGCTCAACAACATGCTAGCTATCCAGGCTTTGAGAAAAGGTCCGCAGTTTGGACAGCGGCAAGGGTTAGTGCTGAGCAAAGATATCAAGGCAGAATTGAAGCAGATCTGACAGTTTTGTGAGTGTTGTCTTGCTTGTGTTGAAGGGAAGATGTATCATGATTCCGTTGTGGGCACTTGGGTAGAAAGAATTGTAGGGGCGGAGCTGCTTGGTGTGCTGCATGGGCTCTGGTCTCTTGTTATTTTTTGGGTCTCGGTAGCAAAAAACATAAGCCTGATTTCCCAGAGCCCTAATATGACTTAGTATGAGCTTTGTTTGGAGGGCCGTCCTGCATGTGCTAAGCCAGTGCGCATGCCCTGCATGCTGAATTGCCGGGCTTCTGTGCTTGGCGGCAAATGGCAGGTGTGCTAAAAAGAATGTCTTCTGAGCTCAGTCTGTTCCCCACACGGAGCTCAGAAGACATTCTATTTACTGCTTCGGTTTTACTGCTTCCTGGGTGTTTTTATTCCCAGCCATCACAGGTGGTGTGATGAGTGGTACTGATAACTCAAATATTTTCTCCTCTGGACAACATGGCTTAAAAAAGGAGGTTCTATTGAGGCGAGGTGGCTAGAAGACGGTTATTAGTCAGTCATGGCTTATGGAACAGACTTGGCTAGTGTCAAAGTGAAAAAGGCTAGCTCTTCGCACACAAGCCACTGGGTTTAGGGTGGTAACCGTGGCTGCTTGGGGAGAATGACAGCAGCATAGGAAGGTCGTATTATTTGTGCAGGAGCAGGGTTGCTGTTTCAAGGTGCAAGATGTTTGCTAGTTCTAAGGTGGGCAATGGGAGCCTCTGTGTATGGGCACTCGGATGTTCTATAGGGGGACAGACTCCCGTCCGCTGTTGAGCGGCTTTGGAATCTTTACAGGCTGCAAAACAACACTTGGTATAGCAAGAGATGAGTGCCCAGCTGCCCTTTGTTGCTGAGGAGCAATGCTTTAGCACACTTCTACAGAGACAGATGTTCCTAGTGACAGAGACAGATGTTCCTAGTGACAGAGACAGATGTTCCTAGTGATTCGTCTGATGAGGAACTGGTTGAAGTCTAGATAGCTACATGCTTGGGTATTAGCCTTGGTTGGTGTGCTGGACGTCTTGGGTGGTACATATGCGGTGGACTTACTGGACCTCCTGCTTGGTTGGTGCTCTGGATTGTGTTTGATTTGGACACACCAATCAGTCTCCTGCTGGTGATTTGTTTGCTGGTGCTACTATTTGCCGTGTCCGTAGTTGGATGTCTGCTTGGGTATTCCTCTTGCTTGGTGGTATGGATTCCATTGTTTTCGGACCCATCCGATGGTGCGTTTGGTCGTTTCGACTTAGCAGCCCTTTGCGGTTGCCGCACCTTAAATTTTTTTTTTGTTTGTTTGTTTCTACTATAAAACAAACAAACAAAAATTTACTATATATCTGCAGTGAACAGCAGTGAGGAGTTGTACAGCTGCTGTATGCTAAGTTGTGTATGTGCATGTATGAACATGACCCTATAGCATAGTGTTGCTAACTTGCTGGCTCAGCTGAAGCTTGTGCCTGTGGTGAAAGGCAAGTTTGCAGTTCAGCCAGCACCCAGTCGTGCTCAAGGAGCTGTAGATGCTCTTGTTCTGTAGTAGCAGCAGGAGGTGGGAGATACTGATACGTATTCTGCTAGGGAAGGGCTGTCCAGTTGAATGCTGGGTCCTCACTTGCCACGCTTTTTAACGTGTTTACTGGTCTGCGCTCAAGCATTTTTCTGCAAACTGTGATCCATGTAGTTGTAGTGTGATGGCTCATCTGCTGTCATTATTACATTTCATGATATGCCATAGCAATAAGTGCCATAGGCCCCGCACCTCAAGCTGTCACAAAGAGCAGCGAGGTGGAACAGAATACGGGTAAACTTCGACATGTATGACAATACATGCATGCCTAAACATGAGGTCCAGCAGCTAGGTCAAAATCACCCAAAACCTCCACTGCCCCAATGGGGGTAAGAGCCTCCCTCCTACTTAAGAAAGCAAGGAGGGCTTGTAAGCCCGGGTGCAAGCAATAGTTGGTAACAAACCCCATTGGTTGGACCTCACGCCACATCAGAAGGGTGAGCATAAGCATTCCTAATCTTCCAAGCAGCTGCAACATATTTAGCTATATAGCAGCTGCAGCATATTTAGTGTATCGGACTCGTTTTGGGTTTGCAGGCGGGAGCTCCAGTTGGTGAATGTTCTTTGAGTCTTGGTTCCGCGCCCCTTGCATCAGCTTCACCTACTGAGGGGACACGCTATCTTGGCCTAATTTATGACACAGCAGCCTCTGCGGGCACTATGGCAGCTCACAGGGCCTCCTGTTTTTCCCCCCGTGGCCGCGTTGTCCTCGCTCAGGTATGCTGATTTCTGGGCACTGTCAGCCACTGGCTGTGTCCCTCTCTCGGCCTTGGTCAAGTATGTGGCCGTGTGTGTTCGTGTCTGTTGGTACTGCCATCAGTCCGGTGGTACTGATGTGGTGGACTTACCGGATATCTTGCTCCCGGCAGGTCAATATTTGGATCTGTTTGATTCGGAGTCGGAGACAGATGTTCCTAGTGATTCGTCTGATGAGGAACTGGTTGAAGTCTAGATAGCTACATGTTTGGGTATTCGCCTTGGTTGGTGTGCTGGCCGTCTTGGGTGGTACATATGCGGTGGACTTACTGGACATCCTGCTTGGTTGGTGCTCTGGATTGTGTTTAATTTGGATACACCCATCAGTCTCCTGCTGGTGATTTGTTTGCCGTGTCCGTAGTTGGATGTCTGCTTGGGTATTCCTCTTGCTTGGTGGTATGGATTCCATTGTTTTTGGACCCATCCGCTGGTGTGTTTGGTCGTTTCGACCTAGCAGCCCTTTGCGGTTGCCGCACCTTAAATTTTTGTTTGTTTGTTTGTTTTCCTCTTCTTTTCATGCTGCTACTGCTCAGATGCGTGCGGCACCAGACTTTCCCTGTGCACTCCCAGCCTTCTTGAAATTGTTGCACACTGTTATGGAGCCAGCTGGTTTGTATGGGTGTGAACTCTGGGGCCTTCTATCTATTCCGGGTTTGTGGTCGTCTGGTTGGACCCTAGCTAAATTCTATAGCCTTACAGATCCTTTGGAGGTTAAGCGGTGCCGTCTGGTCCGTCAGTGGTTGCAGCTCCCTCAGTCTGTGCCTCTTTTGCCTTTGTTACATGAGCTTGGATCTGAACCTCTTGTGCATTGCTATGTTCGGCGTGCTGTTCGTTTTTATAACTGCCTTGTTGAGTTGGATGCTGCTTCAGTGTATCGAAGTGCTCTGCAACAGAACATTGATGATGCTCTCTCCACTCGCTCCCGTGCCCATAACTTTGTGGGGGCTCTTTTTCAGGTGCTACGGATCCTTTTGCCCCGTGAAGGTGGTCTTACTCGCACCTTGCGAGCTTGCCTGCCTTTGGATATTGATGGCATTGATGAGGCATTGCATACTCGGTACACTGAGCACATTCAGCGTCTGTCCCAGGTTGTCAATGGTCCTGGGTCCCGTACTGGTCTGTATTTCAGGGTTGTTGGTACACATGTTTTGGGCGTTGTCCCTTCTTTTTACTCATGTCGACTGTCTCATGGTGTGTTGGTACGTTTCTTGCGTTTTCGTCTTGGTTGCCATCATTTGCGTATCCATACTGGGCGTTGGCTTCCGCCCCTCCTTCCGCATTCTCAACGCACATGTTTGCGGTGTAGCTCCACAGTAGTTGATGATGAGGCGCATTGTTTGTTCATGTGTGAACACCCCACAATTGTTGAGGCTAGAGATTTGTTTCTGGCAGCTGTGGTTCCCCCCGTGGCCGCGTTGTCCTCGCTCCGGTATGCTGATTTCTGGGCACTGTCAGCCACTGGCTGTGTCCCTCTCTCGGCCTTGGTCAAGTATGTGGCCGTGTGTGTTCGTGTCTGTTGGTACTGCCATCAGTCCGGTGGTACTGATGTGGTGGACTTACCGGATATCTTGCTCCCGGCAGGTCAATATTTGGATCTGTTTGATTCAGAGTCGGAGACAGATGTTACTAGTGATTCGTCTGATGAGGAACTGGTTGAAGTCTAGATAGCTACATGTTTGGGTATTCGCCTTGGTTGGTGTGCTGGCCGTCTTGGGTGGTACATATGCGGTGGACTTACTGGACCTCCTGCTTGGTTGGTGCTCTGGATTGTGTTTGATTTGGATACACCCATCAGTCTCCTGCTGGTGATTTGTTTGCCGTGTCCGTAGTTGGATGTCTGCTTGGGTATTCCTCTTGCTTGGTGGTATGGATTCCATTGTTTTTGGACCCATCCGATGGTGTGTTTGGTCGTTTCGACCTAGCAGCCCTTTGCGGTTGCCGCACCTTAAATTTTTGTTTGTTTTTATACACTTAAATGCATGCTTGAAAGGGCCATATACTAAGCCAGACTCCTCATCGACGTCTACACCCCAGAACTCTTCATTAAGCATGCTATGCAGCTTCTCCTCATCAGATTTGCCATCCAATATCTGACATTTTGCAGCAACATCAGGGTCAGAAGTCAGCTTCTCCCACAGCTTTTGCCTTTGTGCCTGGTAAACAGGACAGTCAAACAAGAAGTGTTCAGGAGATTCAACTTCACCTCCCAATTCAGGGCCAAGATCACAGGACTTGCAGCACTCCCTACGTGCACTTTGCCTGCTAGCGCTCTGCCTACCGAATTTTGCTGTCATAGCGTTGAGAGGAAGAATACCTGCACGCAGCTGCATAATGAGTTCCATGCCTTTGCTCAGAGGGCCTGTGCACAGATATGGCTGCGGCTTGAAATAATTGATATCGTCATTGTAATGCTGCATATATGTCGCTAAAGTAGATTTATTCCTAGCACCCTCCTCCCGAACAGCCCTGTCTCTTTCATATATACTCCACCTGACATATGCCCTGAAGCTAGGTAGGTGTCCCTCTCTCACTCTTGCTTGTAAGGTTTCCTCCTGCATGCCTAGTTCAGCCCTGAGTTTATTGAACCTCTTCTGCCAAGAAGTATAATTCCTGTGGCTTGGCCAAGATGCTTCAAGTGCCTGCCTGCTAAAGCTAGTAGTATCCTTTTGCTGTAATTTGAACCACCATTCAACCTTCCTCTGGTCCAACCAGCTAGATAGAGGTCTAACACCAGCTTCTGCCCTCAATACCTCATGGCAGATGTTTGGCTTGCAATGCAGTGATCTCTTCAAAACCTCTATTTGGATCTTAGACTCTATGGTATTTGTCTGCTGGGATGATGCCCACCATACCTCAGAACCATACTCAACCCTTGGTCTTATCAAAGCCAGCAGCATGGCTCTCTTAACCTCAAAGCTTACATGACGATTCTGGAAGAATGTTTGCAATGCATTAATGGAGGCTGTAGCTTTTTCAATCATACCTGCAATGTGAGCGTCCCATTTGCAATCACTAGTGAAAACAATCCCCAAGTATGTATATGCATCTAGTACTGGCAAATTCTCACTGTTAAAACTTACCTTTGGGGACTCTTTATTGGGGGGCAAAGGACCAAACACAACAACAGCACTTTTAGTTGGGCTCAGCTTAAAACGCCACTTACGACTGTAGGCATGAATCGTGTCAGCCATCTTCTGAAGCTCTTCCTGCGATTCTGCAAGCCCTACAAGGTCGTCAGCGAGCATTAGTGCTACCAACTTTGATCTACCTTCAATGTTACTCTCATCAGCCCTTCCTATGCCCTGTTCCCCACTACCACTATTATCTACCTCTTTTAGGGGAACCCCCGGGTGCTTTTCCCATATCTCTTTTAGGAGACCGTTGATGAACAAAGTATACAACAGTGGTGATAGCGGGTCCCCTTCATTCCTTCATTCCTTCATTCCTGCTGTCATTATCCTTGGTGTACGAGATCCTCGTATTCAACGCTGGCTGTTGTGACGTAGGGGACTGGGGACTGCAGAAGATTGCTTAGAAGCAGCAAAAGCTGGTGCTTCATGATTAAAACTTGAGTACTGACATCGCTGCTCACAGCATTGGTGTTTGATCATGCACACTGTATGAGATGAGGCAGTTTGTCGCTCGGTCTGCTCGAGAGCGAGATGTCCTACCGCGTGGCTAGTGCAGGCTGTACTGCAATAGGGTCCAGGACCGATGACGGAAAGACCGCAGGAGGAATGAGTCTATATAACAAATAAAACAAGCACGGCTGGGGTGGTTACTGGAGATGGGTGCCTCACGAAGCGTCAATGGTGCCAGCAGTGTAGTAGCCAATTCACAGAGCCCGCCCATTGCTGGCATATATGCCTGGAAACCTGTGCAAGGTTTCATGCTGCCACCGTCCGCGTGTAACTGGAGTAACTATCATAACAACGGGGCCGGTCAGACTGCAACTGCAATGTTTGCAATCTCGGGACCGGTCCCTCCTTAGGTGGGCCGACAGCCCAGCCCAAATGCCTGCTGCTGACACCACTGACATTCAATATCGAGCCAGTCAGCGCCACCTTCGGTGATTAAATGTTGGGTCTGGGGACAGACCGAATCGCTGTTTTTCCAATGCCTAAGCAGGAGCACGATTTGAGTAGAAGCTGCCCTTGACTACTCTTCATAGTCATTCACATTACACAGCCTGATCACAGTGGCATGCATAGAAATCTGAGAGACAGGGCTATGCGCCTCGGGGTGGTCGTCCGTCTGTCATGTCTTGTGGGGCTTTTCTACCTCAGCTTTTCAGGGGCAATCGCAGCAAGCAACGGGGAGCAACAAGGCCCTAAAAAGGCAGAGCGTATTAAACGGGCCCGAGTGCGCAATGAGATTATCGACTATGTCAAGCCAACGTCTCAGAACCCTGAGGCCATCTGGGCCATGGCTGGAATCAAACCAACCAGCATACAGCTGGAGGAAGCACAAGCTCTAGGTACAAATGTGCACGTTTGCGTCTACAGAGATCAGCAAAGGATTTTTGAACAGAATCAGCAACCTTTCCCTACCGCAGGCCAGAAAGTCCGCACAGGTACTGCCAAGCCTGCCCAAGTCAGCGTTCCTCGACCTAAAAGCGCAATGGCGACAACCGTGTCTTTGTGGTTGACCTTCGAAGGTACGTTCCGTTGGCAGAGCTGCAGCATCAAATCTGAATGTATCTGCAAGAGCTCCATAGTGCACAGTGCACCAGCCTAAGGAACTCTCATGCTGCACTCAGCCCTCTAGGATCACTTATTACATTTCATGATATGCCATAGCAAGAAGTGCCATAGGCCCATAATGCCATGTGATCAGTTATAAGAGTTTCAATTGCTGAACTGCACCATAGGGGTGGCTTCTTGCATCCCAAGTTTAGTAAAGTAGCAGCCTAAGCAGCATGCCTTCACTATGCTTTGACGTGGAACTTCCATCTCTGCTGTTTTTAAGGTCACTCTTCAAGTTGTGGGACTTAACAGCACGTTTGCTGTGGCACATCATGAAGTATACCAATATCATGCTTGGCGTTCTGCTCTTATGTACAGGAGTGCCAATCGACACATTCATAAATCACTACGCTGATGGCACTTTGGCCACAATATCTCAGATCTCTGGCGTCCCTGCCATCAACATCACTGGTGTTGTCAGCCCCTTGAACAACCGGCAAGGCAGGAGGCTCTCAGCAGGCAGCACCAGCTCAAGCAACAGCTACGTTTTTTACAAGCTGTACACAACAAATGGCACGTCTGTGAAGCTACGTATCAGGACTTCATGCCAGTTGAATGGCAAGGGGTTCTACAGTGTGCTACAGCGCAACGGCGTGAATCTCCGGCCACAGATCATCCTATCACGGGAGGTGTTAGCGTCTGGGGAAGCTGCACCAGCTAGCCCCGCTCCACCTACAGGGCCCCTGTCCCAATGGTGGGTTGCTCTGATCGTATTAGGTACAGTCTTTGCAACTGTGGTCATAGGCATTACATTCTGCTGTTGCTGCTGTTGCGCATACCGCGCTCGACAAGCCCGCAAAATGATAAAGGAGGTGCTTGATGACGAAGAAGAGAAGGCGAAGGCCAGTGAACACAGATGCAGCTGCTCCTGCTGGCCTGAAGGCCTGGCACGGCCAGATTGCAGTGATGACGATACCGACGCCGCCCGCGATGGTAACTGCGGCAGCGGCAACGGTAATACGGTGCACTTACGGGACGGTGGCAGCTTCTGGAGGACGTACGATGGTACCGCGATTAACCCTGTCTACCAGACATCGCCACGGCTTGACCATACACCTAGGCCACCGACCAGCGCCCGGCTTGCCATGGTGCCGCAATTGCCGTTAGCATTGGGTGGTGAGATTCAGAGGCTGGGGCCAGCTGCTGCTGCAGGAGCGGCAGCTCATGCATGCTTGCCACGGATTAGAACCACAATATGTGCTGCTGCTGCTGCTCCTCCCGCTCCTTCCTCTACCGCAGCGTCCTCAGTAGAGAACCCAAGGGGCAGGTTTGGCGGTGCTTTTGACACTGGGCTGATGTTCAACTTCTTACGCCGGACGAACAGCTGCTCGAGCAGCACTGCGGGCTCCATGGTGCGTGGGAGTGATAGCGGTGCTAGCATGAGCCAATCGGTAAAGAGTGGTTGGACCCTTCCCAGCCCTGTGAAGAAGATCCTCAGCAGCAATTGCTTTGAGGGTCCCATCGTGCGCAACTCCGGCGCTGTGAGCAGCAGGTACACTATTACGTCAGTATGCGGCCGTCCCCCTACCTCCACCACCGCATCCCCCTTTGCAGCAGCAGCTGCTGGTGCTGCAGGTGCTGGTGCTGGTACACATTTGGTCGAGTTGGACACTCCGGTAAGCAGTGATGCAGGTAGCTTCTTCCCAGCTCCCATCCCAGCTGTAACCCCTCTTGCTGCTCGGAACAGCCGTGGTGCTGGCAGTGCAAGTACAGCAGTACTACCTACCAACGCTGGCAGTAGCACTGCTAGAACAACGGCGTCTGCAGCTGGGCCACGCCTGTGTCCCAGCATGGAAAGAGACCCCAGGATGGAGTCTCTTAGAGATAGCTGTAGCAGCTGGGCAGCTACAGTCACCTCACCAAGGAGTCACACTGCTACTGCTACTGCAGTGACTGCGGATGTAGCGCCTTCAGATCCTGCGGGTGTCACTGGGGTGGGTCACCCTGGCCCGATTGTACCGCCACTCCCCCTCCCATCTGCCGCCGCAGCAGCTGCCAGAGCTGCAGGAGTAGCTCAGCGCCTTGACAGCTCCGGTTCGTTGATGCTGTACCTCCGAGGCTCCCAGCCGCCACCGGTGGATGCTCCTGTTACGCCGGTTGGGGACCGGTCGCCAGCTCGCGCCCGGCGGCTGCTGTCGAACCCTTTCAGCGGCACCGGTTTGTTAGGCAGTATCACTGGTGCGAGTGGCACTGGGGTGAGTGTTAGTGGGAGCTCTTTTGTGTCTGCTCTTACGGCTCCTCCTAGCCCCCCTACTGATGCAGCGCCATGTGCATCATCTCCAATCAGCTTCTCCCATGGGAATCGGGCGATGCAGGGTGCCGTAACTCCTACATTAGATTTCATGGGTGCTGAGAGTGTGTTGCCCAAATCTACCGTCACCTGCAGTCCGATCCAATCTGCTAGTGATGCAAGCCCGGTGCGGGTTGGAAGTAGTACGAGCTTGGGCGGTGGCGGGAAGCCTCCTGCTGTGCCTTCACGGTTGATCTTAACACCACCACCACCACCAGCAGGAAGAGCATCAGGGAGGGGAGCTGGGACTGCGGCATCTGCTGCTGCCCAGAGCAGCAGCCTAGCCAGCAGCAGCACCAAGGGGACGCACTCTCGAGCTAGCAGCATTAGTAAAGCAAACAGCATGGATCTGATCAGAAGTCTGCGTATCGCACCCGATCAGTCCCCCAAGTCTGTGAGCAGCAATGGAGGGAATGCAAGGGGGCTACGGGGGTTAGATGGACGGGGCGAGAGGCCAGAGGTTGGCATAGCACATGTGGGGTTCCCTCGGAGGTCTGCAGCATCTAATGGTGGTGGGATGGGATCGGATGCAAAGCGGTACACTGAGAAGTACACGCAGGAGATTAACCGGCAGATTTCACTGCAGGCGGCCCAGCACCAACAGCAGCAGCAGCGGCGGCTATGGCTGACAGGGAACACCCAAGCTCAGGAGAGGGGGCTGAATGCTTTGAAAGAAGCATTAGAGCTGCAGAACTTGCAGCGGCAGAGGCGAATCAGCAGCGAATCAGACTTCTCAGGGGTGCAAAGTAATGGTACTGAGTGGACGGGGAGTGAGGTGGGGTCTTTTGCGCCAACTGTTATTCACCCTGCTGTGGCATGGGGAGTGAATCTGAAGCATCATAATGGAGGTGTTCGGTCGACTGAGTTGCATGCTGAGGACGAGAGGGAGATACAGGGAAGGGATCAGGAGCCATCATCAGCACACCAGCAGCAGCAGGAGCGTTTGCCGCAGTATGTCTACCAACAGCGCAAGCCGCCGTTACCTAATATGCAGCACCACCAGCAGCAGCGGCAGGGGCAGCACGAGCCGGTGAAGGTACAGCTTCCGGTGCGGGTGGGGGTTGCGGTGAGTCCAAGGGGGTCAGAGTGTTCATTGGCGCAGGAGGTGGAGTTGGCACGGGCGGGGCATGCTAACGGGGTAGAACCTGCTGGTGGTGATAGTAATGCCGCTGGTGGTGGTTTCTCTTCTGTGCAAGCTGCAGCTAAGAGGTACCTGGGGTATCTGGGGTATGCCAGTTGAGGTGCTGTGTTGGTTCAGCTAGTGGGCCAGTTTTCCAGAATTAGGGGGTGCTGGTGATTTGATGCATGGAGGGATGTCTACAATACAAGCAGCAATCGCTTTGCTGTGGTTTCTAGGGTTCTGGGGGTTGGGGTGCGGGGGTTATAGTGGGGGGCTTTTGCACTATAAGATGAAGTGGACGGGCAAGTGGCAGCATTAGTGGCAAGTGGCAATTAGTGGCAATTAGGTCAGTTCCTTGTTCCCATTGGAATGTTTTGATGACAGCTTGTGGTGCAGGACCTACAGGCAATTTCTTAATGGCAAGTCATGAACTCTACTGGTACTGTACTGCTTCTCTGTGGAAGCTGCAGTGCTGAAGCACCTGAGGGGTTTTGGGGGTATGGCAGCTGCTTGAGGGCAGCCAAACCTTCCACTCCACTGTTTTGGTGAGCACGGACACCTCAGGCTGTGGGATTAGTATGAGGTGCAATTGATGAGATGCTGTGCAACTTTGCCATGGCCTCTTGCAAATTGTATTCACAGGGACCTACTGCTTGTCTGTGGAAGCTGCAGTCATGAGACACCTTGGGTGTTGGGGTTTGGAAAGAGAGGGCAGTCCAACCATTTATTCCACTATTCTGGTGACAGCTTCAGGTGCAGCTGTCACGTCAATAGGGTTTAGGGTTTAGGGAGGCAGGATAGGGTTTTTTGAAGGGTTTAGGTGCAGCTGTCACGTCAATAGAATTCATATACTCGCTTGTCATGTCTGCCATGGCATGTCATTAATTGTACTGTGATACAGCTAGTGCTGCATATCTCTGTGGAAGCTCTTGTGATGAGACACCTGAGGGGTTTGGGGTTTTTTGTCTGATGATGAACTGCTTGAAGTTCCCTAGATGGATACCTGGTTGGGTATCCCTCTACATTGGTGGTCTGGAATCCATCGTGTTTGGATCCATCCGATGGTGTGTTTGGTCGTTTCAACCTAGCAGCCCTTTGTGGTTGCCACACCAAAAGCGTTTGTTATGTTATGTTATGTTATGTTGGGATTGTGGCAACTGGACAATGGGGGTGGACACTGTGAACATTGTACTCAAATCACAGAGACCTTGGTGGTGAGGGAGAGAACGGTATATGCAGTATGATTAGAAGTTGCAGCACTATTAACTCAATTTGCGGGTTTGTGGCAGAGCTGATACATCCTGGGTTCGTTGCTCATAGCACAGGCAGTTCAAGGCATGGTCTACTCTAGGTTGCAGCGATACTAGAGGTTTGGGGGTTGGGGTCTTGGTGCCATGCATTTAGGTGTGTTCCCATGCATCTAGTCCAGCACAGTGGCAGGTTCAGGAATGTGTCAACGGCAGGTTTGTCCCATTGTATTTGAGGGAATGAGGAGCCAGCCAAGTGGAAGGTGTATGCCATGGTATTGCATTGCAGCACTGCTGGGTGTGAGACCAGGCGTTAACTGGGGGATTTTGTGATGAGATGCTGGTTGCTGAAGTGTGTTGGATGTTGTGCATCCACGTAAAGAAGGCTTGTTTGGCGGAAGCTTTGAGGGTGCAGAGCAGGCTGTAAATGGGAGCCCTTGTGATGGCATGCAGGATACTTAAGGTGTTGCGGATGTTGTGCATCCTCTTGGAGTAGGTCTGTTTGGCGGAATGAGCTTCGTGGTGGGGCGGTGTGTACTGGCTGCTGCGACAGCAGTGTACCGGTTGCTGTGAGTTACCTTGGAATGAGTGTGTTCTATGACTTCAGTGCTGTGTCTAGACCCTAAACCCTAGATCTTCCTTAGAATGATGGGTTGATGGGGATAAGTGCTTCAGTCATAGAACACCATCAGGGTTTAGGGTCTAGGGTTTAGGCCATCACCATCAGGGTTTAGGGTCTAGACCCTAAACCCTGGATCTTCCTTGGAATGATGGGTTGATGGTGATAAGTGCTGCGATGGAGGGCATGGTTTGCAGGTGTGGATGTTGCGAGCCATTCGGGTGCTGTGCACAGGACGAGGTGGTGTGTTGTTCACAGCACTGGAACGAACGGAGTCATGGTGGCAGGATGGTGTTGTAGAAAAGGGGGTGTACCGCAGCTGAGGTGCTAGGAGCTACTTTTGTTAGGATGATGGTGGTTGATGGTTCTGAGTGCTGTGCACTAGTTTAGGGTGCCTAAACCCCAAAACCCTAGATTTACCTTAGGATGATGGGTGGATGGGTTTCAGTGCTGTGCACGGGACAAGGTGGTGTGTTGCTCACAGCACTGGAGGAAATGGACTGGCATGGTGGCAGGATGGTAACATAACCTTTCATTGGTTCCAAGGACCGATCCGTTTTTTTGGGATATGGCCTGGGTGTGGTAGCAACCAGTCAAGTGAAGTGGCAATGGATTCATTGATGAATGAGTCAAGTAAGGCAGCTTGTTGAGAAGCCTGGGTTTGGGGAGGGATGAATGGCATGGTTTGTTGTCACAGCCTGTGAGTCTGTGGATTTTGAGAGCGATCAGTGCTGTGCACAGGACAAGGTGGTGTGTTATTCCAAGCACTGGTATGGGTGGACTGATGGACTCGTAAACAGGGTCATTGCAGCATTCTTTTGTCCCCAATCAGTCCTTCTGAGGTAAGGCTGCGATTTGGAGGCGACCAAGTGGAGTGTAATGTATCCGTTGGGGAGGGAATTGAGCAAGGCAGCCTGTTGGAAGGCCGGGGGCTGGGAATGGGAGGGGGTAGGGGGAATGGGAGGGGGTAGGGGCCGGGGGCCTGGGAATTGGGAGGGGATGAAGGGCGTGGTTTGACGGCAAGACCCCTCTTTCCTTAAATCTACGCAGGCATTCCCATGGCCTTGCGTCCCTTTCTCATTTCTGGTAATTTGAAGGTGTGGATGTTGACAGTGATCAGTGCTGTGCACAGGACAAGGTGGTGTGTTGTTTACAGCACTGCAATGAATGGACTCAAGGTGGCAGAATGGTGATGTTGGAAGGCGAGGGGGACGGGGGGGTGAAAGGCCTGGCCTGTTGTCAAATGGCAGCCAGTGCACTTTTGTTCATTCATGGCATCCAATGCCGGCTGGATGTGTTGTGTCATATTACAGGGGGAAAGGGGGGGTATTAGTGGGTAAGGCACTTGCCAAGCTTGGCTCTGAAGGCTTGTGGCTTGAAGTCAAGGGCTGTGAAGGTGTGACTGTTGTGAGTACTTGGTGTTGTGCACAGGATAAGGTGGTGTGTTGTTCACGGCACTGGGGTGGGCCCACGGTTGCAGGACAGTGTTGGGGGGCCGGGTGTCACCGGGGTTGGGCGGATGAAGGGCGTGATTTTGTGCTCAAGGGCTGTGAAGGTGTGGATGCTGTGAGTAGCTGTGAATGACTGGATGTAAAGGGTCTTGTGGTGCTGGTCGGCAGTATATGTTGTTTACAGCAGGAGGTGCAACTGGCGGTAAGAAGGGACAGCAGGGATTCTTTGGTACATATTTTGCAGCTTGATGGACACTTATTTTTTCGCCAACTGCTTTGTGCTGGGCTTGCGCCCTCAAAGTGTTGTGTGTGTGTGTGGTGGTGGTGGGGCGGGGGGGGGGGGGGAGGGGGGGTAACTTACCAGCCGGGTGCTATGTATGGTCATATCTGGATTTTCCATCTTCAGCTAAATCTTACATGCAAACGTGAGGACATGTTATGTCACTTACTCAGTTGTACAGGCCGGAATGGGTGCTTGTGTCAGGCCTGATATGTTGCAGGGCTGTCCATGCAATGGCCCTCCATGCATCTATCAGTGGGTTGTGCTATCGTGAAGCCATACAATCAGCAGTTGTTTGAATCTGACAAGGCCCATCAGGGTTGCTTGTCAGCCAGAGGGGGGTGCTTCTTTGCTGTGTTGTTTTGTTCAGCACTAATTCATTGGCAGTAATCAGGTTGTGGCAGTAATCAGGTTGTGGCAGTAATGAGGTTGTGGCAGTAATCAGGTTGTAGCAGTAATCAGGTTGTGGCAGTAATCAGGTTGTGGCAGTAGTCAGGTTGTGGCAGTAATCAGGTTGTGGTCAATTGAAGCTATTGCCATGATAACATTTGGTATCACTTGGATTAGGGTTAAACCCTACACCATTAGTAACTGAAATTATTGAAGCTGTTGCCATCATGAGTTTTTGCAGTTGCCATTGGGGGGAGTTGCATTTTGACCGCTGGTTGAACGGTTGAGGCCAAGAGGGGGGCATTGGCATGTGAGAGGTGTGGCCAGGGTTGAGAAGGTGGCTGTCGCCTTGGTCCAGCTGGTGCAGCATATGTGAAGATCGGAGGTCGCAAAACCTTTTGTTCAGTCAGTGGTGCACTCAGCAAGGTCTCACAGAACAGCAGGTGAATTTCTTTGTGATTGCCCTTCCAGGGGGTTCTCTTTAAATCTCCCTTTGAGTACCATCCAATAGACACTGAGAGAAGTACTTTGGGTTGGAGATGAAGCTGACACTTTATGGCAGCATAACTTGCAGGGGGCCCTGGAGAAGCACAAGTGTGTGTGTTTTTGCACAGATAGCAGTGAGGAGGCATGCAGGAGTCTCATAAGTGGGCTGCCTTATTAAGCCTGGCAGCATGGGAGGCCACTTGGTGTTTTCAAGTGGATACCCCTGTGTGACTTTGACCTCATGTCTAGGCAGTTGTGTGGCTTCGTGATTGTGATCAGGAGCCTTGTGATTATGGCCTAGGTTTGTTTTTGGCCATTGGCATAGCTGGTCTTGCGTTATGATTGATTGATTGATTGATTGATTGATTGTCTAGGCATCTAGGCATTGATACGTTGTCATGCATGCCAAAGACAACCCGTATTTTGTCCACCTCGTTGAACTTTGTGACAGCTTGAGGTGCGGGCCTATGGCACGTTTTGCTATGGCATGTCACTAATTGTAGTAATACCCTGTGTGAGGAGTTCCATGCAGAGCTGCAGTAGGAGGGGCCACCAGCATTGAGCCTCCCAAGGGTTGCAGGACAATCTCATATATGTATGGGTTATTGTACTGAGTGTTAGTCTGACACCCCATATGAGTATGAGAGTGTCACTGCTACCCCGAATGCTGTAAACCTGGTAAACACCCATTCAGTGCAGCCCTTTCCTCACTGGTCCATTCAGGGCTTCTGCTCGCTTAGGGTTGATGGTTCAGCACCCCTCAACCCTAAACACCCATGCAGTGCAGCCCATTCATGAACTAGGGGAAGCAGCTCCCCTCAGGGCTTCTGCTTAGGGTTATGGTTTAGAAGGGACCCTAAACCCTAAACTCCACTCAGGGCTTCTGCTCACTTGCGGACTTACTGTATGATGTTCTGTCAGCACGATTTGGGAGTTATGACACCCATTTTGTGTTTCAAGTGAGGTCGTCCCTACAACATTTGTAGGAACCAACCAGCTAATATGAGGCTGTTGGCATGGCAGAGCACATGGTGGTGTGGCATGCAGAATCATCATTGACTGTTTGTACAGCAATGGTATGTGGCTCAGATCTTGCTGTGCAAGTGTCTGCGCAAGATGGACTGGGGGGAGGAGAGGGAGGGTGAGTGATGATCGATAACCATATGCCCCGATGGTGTTAGATTTTATTGGGGGGGGGGGGGGTGTTTGGAGGGGAGGGGGGCGTGAGGGGGGCGGGGGGGGGGGAGTGTGGGACGGAGGCTGACGGTGGATTTCAATCCCCCCTCGCATCAGATCCACTCCCCATGATCCAGAGAACATATGAAAGCTCAGTTTGGAATTTGTGTGCTGCATGATTTTGACTGAGCTTTTGGAATAGCTGATTTTGCAATTTGACTGATTGGTGTTGTGGCCACCACTGCTGTGGATTTAAACAGGGCTGAGGTTATATCTGGTACAACCCTCTTTTCTACGGTCTGAGCAAACTCTTAGGCATTTGCAGTACTCATACCCTGAGGCTGAGGCTAAGTCAAGAGTGACCTTCTGAATGACCTTCTGAATGACCTTCTAGCTGGTGTTGCCGCGCTTGATTGGATTATTGATTTGGAAAGCAGGAGGGGTGTACAATCCTTGCAGCACTACAAGCAGGTTAACGTTAACCCCTCCCTGGAAGATGGGGGAGGCCCAGTATTTAGTTTCCAGGCATGTTTCAGTTCTTAGGTTACAGCAGAGAGTGACATGACATCCGCAGAAATCGAACTCTGCTCAGCCCAGGCATGGAGATGTCTGCAGCAATGCAGGTCTCAGTGCTTGCCTATACAGCTTCATCCTCCTGCCTGGGCTTTGCTTGCAGAGACGGAGCTGTTACTTGTGCATATGTTGTCTGGGTTCCTACTGTTCTGTGACATCAAGGTTTAAGTTTTGGAGGGGCTCTATCTGCAGGGGTATTTAGTTGTTTTGAGTGCTTTTACAACTGCTCTGCAGTGTGTGGGGACCAGGGGTTCAAGCACCTGGCTGGGAGCTATCTTGTGATTTGCTGCTGAGGGGCTACAAGCCCAGGGGCGGGGGTGTAAAGGTTTGGTATGGTTCAGTAGGATGGGTTGAGGTTTTAGGTATGGTTCAATCAAAACGCAAGACCAGCAATGCCAATGGCCAAACAAACCTAGGCCACAAACACAAGGCTCCTGATCACAATCACGAAGCCACACAACCGATGGTGGATTTGCCACACACAAGCTGAGGCTAGATGCAACGGCGTGCACACCAAGGGGAAACAAACACCACCACTAAAACCCAAAACCTGCTATGGTTTAGGTATGGTTCATTGGGATCAATCTTTCAAGGGGCGTAAGAACAATGCCTGAGCACCCTGACATCATAGCATCATTACATAGACCAGGCAGTATCTGTCTGCAGGCATAGGATGCACTATTGTGTATGTAAAACTACGGAGTTCTATTGAGGCGAGGTGGCTAAAACCCACTATTGTCTATGTGTGATTTCTACATTATTTGGCAACCTATTGTGAGAGGTGCCACAGCTCATTACAAGGGTGGTAGAGCCATGAAAACAGTATATAGGACCAGAAGACATTGAACACTATTCCCCAGGGTGCACCTTGATGCAGCTGAGTGTTTGCTTCATGGCGTCGTTCTGGTGACGACATTACCTTGCTGAATGGCAGTACATTTTATGACCACTCCACCATGACTGACGGCATGGTCCTTACAGAGCTGCGTGTTTTGCGATACCAGCAGTGTAGGCTTGAAGGGCCTTGCGTCTCATGTATTCAAGTCAAAGTGTTGATGACAAAGTTAGTTCCGCATGCTGTGTGGGGATCACTTGAAACTGCAGGTTGCAGTTGTGTAGATGGTTGAAGACACATTCAGCCTGTGCTGTTGTCCTTGCAACCATCTTGATTCGTTTCATTTTTGGCCTACACTGTGAGCTGGCACACTTTTGGCATACAATGCGAGCTGGTGATACACACTGTTGAGGCCCTTGTGGCAATTACAAGCTCAAGCGGCCTTGTGGGCAGTTTTGCAGCAAGGTCAGGCTAACAGATTTGATGCCCTGTTCGGATATCCTGAGTGTCTGGAAGGTTCAGACACACCTGCTAGGCCTTCTTTGTATGCATATGGTTTTTTTACGTACGGCTGCGCATCAAACACACCCCATAACCTTGGAAATTTACATAACAGCTTGACGTGCGGGGCTTATGGCACTTTTGCCATGGCAATAACATATGGCGAAAGTGGAATACTGCATGTGCTTTCTTAGCTGTTGAATATCTTACATATCGTTTCATGCAGTACACCACCGAATACCGTTGCTGAAGGTAATGCGGATGGTCAACCTGTGCCTGCTTACCAATTGAAGGAGCTGCAAGGCCACTATTTCTATGCGTGTAGTGCTTGCGATTCCCTGACTCTCAGTTGGTAAGATTTAACGCGTATCAGATATCGGCTTCGATAGATGCCAAGAATAACGGATTTACGCGTGAGTTGAGATGCCCGCCTGTACTCATCTACTTTGCTCAGGCTTGTCGAGAGGCTGGAGTGAGGCTGGTATCAGGTAACTTTAAAAGACTGGACCCTAACTGCATTTCGGCGTAATGCCTCATCAGCGGGGTGGCCTTAAAGCTACCCATATCAGCCATATATAGCAAACAAAATGCTGCACCAGCCAAATCGACGCCGCCAGCTAATTGTCTAAACCTCACAAACCTAGTGACTCCTAAGTCGCAGTGACACACATGATCCTCCCATCTGCTCGACATAACGTGCCAAAACAGGTTTCGAGTCTTTGTGCCCTATCGAACTCCAGGTGCAACTACACATCCAAACACAACAGGGGGGCGGGGGGGGGGCTCTACTTCACATGCACAACTGCAGCGAGCCAAAGCATGCAGACCAAATGTGCAAGAACATACTAGTCCTTTGCATGCACTAGGAGCTTTGACAAGTTAGCAGCGTTCTTGTAGGCCACAGTGATATGATCCCCACATACAATCTCCAATTCAGGAGTAACAGCCTTATGAGCCGCATACACCTGATTGATGATGGTGCTAAGGCCCCCTGTACACTCTTTAGGTCCATACGATGCTACAAAAACAGGCCCACTTCTGCTAGTAGGTGGCTCAGTGTCCACATCCTCTATCAGGTAATGTAAGCGATCAGCATGGGCAACGCTATTAGCTACTTCAACAAACAAAGCTTCTGGGTAACCCCTCTTTAGAACCCTTTGCTTAAAAAGTTGGGCGACTGCTTCGTAATCTGCTACATTGCTGTTAGTGACTGCATACCTTATCAGCTCTCCTCTTATCAGGGCCCTGAAAACTGAAGGACGATGATGCGAAGAGAAAGGTACGTACATATACTTGTTATGCGCCTTTTGAAAAGTGCTAAACTTTATAGGCACTAAACCCTCTACAGCTGATCCCATGTCCTTGGACACCCGGAGGTCTAAAAAAGCTACTCTCACATCACTAATGCTCCATGTAAGATTTATGTTGGGCAACAGACTGTGCATGCGTTGCAAAAAAGCATGCAAAGCATCAGCTGGCCCTTCCCACACAAAGAAACCATCATCTATGAGCCTGAAATAATGTTGGGGGAAGTTAGGAAACTCTCTCCTCATTATATCTTCAATGCAGCGAGCCACGTAGATGTTGGCATAGTCTACGGCACAGGGTGTGCCCATAGCAGTGCCGTGGATCTGCTGATGTACATTTTTTCCTCTAATGCAGAAACTATTGTCCATGACCAAATGCAGTAGATCATAAACCACTCCTCTCAGAGCAGGTTTGACTACTTCACATGCAGCTTCAATAGCTTCCTCATTGTCTATGCTAGGATACATTGCCACTACATCAAAAGTGACCAGGAATGCGTCACATGATACTTGCACACCCTCTAGTTTCCTTATGAGGGTACGCGAGTCTGGCAGAACATGATCATATCTGTTCTTGCATGCCTCATGTAAAACATCTGCTAGCCATACAGAAGCTGCATATGTGACCCAAGAATGCGAGGGGACAATAAGCCTGCCTTTGAGATTTGGCAGCTGCTCTCTGGTCACCTCAGGCAATTTATGTAACTTAGGCAAAACATAAGGATGCGGAAAGAGATGTGCCTGTTCTGCCCAGTGCTCAAAGTACCTAAACACATGAGCAGGCAGGTCTCTGCGCCACAAACTCAGAATGCCTTTGAACCTAGTGACTAAAGCCCTTATAACTTGCTCAGCAGGGTCCAACACTAGCTTAAATTGCTCAAAGTCATTAAGCTCTTTCAGTAGGAGAGCCTCATAATCAGCTTTATCTAGAATGCATAGACCTAAATTCTTATCACTGGGCTTTACTATGATGTCAGGATCAGTACGTAATGCTTGCAACGCACGCCTCTGAGCTGGCCCCAGATTTGTTTTGGGACGGCATTGCTGCTGCTTCTCAAAGAAAGCTTGTACATGATCAGAAACATCATCCAAAAATGCCTCTACACCTGCACCAGCTGCTTCAGGCTGGAAGGCAGGGTTTGGCACATGGTATCTACTGTCATACCCTAAAGTGTTAAACTGAAAACCTAGGCGGACTCTCCTGGCAAAACGTTCCACTTGCTGTTGAATAACACTATCCGCGGTAGCTCGTGTAGCTGTAGGCACAAATTTCAAACCAGCATTAAGCACTTGGAGAGCAGCCTGGTCAAATGACTTACTGCTAAGGTTGAATGCACCCACAAGAGGTAGACCACTCAAATTAGCTGCTGCTGCTGCTCCTTGCTCTTGCTTGCGCTGTTCCTTTAGTAGCCGTTGTTGCTCCTCCCATTCCTGTCGTTGTAACCCCAGCTCGACTGCCTTCCTCTTTCTCTGTTTCCATATCCGCCGCCTCTGCTTGGTGCTGGACTGTTGTGGTGCCTGGCTGGTGGGGGCCGGCCGGAAAAATGCTGCTGCTGCTGCTGCTGTGGCTGATCATTGTAGTAGTTCCCGCGAGGGTGGTAGTACTGCTGCTGCTGCTGCTGCTGCTGCTGGTCTTCATACCTTTGGCGCTTGGGAGGAGGGGGTGACCTGGGAGGAGGAGGGGGTGGCCTGTTCTGGATGCTGGACAGTGCTGCAGCACAAGCAGCTGCAGCTTGTGCAGCAGCTGCTGCTTGTGCACAAATCTCAGCAACGAAACGCGGGTCATGTGCTGTTGCTGCTGCTGCTGCTGCTGCTGCTGCTGGTCTTTGGTGGTATGGAGGAGGAGGGGGTTGGTTATCCGGGATGTGGGAGTGGGTGGAGGCTGAGGGTGTAGCTTTGCTGGAAGGGGTGACTCCTGCTGCTGCTGATTTATAAGTCCTGGTTTGAGTGGAGGGGGTGGGAGCGGAGGATCTGCCTGCTGCTGCTGGTGTTGCTGCTGCTGCTGTTGCTGGTTCTGGGGGATCCTGGGGCTGCGGGCAGTTATCCAGCCATGCTATCTCCTCAGGGCTCAGGAGTTCAGAGTTTACCAGCCTGCCGATGGTCTTGATGGTCTGAATGGGCAACAGGGCTTTGTCTGGAGTGCTGTTACCTGGCTTGGAGGATCTAGGAGGGGTCTGCTTAGAAGAGTGCTGAGGGTGGGCTGCTGCTGCTGTTGTGGCTCCTACTGCTGCTGCTGCTGCTATGGCCTCTGCTCCTGTTTCTTCTACTGTAGCTCCTGCTGTTGTGGCTGCTGCTGCTGTTTCGTCGGGAGCGGCTGTAGGGGCTGGCTTGGGTTTGGGCTGCAGGCTGTGTGGTAGGAAGTCCAGCATATTGATGTGCTGGTATGCGCTCTTCACCATGCCGTTATAACCCTTGTCCTTCCTGACGTTCTTCGTGATGCGGAGGTAGGTAATGCCTCTCTCTAGGTTCTTCTTGAAGACTATTGTTGTTCAGTTTTCATTGCAGTGTTGTGTACAAATGGCAATTTGGTTGGAGGCAGCATGCAGTGCTGCCACGGGTGCTGCACACTACACTAGTACAGCCGCAAGGCCATGAACCTTACATGATATACAATTACATACAAAACAAGCAAATATACCCCGAGCAAGGCATTAAAACTGCTTGGCTTGCTGCTGACTGGGTGTGGCCAAAACTTCCTGGACCTCATACAGAAGCTGCCTGTGCAAGAGAGCAATGAACGGCCATGCCATTTCACAGAAGCATACCATTTCCTAACAAAATCTGAGTTTTGGGCCAAAACTTTTGCAACCAACTGTGTCCAATGTTTGCACCTCCTGTTTCCTCAAGTGCAAGCAGAGATAACAGCTGTGTCTAGCCTGTTGCAAAGAACTTGTTGATGCAATTATTGCCTGCTGTGCTAAATTGGTGGCAACCGCAACCGCATTGAGAAAGTGCTTGAGCTGACTTTTCAGATTTTGGTCAAAAGTGGGTACGCCCCTGTGGTCACCTGAGTTAGGGTGCATGGAATGGAACTTCTCCCATTTATCAGCAAGCTTTCCTTGGCTTTACAGTACCATGTCACTAGCTGCAGTCATGCATGCTCTGCACAGCGGGCCCCACATTAGCTATCCCTGCAATGCTGAGCATTGCTACAGGCAGCAAAAAGTGTGGTTTTCAACATGGATGCTTCCCCTGCTGGAGGGGCCCTGCTTCTGGCAATCTTACCATAAGCTTCAAGGTCACTGCCAAGGATTCAGTATTAACAGAAGCTGGTGTGCTTTGCATGCCAGTTTGATGGTAGGAAGCTTCCTTCTACATGCTGCAATCAGCGGCGGGCGAGACGGGCCTATGCTGCAAGGCTGTCACCCACGCTGTCACCACCACTTTGGAGGACTGTTTTCTTTGTCACCTGTCACTGCTTGAAACAAGGTCTAGCATACCACAGAGTTGTTCACTGGGCCAGGCTTGTTGTAAAACAAGACATGTTACGCATATCCCTTCGGTGCAGCACCACCTTCTAGACCCGACGTGCCCTTGCTACTGCTGTTTTAACACTTTCCACCAGATCTTGCCATGATAGTGCTAGCAGATCTCTCAACAACCTCCTCAAAGCATATGTTTTTATTCAGCACCGCTCCCCCTTTCTACAATACCACATCGGCTATGCCAATCATGCTCCACCTGCAGAGAACAGCAGCTCGCTACATGTGCTGGGGGTATACCCTGCTTTGGGGGCGCCAGATATGCCCTTTGGGTATTCCGCATGGCACAGGCAGCTTCAGAGACAGCCCCTGCTCCAGCTGTAATGTCCTATGGCATGTGCTACCAGGGGAAGTGTGCAAGTCAAGGTATCTCAGGTGTTGGTATTTGCTTAGTGTACTGCTGCAGCTGGTGAGGGTAGGGGTAGGAAGGGCCCCCGTCATGGGTTGCCAGCACATGCAACAATTTATTCACCCTGGCTGTGACTGTTGCATAGGTCCAGCCCCTGGTACCTTAAACCAGCCCTGCCCCAAGCCAAAGCCCTTGCCTCTGTCAAACAGCAGCAGCAGAACCAATGTCCACATGTCCAATGTTTGCACCTCCTGTTTCCTCAAGTGCAAGCAGAGATAACAGCTGTGTCTAGCCTGTTGCAAAGAACTTGTTGATGCAATTATTGCCTGCTGTGCTAAATTGGTGGCAACCGCAACCGCATTGAGAAAGTGCTTGAGCTGACTTTTCAGATTTTGGTCAAAAGTGGGTACGCCCCTGTGGTCACCTGAGTTAGGGTGCATGGAATGGAACTTCTCCCATTTATCAGCAAGCTTTCCTTGGCTTTACAGTACCATGTCACTAGCTGCAGTCATGCATGCTCTGCACAGCAGGCCCCACATTAGCTATCCCTGCAATGCTGAGCATTGCTACAGGCAGCAAAAAGTGTGGTTTTCAACATGGATGCTTCCCCTGCTGGAGGGGCCCTGCTTCTGGCAATCTTACCATAAGCTTCAAGGTCACTGCCAAGGATTCAGTATTAACAGAAGCTGGTGTGCTTTGCATGCCAGTTTGATGGTAGGAAGCTTCCTTCTACATGCTGCAATCAGCGGCGGGCGAGACGGGCCTATGCTGCAAGGCTGTCACCCACGCTGTCACCACCACTTTGGAGGACTGTTTTCTTTGTCACCTGTCACTGCTTGAAACAAGGTCTAGCATACCACAGAGTTGTTCACTGGGCCAGGCTTGTTGTAAAACAAGACATGTTACGCATATCCCTTCGGTGCAGCACCACCTTCTAGACCCGACGTGCCCTTGCTACTGCTGTTTTAACACTTTCCACCAGATCTTGCCATGATAGTGCTAGCAGATCTCTCAACAACCTCCTCAAAGCATATGTTTTTATTCAGCACCGCTCCCCCTTTCTACAATACCACATCGGCTATGCCAATCATGCTCCACCTGCAGAGAACAGCAGCTCGCTACATGTGCTGGGGGTATACCCTGCTTTGGGGGCGCCAGATATGCCCTTTGGGTATTCCGCATGGCACAGGCAGCTTCAGAGACAGCCCCTGCTCCAGCTGTAATGTCCTATGGCATGTGCTACCAGGGGAAGTGTGCAAGTCAAGGTATCTCAGGTGTTGGTATTTGCTTAGTGTACTGCTGCAGCTGGTGAGGGTAGGGGTAGGAAGGGCCCCCGTCATGGGTTGCCAGCACATGCAACAATTTATTCACCCTGGCTGTGACTGTTGCATAGGTCCAGCCCCTGGTACCTTAAACCAGCCCTGCCCCAAGCCAAAGCCCTTGCCTCTGTCAAACAGCAGCAGCAGAACCAATGTCCACATGTGTCCAATGTTTGCACCTCCTGTTTCCTCAAGTGCAAGCAGAGATAACAGCTGTGTCTAGCCTGTTGCAAAGAACTTGTTGATGCAATTATTGCCTGCTGTGCTAAATTGGTGGCAACCGCAACCGCATTGAGAAAGTGCTTGAGCTGACTTTTCAGATTTTGGTCAAAAGTGGGTACGCCCCTGTGGTCACCTGAGTTAGGGTGCATGGAATGGAACTTCTCCCATTTATCAGCAAGCTTTCCTTGGCTTTACAGTACCATGTCACTAGCTGCAGTCATGCATGCTCTGCACAGCAGGCCCCACATTAGCTATCCCTGCAATGCTGAGCATTGCTACAGGCAGCAAAAAGTGTGGTTTTCAACATGGATGCTTCCCCTGCTGGAGGGGCCCTGCTTCTGGCAATCTTACCATAAGCTTCAAGGTCACTGCCAAGGATTCAGTATTAACAGAAGCTGGTGTGCTTTGCATGCCAGTTTGATGGTAGGAAGCTTCCTTCTACATGCTGCAATCAGCGGCGGGCGAGACGGGCCTATGCTGCAAGGCTGTCACCCACGCTGTCACCACCACTTTGGAGGACTGTTTTCTTTGTCACCTGTCACTGCTTGAAACAAGGTCTAGCATACCACAGAGTTGTTCACTGGGCCAGGCTTGTTGTAAAACAAGACATGTTACGCATATCCCTTCGGTGCAGCACCACCTTCTAGACCCGACGTGCCCTTGCTACTGCTGTTTTAACACTTTCCACCAGATCTTGCCATGATAGTGCTAGCAGATCTCTCAACAACCTCCTCAAAGCATATGTTTTTATTCAGCACCGCTCCCCCTTTCTACAATACCACATCGGCTATGCCAATCATGCTCCACCTGCAGAGAACAGCAGCTCGCTACATGTGCTGGGGGTATACCCTGCTTTGGGGGCGCCAGATATGCCCTTTGGGTATTCCGCATGGCACAGGCAGCTTCAGAGACAGCCCCTGCTCCAGCTGTAATGTCCTATGGCATGTGCTACCAGGGGAAGTGTGCAAGTCAAGGTATCTCAGGTGTTGGTATTTGCTTAGTGTACTGCTGCAGCTGGTGAGGGTAGGGGTAGGAAGGGCCCCCGTCATGGGTTGCCAGCACATGCAACAATTTATTCACCCTGGCTGTGACTGTTGCATAGGTCCAGCCCCTGGTACCTTAAACCAGCCCTGCCCCAAGCCAAAGCCCTTGCCTCTGTCAAACAGCAGCAGCAGAACCAATGTCCACAGTTGGTTGCAAAAGTTTTGGCCCAAAACTCAGATTTTGTTAGGAAATGGTATGCTTCTGTGAAATGGCATGGCCGTTCATTGCTCTCTTGCACAGGCAGCTTCTGTATGAGGTCCAGGTTGTCACCAATGGGTGCGGTCAGCATCTCTGTTGCTCTGTGTTGCTTGGCTGCTGAGAAAAGCAGGGGTCTTGCAAGGGAGACAGCGGAGGCATTTTTGCTGCTTTTTAAGGGGGTAAATGCTGAGAACTGCCAGCAGGCACAGGTGCCCTTTCTTTACTGTTTAGGGCAGTAGCATTAGACCAGGTGTGGAAGCAGGTGCAGGGGCTATACCAGTTCAATGGCAGGGCAGGTGGGGGTAGGCAGGGCATGCGAGAAGTTGGGGCAAGTGCAAGGCTGAGGCTGAGAGGGCTGTGGGAGGGGAGCAGATGGGGTGTGGGGCTGGCAACCACAGGAGGGGCAGAGGTGGAAGGGGAGAGCCAGGTTAAAAAAGCAGGAGGGCTATAGGAACAGGGGGGAGGCTTGCTGGTCTGCGTCTGCGGCTAAGGCTAAGGCTGGCTGGCTGGCTTTTATTGTAATATATTTATAGGGCACGCCCGGGGCTCGAACTCGGGACGTCTCGCGTGCGAGGCTACTTGTGGTACCACTTGGGCATACCAACTGCAGCACATTGATGCTCTGCCTGTTTACTTTCTTAAACATAAATGGTTGTAAATCAGGTCTTGCTGCTGCTGCTTAAACCCCAGCCTTATGTTCCGGCCAAAACTTTTGCAACCAACTGTGTCCAATGTTTGCACCTCCTGTTTCCTCAAGTGCAAGCAGAGATAACAGCTGTGTCTAGCCTGTTGCAAAGAACTTGTTGATGCAATTATTGCCTGCTGTGCTAAATTGGTGGCAACCGCAACCGCATTGAGAAAGTGCTTGAGCTGACTTTTCAGATTTTGGTCAAAAGTGGGTACGCCCCTGTGGTCACCTGAGTTAGGGTGCATGGAATGGAACTTCTCCCATTTATCAGCAAGCTTTCCTTGGCTTTACAGTACCATGTCACTAGCTGCAGTCATGCATGCTCTGCACAGCAGGCCCCACATTAGCTATCCCTGCAATGCTGAGCATTGCTACAGGCAGCAAAAAGTGTGGTTTTCAACATGGATGCTTCCCCTGCTGGAGGGGCCCTGCTTCTGGCAATCTTACCATAAGCTTCAAGGTCACTGCCAAGGATTCAGTATTAACAGAAGCTGGTGTGCTTTGCATGCCAGTTTGATGGTAGGAAGCTTCCTTCTACATGCTGCAATCAGCGGCGGGCGAGACGGGCCTATGCTGCAAGGCTGTCACCCACGCTGTCACCACCACTTTGGAGGACTGTTTTCTTTGTCACCTGTCACTGCTTGAAACAAGGTCTAGCATACCACAGAGTTGTTCACTGGGCCAGGCTTGTTGTAAAACAAGACATGTTACGCATATCCCTTCGGTGCAGCACCACCTTCTAGACCCGACGTGCCCTTGCTACTGCTGTTTTAACACTTTCCACCAGATCTTGCCATGATAGTGCTAGCAGATCTCTCAACAACCTCCTCAAAGCATATGTTTTTATTCAGCACCGCTCCCCCTTTCTACAATACCACATCGGCTATGCCAATCATGCTCCACCTGCAGAGAACAGCAGCTCGCTACATGTGCTGGGGGTATACCCTGCTTTGGGGGCGCCAGATATGCCCTTTGGGTATTCCGCATGGCACAGGCAGCTTCAGAGACAGCCCCTGCTCCAGCTGTAATGTCCTATGGCATGTGCTACCAGGGGAAGTGTGCAAGTCAAGGTATCTCAGTTGTTGGTATTTGCTTAGTGTACTGCTGCAGCTGGTGAGGGTAGGGGTAGGAAGGGCCCCCGTCATGGGTTGCCAGCACATGCAACAATTTATTTACCCTGGCTGTGACTGTTGCATAGGTCCAGCCCCTGGTACCTTAAACCAGCCCTGCCCCAAGCCAAAGCCCTTGCCTCTGTCAAACAGCAGCAGCAGAACCAATGTCCACTGTGTCCAATGTTTGCACCTCCTGTTTCCTCAAGTGCAAGCAGAGATAACAGCTGTGTCTAGCCTGTTGCAAAGAACTTGTTGATGCAATTATTGCCTGCTGTGCTAAATTGGTGGCAACCGCAACCGCATTGAGAAAGTGCTTGAGCTGACTTTTCAGATTTTGGTCAAAAGTGGGTACGCCCCTGTGGTCACCTGAGTTAGGGTGCATGGAATGGAACTTCTACCATTTATCAGCAAGCTTTCCTTGGCTTTACAGTACCATGTCACTAGCTGCAGTCATGCATGCTCTGCACAGCAGGCCCCACATTAGCTATCCCTGCAATGCTGAGCATTGCTACAGGCAGCAAAAAGTGTGGTTTTCAACATGGATGCTTCCCCTGCTGGAGGGGCCCTGCTTCTGGCAATCTTACCATAAGCTTCAAGGTCACTGCCAAGGATTCAGTATTAACAGAAGCTGGTGTGCTTTGCATGCCAGTTTGATGGTAGGAAGCTTCCTTCTACATGCTGCAATCAGCGGCGGGCGAGACGGGCCTATGCTGCAAGGCTGTCACCCACGCTGTCACCACCACTTTGGAGGACTGTTTTCTTTGTCACCTGTCACTGCTTGAAACAAGGTCTAGCATACCACAGAGTTGTTCACTGGGCCAGGCTTGTTGTAAAACAAGACATGTTACGCATATCCCTTCGGTGCAGCACCACCTTCTAGACCCGACGTGCCCTTGCTACTGCTGTTTTAACACTTTCCACCAGATCTTGCCATGATAGTGCTAGCAGATCTCTCAACAACCTCCTCAAAGCATATGTTTTTATTCAGCACCGCTCCCCCTTTCTACAATACCACATCGGCTATGCCAATCATGCTCCACCTGCAGAGAACAGCAGCTCGCTACATGTGCTGGGGGTATACCCTGCTTTGGGGGCGCCAGATATGCCCTTTGGGTATTCCGCATGGCACAGGCAGCTTCAGAGACAGCCCCTGCTCCAGCTGTAATGTCCTATGGCATGTGCTACCAGGGGAAGTGTGCAAGTCAAGGTATCTCAGTTGTTGGTATTTGCTTAGTGTACTGCTGCAGCTGGTGAGGGTAGGGGTAGGAAGGGCCCCCGTCATGGGTTGCCAGCACATGCAACAATTTATTCACCCTGGCTGTGACTGTTGCATAGGTCCAGCCCCTGGTACCTTAAACCAGCCCTGCCCCAAGCCAAAGCCCTTGCCTCTGTCAAACAGCAGCAGCAGAACCAATGTCCACAGTTGGTTGCAAAAGTTTTGGCCGGAACATAAGGCTGGGGTTTAAGCAGCAGCAGCAAGACCTGATTTACAACCATTTATGTTTAAGAAAGTAAACAGGCAGAGCATCAATGTGCTGCAGTTGGTATGCCCAAGTGGTACCACAAGTAGCCTCGCACGCGAGACGTCCCGAGTTCGAGCCCCGGGCGTGCCCTATAAATATACTATATAAAAGCCAGCCAGCCAGCCAGCCTTAGCCTTAGCCGCAGACGCAGACCAGCAAGCCTCCCCCCTGTTCCTATAGCCCTCCTGCTTTTTTTAACCTGGCTCTCCCCTTCCACCTCTGCCCCTCCTGTGGTTGCCAGCCCCACACCCCATCTGCTCCCCTCCCACAGCCCTCTCAGCTCAGCCTTGCACTTGCCCCAACTTCTCGCATGCCCTACCTACCCCCACCTGCCCTGCCATTGAACTGGTATAGCCCCTGCACCTGCTTCACACCTGGTCTATATGCTACTGCCCCTAAACAGTAAAGAAAGGGCACCTGTGCCTGCTGGCAGTTCTCAGCATTTACCCCCTTAAAAAGCAGCAAAAATGCCTCCGCTGTCTCCCTTGCAAGACCCCTGCTTTTCTCAGCAGCCAAGCAACACAGAGCAACAGAGATGCTGACCGCACCCATTGGTGACAACCTGGACCTCATACAGAAGCTGCCTGTGCAAGAGAGCAATGAACGGCCATGCCATTTCACAGAAGCAGACCATTTCCTAACAAAATCTGAGTTTTGGGCCAAAACTTTTGCAACCAACTGTAGTTGGGCGGCCCGCGGGAGTCAACATCTAGCAGACTTCCGGGTTCATTATGACTGAAGTGCAGTGGAGTTACAAGAAAGACGGGACTCGGCCAATGCTGACCGCCATACATTCCTCCACGGCCACAGCACAAAAACACATTTGCAGCCCAGCCAACCTCCAGCACAGCAGAACTAAAGCAGAACCATCAACATTAGAACCAAAAACACATAACACTCAAAAACACTCCAAACACAAAATCGCCCAGAAGACAGATGCCCTCTCCGATCCCACAATACCCGTTGCCTCCCTCCCAAGTACTGGTCATTTAGTACTAGCCACCCTGCTGGACTCTTCTGAAACCATGTTAGGACCAAACTTAAAAATCCACAAACTGGATTCCACAGCTGCCAAAAAATCCTTGCAACCGTAACATCTCATACGGTATACATAAATCCTATGGTAATGTTATCAATGAATCCAAGCTTCGTCAGCGAGCCTTAACCAAATAGCACCGTACCATCACCTGTTAATGATGCCTTTATCTTCACATACATGTTTTACTTAACCCTGCCGGCAGTCAGCATATATGAATTGGCAGGACATGCACAATGAACACGCCGCTGACAATACTCTTGAGAGAGGACTAGAAATTATTCCAGCCGCTTCCCCAGACCAAAGGTGTTTCCTTGAGAAAAACCCCTTGTAAGGCAGAGCCAAACGCACCTGCTGGGCCAACCACCTCTAATCTCACAAGCTATCAACAAGGAGGCAAGTAAGGCCATCTTCTGGTAGCAAACAGCAAGAAAATCATAACCATACAGCCAAGAAACCGGCACATATCACCCTCTCTATCCTCTGGCTCCTAGATGTGCCTCCCACGCTCTCCTTTCACTCATTATGGCTTCTCTGCAGCTGCAGGCACCAGGCAGTCGCATAACGAGCGCGCATACATCCCCGGTTTCATCCTCCCTGTTAAACTGCAAGCTAAGGGCACACTGCACAAGCTCCCTCAACAGCTGCTCAGGCCCTTCTTGCATGTGTTGGACACTGACAATATCATCTTCTGGTGCGGCCAATGAGGCCCAGGTGCGTGCATGCCTCCCCTTTGCATTCCATTGTGCCGTGGTCTCAGCTGCTCCAAAGTTGCAACCTAATGCTATTTGAATACCAAGGTACAGCAAGAAGAAGCAAAACAATTTGACATGTTCTAGCAGGAAGGGGAGGCCTAGCTGAGTGAGTTAGAAGTTAAGTTAGAAGGAAGGGGTGAGCTGCTGTGGGTGCAAGGCAGGCGGCATATCCCAAGCCCACTCTCCTTCCGCTCGTTCAATTGTAACATGCTTTAGTCAAGGATGGTGCCTGTGGGCTTCACCCCCAAGGTTTGTCTGCTCAAAGCAGCTGCAGATTGAACCTGTGGCAGATACACGGCAAACGTGCAAGGAATGACAACTGAACTTCAGGCAGATCTTGTCTCTAAGCCCTTATATGTGCAGAATGGCTGGACCTATCCAGGTGTGCATCTGTTGAGGAAATCAGAGGGTACTGAAGGGAGTTTGCTGCAAAGTCCCTGGCATGCATCACTCCACTACTGCCACTACGGGCAATACATTCCTTTGAAGCCTTCCTGTCCTGTTTTAGAAAAAGATCTTTCGTCCTCACCAAGTTTTCAGGCTGTGTCTTATGTCAACCTTACGATGCTGCGATGTCTACATCCCTGCGCATTCCCTTGGGGCGTGATGACATGTATAGGGACCGCGAGCACACATAGGGACCGCGAGCCCCTGTAGGCACATATAACTTCTAGTGAGTCATCCGAACCGGCTTAAGAAAGCAGCCTGCAACCAAGCGCTGTTTGACAGTACCGGCGCTTCACTGTATCATCGCCGATAAGTTACGAGTGGTCACTCCGTAGTCACTGCTTCCCCTCTGCTGCTTCCCCTCACCTGCCTTAGTCATTCCCCTGTGATCAGCAAGGTCCTCCGCCATGAAGCTATGCCCAAAAGCCAGGATGAGGCAAGATGTATCGCGGCCATTTAAGGTTGACACCTTATCTCGATAGCAGTCTTCCCGTACGTACTCACCATACCCTGAAGCCGTGTCAACCACACGGGCTGGAACCTGAAGCCCATCAGCTACGATGAAGATCTTACTTCCACTCGTGGCATTGCTATGTGTCTCGCTGGCCCTCGGCTGTGTTGCAACAGGTATGAAAGTGGCAATGCATGTGCGACCGCGTGCCTGATACTATACTATGCAGACTGCTTCTAAGATTACTCTTGAGGTGGGCCCAATCCTCTATCTGATTTCAAATAACATTGCATCTCTTGTTGCTTGGCGGGCACTGATGACTGAACGGTAAGATGCCGTACTGGCAGTCCCTACCAGTAGTGGATAAATGGCCGGCCCTCTATAAGCATGCCTATGTCCGAGTCCACAATGAGCATAGATTGCTACAAGGTCAAGTTACTAATGAGACCTGACAGTTACCATACGAACAACGCCCCCCAATCCATGAACCTAAGCCCTAGGAACGCGTTACACACCTGTCACTACTAGCTTCTGTGCCTGTGTTGGGTCAAGGCCTGTGTTGGTAAGTGCTAGTATGAGAGGTAGAAAACATTAGATAATGGAATGATTGTGGTCTCTACGGTCACTTCTGTATTGAATTGCGATACATAAATGTGAGCAGGATCCCTTGATGATGGCGAGAAGCATCAGGGGGCAGCTAATAGTGGTGGCCTGCAACTCACTTATCAATGCCTTCTACTCCCTTGTTCGAATTTTGCAGAGAAGAAGTGCAAGAACAAATGCAAGGATGTGTGCAGCAATATCATCACCAAGGACTGCAAGCCTTTCACCAACACCTGGCAGGTAAGAATTGCGGCGGTTACTTTTTCAGTCAGCAATCGGAGCATAGTCTGATTGCTGCATCTGTGTCCAGTCCTGTGCGTGGTTTTTCCACTTCAGTCCGCACGCATTGCAGTATCCAAGCTGGGGTGAAGCCGGGACCTATTGCAGGCATTGATCACAAACGGTGTCGGGGCCCTACCAGGGTATTTCTCCAAGCACCAGGAAACCGATCAAAGCAGGCTAACCGACAGAAACAAGCAGTCGGGTCCGCTTATCAACGCTTATATAAGTCGACATATCATGGTCACCCACTAGCTGCTGCCTGACTACATCATGTGTTTAACTGTGGTAAAACTGTGGTTCTGCTCTTGCAACGCTCACAGGATTGCAAGGATGTCCCTGTGACCAAGATCAAGAACGAATGCAGTCAGAAGTGCGGTATCAAGGAGTGCAACAACGTCTGCCATAAACAGTGCACCCCTGTCTGCGACAAGAAGTGTGAGAAGGAGTGCCACAAGGTGTGCGGTCCCGTCTGCACCAATGTCTGCAACCCCAAGTGCGAGAAGCAGTGCGACAAGAAGTGCACTAACAAGTGTGAGAGCAAGTGCCACAAGGAGACCTACCAGCAATGCGACAAGGTATGCAGGGACCTGGCTTGTTATGCCGCAGTCAGTCCTTCAGTTGGCAGAGTAAGCAGAAGTGGCAGAGCCTCCCACATCTGCAAGTGCATTGCATGTGCAAAGGGGCCTTGAGCTTGGCATCAATAGAAGTTATGCTAGGCAGCATCTCAAACGCCATATGCTGATGTTCCTGTGGTGGCCGCATGCAGCTGCATACTCTTGCTTGCTTGTGGCAGCAGAGCTGCTGCTCCTAGCTCAGGAGTTCAACTCTCAGCAGCAGTAACTATGCCGCTGTGCTGCTCCCTTGCAGGTCTGCGAGAACAGATGCGAGAAGCAATGCCACAAGCAGACCTACCAGCACTGCGACAAGGTGAGAGCTTACTGCTGTCGTCTTGTAGCAGCTTGACTTCAATGAAAGCCTGGGAAAGGAAATGGCCACAGCTTGCAGCCGGCGTCTGGATGAGGAGAGCTCCTTCACCTTATCAATCAATAACCCCTAACCGGCAGAGAGGCCTGCCCTTATCCAATTAGTGGTGCTTGGCTATATATCTGCTCCTTGATTGCGCTGTCAACAGCAATACTGGTTTGTTTTGTTGCAGGTTTGCAACAACAAATGTGAGAAGCAATGCCACAAAGAGACCTACCAGCACTGCGACAAGGTAAGGGTTCTGCTAATGTGGGGGATGTCTCCAGGGATGGGCTGGGGTCTTCCTTTTACTTCTTCTCTCCTGACCCCAAGCCCTACACCCTCCAATCTACACAGCACCGTATGCACCCCAAGAATGGAGAATTTGAAAGATCAATTGCATGCTCTGTGTTGCTTTCATAAGTTTATGTCCATATGTGAAACCAAGCAGGTGAATGCTGATTTGTACCAAACATACAGCTTGTGAATGTACATGCAACCCCTGTCGTCGTACATGTCTTACATGCGTATCTTCTTAATCATTTCTTGCATGGTCCGTTGCTAACAGATGCAAGAGTTTGCCATGCATACTTACCACGGCCACCTGAATGAACACAGTTTGATCCTACAGTAGCATGGTTTAGTTATCTGTAGTCCGCACACCTCTACTGCTGCCCATCCCTGTGCAGGTCATTGAGAATAAGTGTGAAAGGCAATGCAGGCAGGTATCCTACGATGATTGCCAGTCGGTCTGCAAGCCCGTCTGCAACAGGAAGTGCACTAAGAAGTGTCATCCAGAGTGTGAAAAGAAGTGCTGGAAGAAGTAAGCCGTAGACCGCTGGCACACTACGAATGTTGAGCACTGTGTTGTAGGACTTCAAACCAATGGTGCTATCAGCTTTTAGATGCAACACTGGACCAAGCCCGTGGGCCTCAAATTTTGGTAATTTATGACTGTTTGCAGCTGGCTACAATGCCTATGTGCTAGCGCAGCTACATATACATGTGATGGTCAAAACACCACGCAATACATCTACCCGTATATGCTGCCAAAGCTAGTGTTTCTAGATGTACCAGCCAGCCCACCTGATTGGATTAATCTGTGCATGCAGCTTGTGTGATGCAATCAAGAATATCCTGATAATTACGACCGCTCCTTATCTTCTTAATTTCCTTTCCCTCTGTGTTTGGTCGGTCCGACTTAGCAGCCCTCTTGCGGTTGCCACTGACACCTTGAATGTTTTTTGCCATGACAGGTGCGAGACGAAGCCCGTAAAGAAGTGCAAGCAGGTATGCACTGATAACTCCATCTCATTAAAATTCGGCAAAGGCAAGGGCATCAACATCTGGTCTCTGATCACGGGCAAGGGCTTCGGTAAGGACTTTAGCAACAAATGGGGCCACGGTGGCCAGACCTGCAAGGACGTGTGCCACGAGGAGCTCGAGGAGAAGTGCTACGATGATTGCCAGTAAGTTCCCTTTCTTTGCAGCAGTAAGTGCACATGGTCTTTGTCCCAGCTGAATCAGCATTTCTCAGCGCTGCTTCCCAAAAGGGTCTGTTCTGGCACCGAAATCACGTTCCTACCATTGCAGAGATCATGCATTGAGATAATGAGACAGTGGATTGTTCTGTGATGCTTTAAAGCGTGGCATGTGCACTGCTTGAGTGCTGCATAATGCTTGTAAGTTTGCAATTGACTGCACTAACTTACTACAGGCCTTGGTTGGCTAATGTTGCAACGGCTGACTGTTGCACTGTCACTGTACAGCAGCAAGTGCTTACGTTTTACATGCTTGGGAGAGTGAGGTGTGACACATGTTGACGGTGCCTATCCGTAATGGTAAGTGATCCGTGTAACCTCCCTTCTCTCTCTGCTTATCAGATCATTGATCCCTGTGATGCAGGGATGTCTGCAAGAATGTTTGCCAGGATGATTGCAAGGATGAGTGCAAGGACAACTGCCAGTAAGTACGGCCACAGCTGTAGCTGGTCTCAGCTTCCATCTCTACGATCTGCTATACATAGTGAGGGATTTATTGGGCTTCTGCAGTCACGACATGCTGCGGTTTGGTGTGATCCGCTTCATCGGATGGTTGCTCCCTTCATTCAATGTAATCATCATTTGGTACTTTCATTAGGTTATGTCACATGTGCGGCTGCACATGCATCTGGTCTCCTGGATGGATGGGGAAATGCTATCCTATGAAATGCTATGCTATGGGTACACCCCTGAGCACGTGCAATGTCTCCTGTAGAAATGTGTGCGTCCCAAAGACCAAAGAGGAGTGCAGGGAGAGGTGCTACCCCGTCTGGAAGGACAAGTGTTACCCCAAGGAGAAGGAGGTGTGCAAGGACAAGTGCTACCCAGTTTGCAAGGACAACTGCTACCCCAAGGAGAAGGACGTGTGCAATGTCAATTGCGGCCCTGTGTGCCAGAACAAATGCTACCCCAAGGAGAAGGATGTGTGTAACGACGTGTGCACTCCCGTCTGCGAGGATGTCTGTTCTGACAACTGCTTTACCGACTGCAAGTAAGTCTTCGTTTTCTGATTCCATGCAAATGAAGGGTGAAGAGTACAATATAAAGCATTGGATTTAAACCTATTGTTCCAGCTCTGCCAAAACCGACCAAGTGTTTCAACGCTGGGGCGACAGGAGCCTGAATATGGCAATGTGTTCTGGCCATACGGCCTTGTAATCATGTATGTGGTTCTGACCACTAGCCACAAACAAAATGCCGGTTCATCATTGACCCGCCCCTTCCAGCCCCACCAACCCAGTCAAATATGTCATGCTTTGGTGTCCGCTTACGGTGGGTATGTACTGCTACGGCCGCACCTTGTTTGTTTGTTTGTATGCCTGGCACCAGCTCTATGGTCCTCTTAACAGTACCAATGGCCATTCATCCAAGCTACTTGCAATTGCTCTACCTGAATTGGGTGGTCCACAGAGACTAAGCAGCTAAGTCCTATGTTGCATTGCTTTTCAACTGATGCTGCTGTATGTGCTGCTTGTCCTCGTGATCACCAGGCCCAAATGCGAGAACAAGTGTGAGGATAAGTGTGAGGACAAGTGCGCCGACAACTGCGTCAATACGTGCGCTCCTGTGTGCAAGCAGGAGTGCAAAGATACCTGCAAGCAAGTGTGTAAACCCAAGACCTTCATTGATATCATCAAAGACTGCAAGAAGATGTCCAAGACCGAGAACAAATGCAAGGACAAGGTGGTGAAGAAGTGCACTAAGGCAAAGCCTTTTCCGGCTAGCATGTTTGCTGAAGCTGCTGCTCAAAGCTAACACCATCCAGGTACTGAGTCCTTGACTGGCTAAGGATTTGCCATTGCCCTTAAAGAGGACACTTTTGGACTGAGAACACTAATCTACATGTGCCTCAATGCATCCCTCTCCACATGCATGCTGACGAATTACTGGATAACCATACCATGAATTGCACTGCCTCAAAGCTCTGCTGTGAACATGTTCATGCATGCGCCTGTGGTGCAGTATTCGTTTCTACAATAAACATGCAGACAAGCATATTCAGTGGGCCAATGTCTTCTATGCTGCCACACAAAACACCCTGCATACATGAGCGCCCTACCAGTACATCCGACATGGCATACTATACTAACAGACCCAGTCACGTAGAACAATCTTTTTGTAGGCTGGGTATGCCAGAATGGAATGCCTCTTTCAGCCCTAATCCTATTTCCTTGCATGCCCGCATCTCCGTTTTCTTCTTGGCTGAGTTGATGAGGTGCCTGCACTACTCCTTACAGGTGTGCAAGCCTACCAACTGCAAGAGCTTGCATGTCACCGTCAAGGGTGGTAAGGGCGGTGTTGCCACCGTCGCCCTCTTAAAGGGCAAGTAAACCGCTGGTGCTGTTATGGACCAGCTATCGGCCTTGGACCCTTGCATCATTCAGAATTGCAGAGCACCCGCCCTGGCGTATGGTGGCGAGGTTAGGATGGAGGGACGTTGAGTATTGGAATGCAGAATGCATGCTGCTGGTTTTTCTTGCAACATGCTGCGGAGTTAGGCGGGATATTGATGTGCTGACACCCACAGGCATTTCCGATTATCCGGGTGCCACTGCCGAGAACAAAAAAGGGGCCTTGAAGTTGCGTGCGCGTATATGCTATGCACGCTGGGTTGGCCTAACAGGATTGTTTTCACTTTTGTGGGCAAGGTGCCACTGCCAATAATGCAAGGATCCTGCAGCATGTTGCAGTTGCGTGGGCATATTTCTATGCAAGTTTAGATTGGCATAAGATAAGTGGTATGTCTTTTTTGGGGAAGATGGAGGTGAGTTTATGGGAGCCACCGCCGTGCTTGGTCCTCTTCAGTGTTTCTAGCCATGCAATCTGCGCGTGAACCCATATTACCCTGTATACGACGGTGATGAGCCACATAGCAGCTCTTCTTAAAAGCTTCCCTGGTAACTGGAACTTCACAGTCCACAAGTTTGTTGGTGTGATTTGCCAATCCAAATAGCAGTAGTGGCAGAGGAAGGGGTCCCCCTGCATATCTTGTGTTCATGTTTGGTGGGGCACATGATAATCCATGGCAGACTGTTAGAGACGGTGTAAACGTGGCTAAGGCATGTCGCGCTAGCTTGCAATATCTGGCATGCATACTAGCACTTAAAATGAGCCTAAGCATGTGTATGAATCGTCTTGAGGAACGGAAGTTGGAACCAACCACTTATGTGTTCTGGCCTCCGAATGGTAGTGGGCCATTCTACATTAGGTAAGGGCCCACTCCCTTAACGTGTGCAAGAAGGGATTTCCCCTCTTCTCTGCGTAGTTCCTTCTCTCTCTCTGGAACCTTCCACGCAGCCGATGGCTGCAGCAACGATAGCTTATGTTTTAGCAAATCTCGGTACTACCTTGCCGAGTCCTACAAATTGGGGTTTGGTGCCTGCATGGGTTGTCCTGAGAAAGTTTCATCCAACTATACTTGCTGCCGCGGTACCGATTGCTTTTGGCAGTCATTGGCAAGAACCCATCATGAGTTGTGGAGCTTATGTGGAGCGTTTATGGAGTGTGCATGGGTTCTCCTGAACTCGCAAGTGTACTTAGTTGGCTGCTCAGGCCACTTTTATATGCTGGAAACGCAGCCCTATAAACGGCAAATGGTACAGCCTGGACTCGATCCCCTATGTAACAACACGCAGAATAAAGGAGTTGACTGATGCCGACTGGGCAGCATTCAATGGCACGATCAGTACAACCATAGCGGCTGACGCATACCTCCACAACGCCACTGGATTAACTCTGTACAAACGTAGGTATACACCGCCCCCGGCAAACAGAAGTCACATGCACTATGTGGACCTAGCAGGAATTGAGCTCCATAAAGCAGGCCCCACTCAGCGCCCTGCTGCTGCATGGATTGATGAGGATACAGAACGAGCCCGCGCCCGGGCCCAGAGAATAGCACAGGCCCGAGCAGGCACATCTCAGCAGCTTCCCAAACGCAAGCCTGCACAGCGTGACATAGCACCACACATAGCCCAGGCTGCCCTGCAGCCCTCCCAGACCCACAAACAACCTACCACGACCCAACAGCAAACAGAGGCACGCCACCCTCATAGCCCCTGGAGGCTCGCAACCGCATTAAACATTAGAGTGTGCAGTCAAATTGCCAGTCACTGCGGGCTGCATGCATTAGAAGCCATGGTAGGACAGGCCATTGCCACTCCACGAGAGGTCACCAAGTACCTTCAAGAGACCTGGCCTGCAGGAGAGGATAAAGAAGGGCAGGAGGGTGATCACTATTCCACACAAGGCAACTACTCAGATCTTGCACTACAATGCATCCTGTATTGGTTCTGGTGCAGGAGGGCTTGCCAAGGAACTGAATTCTTGGAGATGCACGTGGTCTCTGGCCATGAACAGCTGCAAAAGGGCAATTATAGCGAAGCAATAATACAACTGCTACACCAGGCTGAGGCTTTTATGGTAAATTATACAACAAATCCATCCGCTGGGCAAGATAGTGGCAGACATTGGCATGTTGTGAGGAAGGGAAGGACTGACAAAGGCCCTACACCAGACTGGTATCTTGTTGACTCCCTAGACCAGGCTGTGCATCCAGCCCAGGTGAAAATAATGACAGAGGCCGACTGGAAGGATATCCATGGCACTTTATACATCATTAAACAAAGCACAGAAAAACAAATGCTAGACTCATGTGAATTCACAGATGAGGAACTACTGGCACATCAACAGAGACTTGCAGGAGAGGAAGCACGAGCAGCTCACACCCATGTCAGAGAGCAAAGCGACCCCCCGCATCTGCTTATTATAGAGCAGGATCAAGCCCAACGGTCGGGCCTCACCCAGACCACCCTTAGGAAACGGAATAAGAACCCACCAACTGAGCCTGGGCAGCGCAACAAGCCTAAAAAGACCAAGGCACCAACGACAGCCAAAACTAATGACAACTCATCCAGTATACCAGACATACAAAACTATTTCCACAAGCAAGCACAGCCCACAGCGCACACTCAGGAGATATTGCACCCACCCATACACTCACAACAGGTACAGGGGCTCTGCACAGGGACCCAATTGGAAACTCCCAATAAAGAGAGTGCTACCATCCCCACGCTGAAAGTAATGACTCTTAATGTGAGGGGGCTGTACTCGAATCTTGAAGATGTGCTTGATGTGCTGCAAGACCACCAACCTGATGTGCTCGTTCTGACAGAAACCAAACTAACAAGAAAAGCATGCAGCCAGGCATGCAAACATCTCAGTGGCCATGGGTATGTACAACGACACAGCGCATGCCAGTACAATCCTAGAGCAGGAGTAACCCTACTAATCAACAAGAGCTTTGCAGACCTGGGAACTGTTGAAACAATTGACATCCCCGGGGACCTTGGTGGTTACATAAAAGCAGTGCAGCTTCGCATGGAGGTCTCTACACCGTTAACAGTCGTTGGGGTATACATGCCTACCAGCCATCCCTCAGACAAGATTGTCAGATCCCAAATCTACAGGAGAATGCAAGCACTGACAGAAAAAGCCAATGACAAAGAGGAAGGTCGCCACAACATAATATTTGCAGGAGATTTCAATGCAACACTGAACAATATGGATAGAGCAAGTGGCAATACCAACCCAATGGACAACGCTCACCAAACACAGATCAAGGAAACAAAACTCTATACGCTGGACCCTGTCCAGGCTGGTCACCCCAGGAAATACACATGGAGAAAGGGATCAGCTGAACAGCTGGCAAGCCGGATTGATGACATGTTCACAAACAATGAAGCCCTTCCAGCCTCTGCAGTCACACAGATATGGGGTATGACCGGCAAAGGCACAGATCATGATCTCTTGGAGGTCTGTGTTCCCTACCACAAGCTCAACATGCTCCCACCCCCACCAATCACAACTGACAGTGCCGAGAAAGCAACCCTTGAAAAACTGAAACGACTGAAGAAACTCACAAAGGAGGAGAGGGATGGCCTCAAGATTATCGTGGAAGAAAGGCATGGTCTAGCATACCACCAGCTGAATGACCAAGTCCAACACTTACTGCTCAACGACGTGTACCCACACTGGGAGCGCCTATCTAATGGAGACCCCGCAAGCATGGAACCCCTCCGGACCCTCTGTCTCGGAACTGCAGCTGATCCCGCCGCCCAAAGGGAGCTTATGGAAGCGCTGAACACTCAGATGGCTGACCTGCTGCTGCAGACTCGGGACACCATGCTATCAGAAGGTCCAACCACCATGACCAACCCAACAGGGCACCACTATCGGCCCAGACTTGTGGCCCTCCAACGTGATGGCCTGATTAAGTTACGAAAGAAGGTAGTCCAAGCATTGAGACAGGAACACGTGGAGGAAACAGAGCTGCCTGCAGACGTGTGTAAAGCACTTGAAGCACTGAACACAACAGCTGAGCGCAGTGGCACCTCTCCTCAACCCCTAAAAGCCTCTCTCAAACAAATTAAACCCAAAATCCGCAAGGAACTACGGGTCATTGACAGTGAGCACCAGACAAAGCGTAAGCAAAATGCCATTGCCAAAAGGCAGGCACTGTATGACCAAAGGCAGAAGATAGGCAACCAAATGATCACTGGCCAATTCAAGGGGCGCAACAGCATGCAGCTTAGGGCAATAAAAACTGGAGAAGACACAGTAGTTACAGACCCAAAGGGAGTCCTGGAAGCCATCACAACATATTATACGCCCAAGCTGATGCCAGCAGCAGGTGCCGGTAGCAAAACTGGACTGTACCACCCATCAGAGCAAGCAAGGTCATATCCCTGGCTACAACCCAACGCCCCAGATACCTTTGACCTGAACACAGCCATCACTAGCGGTGCTGCTCCACGACGATGGCTGCACAATGAAATAAGGGACCAGCAAGCTTTTCAGGCCTGCCTCAAATCCCTGGCTCGCGGCAAGGCCCCGGGACCCGACCAAATAACAAATGAGATGCTGAACATGCTGCCTCCCCAAGGACAAGACCTCCTACACGGTTACATCCAATTGATGTGGGCAACAGGCTACACCCCTAAAGCATGGAAAGAGAGCACCACAGTGCTCCTGTTCAAAAACAAAGGCACACCCCTCAAACTGCAATTCTACAGACGCATTGGCCTAGAGATGACAATATACAAACTATGGACCAGAATGATCACATGGGTCCTTGCTGACTATGCCGAAAGACACAACATTCTGAGCTACACCCAGGGTGGGTTCCGAAACAAACGAACCTGCATGGACCAGCTGGAGCTGTTCACCCTCTTGCTTGAGGATGCCAAACTGACCCGGAAAGACATCTATCTCCTTATGGTTGACTTTTCCGAGGCTTTTGACACAATTGACCATGACAAGCTGCTGCAAATCATGTATGACCTGGGCTTCCCGACAGATGCCACAGAGGTGGTCAAAGACCTGTACACGGGTGCAACAACAGCATTTACAACCCCATTCGGGAATACCGAACCAATGCCCATGGACAGAGGGACAATTCAAGGTGACAGCCTCTCACCGTTTCTGTTCATTTTATATCTGGAGCCCCTGCTACGCTGGCTAAGGGTAGGTGCCAGAGGATACATCCCAGGTGCATACAACAACCGAGATACGCTTTTCAAACTGAAGCAGCAGATCCCAGATGTCACATATGCGGATGACCTGAACCTGATATGTTCATGCATTGGGGATTAAACCAGCCAAGCTGACAAGGTCACCCTGTATGCTGACTGGGGACACCTAAAAATAAACAACACAAAGACCCTCCTCACAGGTGCCAGATATAGGGCTGACGCCAAAGACCCTTTTAATCTGGAGAAGCTCCGGCGTAGCCTAACTGATGTGAAGGTCCAACGATCCCCTGCAACACTCCACGACCCACGAAAACCGTTCCGTTACCTGGGCCTGCAATTCACCATGCACCTTGACTGGTCAGCCCAATATCAACTGACCAGGGATACCATTCGAGACATGTGTCACATCATGAAGCACTCATACGCTACAACCTCCCAAAAGATGCGCACCCTGAATACATGCATACGGACAAAAATTCGGTATGCATTCTGTGTGGCCCCTTACACCAAAGCTCAGCTCAAAGCGTTAGACAGCCCCCTCTGTAGGGCAGCCAAAGAAGCATATGGTCTTCCAAACAGTACTGCCACGGCAGTAGCACATGAAGACGTCAGTAAAGGCGGTCTAGGGTGCCCCTCCCTACTAGCAGAGTACAATACTGTACAAATACAGCGGTTGACAGAGGCTCTCAATGACCCCGGACCAGTGGGAGAGCTCAGCCGTACACGCCTGCAGACAGATGGCAGCTGCCTGGACAAACTGACAGCAATGGCTCGGCCTGCCTAACACACCACAGCCTGAGGCTGAGGCAGGTGATTGCATGCGCAAGCATAGATGTCGAGCTCAAAAAGCAGGGACTTGGCCCAACAGAACTACCCGATACCAGCCCACTCTTGCAAGACCTGCAGAAGATGCAGGCACTTGCAAGCCCCCAACCACCAGACCTCCTCCTAGCTGACCTTCACCAACTCAGACAAGTAGGTATGCACCGACTTCAGGACATTATGTCTTCCACAGGTAGAACTGTCCTTACAACACGACAGCTCATGTTGAAACTGGACAAGGATATCACCGTTAGGACGCTGACCGCTTTTAAACGTATTGCATACATGCTCACTCTCCCGCCAGGCATCACAAAAGAAACCTACTGCAGCAGGCCACCTGTGCAAGCAGGACATGGTGCAACAATCCATCCGGAGTATGCAAGGCTGCTGAAGTTCCACAACCTCATCGATGACATAGACATACGCAATGCACCTCTCCCAGCATTGTGGGCTGCACAGACACATGCCCCAAGCACAGAGCAAGCCCTGACAGAAATTCAGGCTTACCTGTCCTCACTCAGCGCACCACCAAGAGGCCACACTAAAAGCAGCAGTGTGCGCCAGACTGCAACAGACATCACAGCCCCACTGGTGTACCGAATAGAAACAGGCTATCACGTTTACCAGCGAATCAAGAATGAGAAAAGACAGCCCTTCAAAGATATGCGAGAGCAATTATATAACAACTTTGCAGAAGGGCAGGACCAAGTAGAAGGTATAGAAGGTCTGGCAGTGGCGGCACGCCACACCGGACGAGGGCAAAAGAGAAAGAAAGTAGCAACACAGAACCAGGTCATTGTGCGATGGGCCCCAACAGTTATGCAAGGATGGGTGGTGGAACTGGCTAAGCAAAAGGGCTATCACATTGATGATGCTCCAGAGCACGCTCTACAGCCAATGACCCATCATGAAGTCTGCAACACACCAAACCTCCCGACTGAATGCTGCTGTCCTAACGCCCACCTGCCAGCACGACGAATCCCTGCACGTACAACCCTAGCACATTGCAGCATATGTAGCAGACGATATCATATTGATTGTCTCCCGCTAACCCATCGCCCTGCAGGGGACATATTGGAAGAGGATGTCACGACAGGCTGGACCTGCATTGAATGTAACAGGGATCAGTATGCCACTAAAGGCCTCCCTCTTGATATAAGGCACTACAACGTCCATTGGAAGCCCAGTCGAGAAAGTGAGAGTGACCTCATCGCACATAATCCAGTTGTTGCTGAGATGATTGCTGCTTACCGGTTGCAACAGGCAGCAGCAGCAAATGACCGGTCCCCGGCAACTCCTGCACTTGGCGAGCTGGCTCAAGCTCAGCAAGGGTTATCGGCACTGCAGCAACAAGGCGACTACTACCCCGATCACCCTCAAAGATACAACATCAACATTGGACAGCAGTACAGCAACCTTTTCGACATGGACACATCACCAATGAACCCCCATGCTGATCTCCACCCCACAGGAAGACACGAAGTCTTTATTAGAGAGGTAGAGATGTGCATAGATGGACAGAGAGAGAGAGAGAGAGCTACGCAAGGAGGGGCGTGAGGTGCCCTCCCGCGTAAGATTAAGGGAGGGGCCCATTGGTGTAAGGATTACACTGGGCCAGCCTACCATAGGATAGTTACATCCGTGGGTGGGCTTCCGCCCACCCGCCTTTGTTAGCTTACTTTCTTGTAGTTCCTCCTGTGCCATTGAGGCTCTTTGGGCTTTTCCAGTTTTCTTTTTGTTGTTTATATGCTGTGTAAGGACTTAACTGCTGCAGTATGTACTTCTGAAATGCATTGCTTTAGAGCTTGCCCTTTGATACCGAGGGCTTGCAGATTCATGGTGGTACTGTTGTATATGGTGCCTGCAACTCCGACAAGCAAGGGATAGTACCATACTTTGGCAGTGGGGTCTATGTCTTTGATTTTGTCAATGAGTACTTGGTGTTGATAATCAGCTTTGCTTTGCTGGCCTGTTGGGTCTGAATCCCTGCAGATCTTGACCTCTATTATCCAGTACTCTGCTGGGTTGTTTCCAATCTTGGGTTTGTAGAGCATACCATCAGGGCGCTTATCGGTGGTGCCTTGTGCTTGTTGCACTGCCTCCTTTAGGCCCCTTGGAAGGAGCTCCCACGGGATGTTTCTAGACTGGTGGGCCATGATGCCGTCTTCTGCACAATTTTCAGTTGATCCAAGGTCCATTTGAATGACAAATGCTCCTTTGCGTCCCCTTAACACTCTTGTCATGATTAGTCGGCCGACCTTGTTATGCCTGTTGATGTACATTCTTTTCAAAGCTGGGCATCCTGAGGCTGTGTGGTGTCCGCCATCCTTGTCACCGCACAGGAGACATTTGCTACTAGGTGCATGTCCACACCTATAGGCCATCTTCCTTGTCCACATGGTCCCGTACCGGTAGCGCAAAGCGGTTTTTCGTTCTGCATACTTGATTTTTCCCGAGGTCATGTACTCGTTGCTAGCAGGCAGGTCCAGTCTTTCCTCAATCCTTTTAAAAGCCTCGAAATAACAGGTAGCTCTGTTTGCCATCCCAAAGCGACTCTTTTGGTGGCAGTAATGACGTACCGAGTCGTGAAGGTCTGTCAAAGGGTTCACCCGCTTGAAACGGTCAATCAACGTGCGCTGCCCATTGGTCAGTGACCAACGATTGTTCCATTGGGTCTTGTACGGCCAATATTGGGTCAACCTGTTGTCACTAGGACTCTCGTACTTCTCACATTCCTCATAGTCGGAGGTGTCCCCTGTCGCAGCCGCCTTAGCGATTGCGTCCGCTTTTTCATTACCGATTATGGAAGCATGGCCCTTGACCTTGTGAAGGGTTGTCCTCAGTCCCCTGTTGACGATCTCGGTTACTATCTCTTTAATAAGCTCACAGTGCTGGTGATTTAGGAGATCTTGTGGGCGTCTCAGCATCTTTTTGATTTGGTACATTGAGCTGAGGCTGTCGGTGGCTATCATGTGGGCTCCATGCCTCAGCGCAGCAAGGATACCAACCAGTTCTGCTCTGTTTATGGTGTTCTGGGGATGGCTGTCGCCTGCAGGGACAATTGGAACCCCACGTTCATCGTCCTCATTGGCTGCTTGTGGGGGGAAGTACACTCCTGCCCCTATGCCTGGGGCATCACACTCTGCATCTATTGGTGATGCTTTGTGGCTTGTTTGCTTGTAGCTACCATCTGTGTAGACATAGTTTTTCCAATTGTACCGGAGGGGTGGGGCTGTTGGTAGGGCAGTGGCTAATTGCGTTTCCAGGTCATCCAGTGTAGTGCTGGCGTCAACCATGGCTGGAGGGTCTTGACTGGTGGCAGAATCGTCCCGGAGGGACTCAGAGCCGTTTGTTTGTTTAGGGTAACCCATTTTGCTGAGCTGTTTTGGCGTCAGCAATGTTGGCTGATGAGATGTGCTGGGCGGGGCATTGCTGCTTGGGGGGTTGTAGTACATGCTGATGTCTTGTATCTCTTTGTCGTCCGGCAGGGACTGATTAATGGCATCCTGCAGCGTTTGCAGAAACCTGGTCATGTAGCCGCTCTCCCAGTAACGGAGGTGGGCCTCAAAACCCTTTGCGTTGCCTGTGACAATGATATTTACGTCCCATCTAGGGTTTCCTGCATACATGTCGCCCCGTTCCCAAGTTGTGGGTTTCTGGAACCTGAAGTGTTTTCGGGGTATTTGTAGGAGATGCATGCAGTTTTCTGGGAAGTGTTGTAGCCATGCAAGGTAGGCAGTTCTGTTTGCATCGGACCAGGCAGGCAGGATATGTATGCCAAAGACAGGGGCTGTTGTCTTACGGGCCGCTGCTATGGCAGTAGCCATGTTCTTATTCATGTCTTCGTCCTCATACTCTGGGTTGTGCACGCTTCCGCCGGTCCACCTATATCTGTAGCTATCCCATTTTGCCCCAAAGATTTGGTCCCTTTTGTGGGCGCTCCAGTACATCGTAAATGTTGGGTTGTAATTGAGTGGGCTTGCGAATCTCTCTTTTGTTATGTCTGTGAGCTGCCTGAGAGCCTCATACACCTCAGGGGGAGTGGCCCAGTGGTTCTTTATTTGGACCTTCCTAATGGCTTTGTGATCTTTGATCTGTGCTCCATCTCTGTACCTGCACATGAGGGCATACAGTTCTTGGGGAAAGGTACCTGCCTTCAACTTCCGCATAACCTTTGGTTTGTGGCGAGTGCTGTGGCAGTACTGTTGGTACAGTATTGCTGTCCTTTCAGGGGTGAGGGTGTAGCGACATTTGCCATCTGGTGTGTATATGCAGGCGAGCGTTTTTTATCCACAGTTGTCCATCTATGCACATCTCTACTTCTCTAATATAGACTTCGTGTCTTCCTGTGGGGTGGATATCAGCATGGGGGTTCA